>NW_017547231.1:1099556-1112756 GCF_001854935.1 Bemisia tabaci | reverse complement strand
ACAGACCTTCCCCCCGTTCGAAGTGCCTGGATCCGCAGTGCCCCTCCCTCATCCTTGTCTCGACTGATCTGACTTTGTGGTGAGTTGTCTCCTTGTATTATGGCTTCCTCTAAAAGTTCATATTTCATAGAGAGAAATACGGCAACTTTTGAATATTTATGCGAGGTTTTTCCTCGGCATGAAAGAATACTACCGCGCTCATAACGCCGTATGAGCCAATTAAGGCGTTGCCAAATTTCCTTAGACAAATCAATAATTTTCGGGGAAATTTGTGAATTTTTTAGAGAATCTTTTTTGTAATTCGCTCCAAAGTTCCTGCAAATTTCAGGGAAAATACGCATAACTTTTCAAAAAAATACATGTTTTAACAGTAAATGCTGCAACTCTCGAATGTTCATACGGCGTTCTTCCGTAGCACGGCGGAATAGGACCACGTGAAGAAAGCTGCCCGCGGTGGCAACGGTGTCAAGTCCGTGGGTCAACGCTCAACGTGGCCCCACCCCCGCCGCGACGTCGGTGAATGTTGAGCACGGAATTAAGTTGTTATCCCCGCCAGTAGGGGGGTTGAGGGGGGAGAGAGATCATGCGATTATCGATCCGCCCGCGGACGGTGGCATGGCCGGGGGGGGGGGGGGGGACTGCTCGTCGATGCGTGTAACCATCGCTCCTTGGGCGCAACTGGGCGCGACTGGGCGCTGGCCATCCCGAGACTCCAATCCTCGATGGCGATGGTTGTCCCTCTTCCATATGGACGTATTTATGCTAAAAGGAACTTAGTGCATAGGGTTTGCGCAAGACATAGTTGTTCTTTTTGGTATAAATACGTCCATACGGTCCTTTGGACTGGCCATTGCAAAAAATTCCTCGGGGGCTCCGACCGGATTTACGACGGTGTAAGGGTTGAAGTAAAGGATTGACCGCACTGTGTTCGGCGCATTACGCGAAGTGTGCGGCGTAAAGTGTCAGTCTTGTAGGTGGCACTATGCGTTCCACGCCGAGAGCTGCTGACCGCACTGTTTTTGACGCAATGCGTGAAGTATTCATGCAGTCTTGTAGGCGCTAAGCGTTTCACGCCAACCACTGCTGGCCGCACTTTGTTTGGCGCAACGGGTGAAGTATTCATGCAGTCTTGAAGGCGCTAATATGTGTCACATGCCGACCGCCGCGCCGAGGGCTATTCCTTTCATCTCAAGTCCTCGTCATCATACCTCTCTGCGCTGAGCTCTGGACCAAATTGCGTGTTTCGTTCCTTTCTTATCTCGACTAATTAAAGATGCTGTCTCTTGTATCACCGAAAAACGACAAAATTAGAAATTACTATACTCTCAGGGAAGAGAGATTTTGTCCCCTTTTCTCATTGATAATTTTTTTCTTGAATCCAATTTCTTTTATACCTACATTTAAAAAAAATTTAAAATTTGCCGCCATGGGCCGCGGGCCATGTAGCCACCCCCTTAATCGAGCCCTGATCACAGCACTTGACCTTGATACATCGATGGCTCGATTTGATCGTGTGACATCAGCTTTTGGGTGAGAGCTGTCTACGCTCTGTCCTCCTCTTGCCGGCGTTTATCTTTCACACAAAATAATACAAATTTAAATATCATAATTTTGCATAATTTAGAATCACCTCTCAACGCTCGGTAAAAGGATATTTCTTGCGTGTTCTAAATAAGCGCGTAATTAACGGTGATACCACTATTCGACCACGTGGGAGCCCGCATTGCCTACACTCTTAATTGAAGGCGAACTGACATATCGCTGAAGTCTCCTCTTCTCGTTTGATAAACAAAAAAATACTATTTTTTTTAGTGTGTTCCGAAATGATCGTGCTATTTCAAGATGATTCTACTATCCGACCACGGAGCTAGTTTTGCCTACATTATTACATGTTTAGTTTTATTTTTACCTATTTTTTAAAATGTTGCAGCCTTCATGGTTCATGTGTGCTTGTCTCAGGTACGATACAAATGCTCGCTACCTTATTATTTTTCTAAGGATTTCGATGCGGAAGAGAAATTTATTTACAAAACAATATGCCCAGCCAATTTTTTCAGGACAGTGGGGGAACTTGCTAAGTTGTGAACGGCGGAACGGTCACGTTCCTTCGACCAAGACGACCCATAAATTTAGTTGACCCGCTACCAAGACACTGTCAAGTGCTGTTTACGCCTCAGTATCTATGATTGATCACCTCCTCAAGTTTTCTAGCCTTGTGACTAACTTGTTGGTCCAGTTTTAATTTCCCCCAGATCCTCGCTTTATTGGTCTAACCATCGTTGTCAGATCCGATGCTAAAGTCAATGTAATTCACAATATTTCGAGTATTCGTGGTGAAAAGTGGTTGTGAGTTACAAATCAGATTTTGTCTTCAAAAGTCTCTACAAAAATCTAAGTGTTGAATGTATGAAAAAACTGAAACTCTTATTTCAAAAAAGTAACCTTTCAAAAAAGTAAAAACTATACCCATGCCTTCCGGCTTCATGAAAAATTTGTTTTTCAAGATTTTTTTGGTGGTGAATTTTGAAAATAAGAGCTACTTCTAAATTAAGAGGAAAGTAATGTATTTTTTTCTGAAATAATCTGATGCCACGAGAAGGAAGGTATTCTCCCTCGCAGGTTTCAGCACTTAACTTTGGCAACTGTGTACGTCTTTAAATCTAGTTTTTTTTCTTTTATTTTTTATACACCTAGATCCTCAGATCTAGAATAAACGTCTCCGAATGAAGTCTATAAGTTGTATCTCAACAAAAGCTCTTCATGTTTATTATTGTTTTACTATAATTTATTATGCATCCATAATTTTTCTACAATCACGGAGAAATTTTCTATAGCAGGCTCAATGTTTTGCTCTGTAAAAGTATATAGGTTTGAAATTATTCATCAACTTCAGAAATAAATGGCAAAAAAAACAAAGAAGAAAAAAATTGGGAATCCTGAGTTAGATTCAGGAGCTCGTACACTCTTTCTTTCTCAGGTGAAAAAACATATTATTTTGAGTATTTCATACCAAAAATTCATACGCTTACCTACGCCCGGGCAACTCCTTTTTCTTCTTCTTTGTTTTCTTTTTTTCTTCTTTTTTTTTTGGGGGGGGGGGTCACCATTTGTGAGAACATCCAATTGGTCGTACTGAACACTTGAATGATCCTTAAAAGACATCTGCGAGTCAATTTTCACCTTTCACACTTTCCTAATTTTCTCCATTTATCAAGATTGTACCGCATTATACTTGTTTCTTCACATGCCTGCGTGCAGAAAGTCCAATTCGTTGCAATAATTCAAAGCTAAGGGTTCGAAAGCATCGGCGAGAATATAAAATGGAGGCTGGAGGCGGGAATGAATTCCGCGTGCGGTCCGTGGGTCGGAGGTTGGGCGCGTGGGCAGATGGGACGTGCCGAGAATACTGCCACTCTAATAAGCTTCCAAGTTGCCACCACCAAGTTAACACCCACATTTCTCTCCGAAAAAGCTAGTCTCTCGCCATAGTTTCTCAGAAAATTGCTGATTAAAATCTACCCCAAAAATTTTGAATTTTCGAAATTTGAAGTTCCAGCCAAATTTTTTTACCAAATATCTCGAGATCGGCACACATCAATACGCCTTGGTCTGTTAATCGATAACAACATCCACATAAAAATTGCTCGTCTTTTTAACACTGGAAAAAAAGCACATTGGATCTTGAGTCCAGACTCTCAAAAACATCGACAAGAAAAAGTACTCTTGATTCAATCAGATTTAAGCTTAAATCAAGAACCAAGCCTCTTTATTTGAGCGGATTTCCTTTTGATTTAAGCAAAAATCTGATTGAATCAAGAGTATTTTTTCTTGTCAATGTTTTCAAGAAACTGGACTCTAGATCCAATGTGCTTTTTTCCAGTGAACCCTAAAGAGAAGGGTCATAACCATGTTTCCTAATTATCAAAAAAAAAAAAAAAAAACCCTCCACTACTTATTTCCACTTATCGAAAAGTCCAACTGAGCAGCTGAAGTAGGATAAGACGATTGCCTGGCAGTGCAGTTCGCCCTCAATTTTTGGATAGGCAAAAAATGCTCCAAAAATGCAACTTTTTTAAAGCTCCTTTCGCCACACAGGAGGCTTGATCTGAAAACTGCACTGCGCCAGCGAAGCGCATACAGCGCGAGGAGTTTGATGGAGTACAGCCTGAAAAGACGTCGCCGACGGTTGAGAAGCGGGAGNGGGGGGGGGGGGGGGGGGGAGCGAGAGTGGTCGAATTAATTACACGCAGACAGCTGTCGTTAACACCGCTTTAACCCCCGCCCTCAAGACCAAGAGTCAGCATCTGAATATTAAGCTCCTATTTATCGAGTGCCGCCGCATTCACTTGAGAAATAGGTTATAAAACGGATTTAATGCGGATCTTTACCCTCCGAACGAATTTATTAAAACGAATTTCGCACGATTTTCGGGATTTCGTTCGGAAGACTATGACTGCGGAGCAGCCGCAGAGACCAAAGAAGAGTCATCCCTTTGTGAGAGCATCTCAAAGACGAAAGAGGTTGTTCCAATAACACCGTGCATCGTTTACGTGAACATAAGCGTGAACCGAGGAGTGAAAAATAAAAAAATTAAGATGCATCAGTGCTCGAAGTGCGTAGTCAGTAGCCGACGCTTAAGTCAACACTTTCAAATCACCTGTGTTTCTCGCTGAAAGTAATTTGAATGCTCAGGACACAATCTTATTTCCATCATTTATTAATAGTTTTGTGTGCTGTGCCACGGAGGAATGCCCTGAGAGCCATTATCTAAACGTAGCCTGCAATCTTTTTTGATAAAAAAAAGAAGTTTTAGGGAGTCTTGCGTACATTTTTCTTTCAATTTCGAAAATTTTGGTAATATCCGTATGTTCATGTGACGTTTTCTCAGCACGCGCGTTACAATGCTGCTGATTTAACTTCTCAGATCATGTTAAGGACAGGAAATGTTTCTCTCCCAATTTTCATGCAACTCATTGGAGGGCACCCCACATCCACTCAACTCTTCATTTGACGAGTGAACGCGGGAATGCGATTTAATTATTACCGTTTAATAACCCCACGCTGAAAAGCGAACAAAAGCGGCCGATCCCGAGTATACACTCGAAATTTCGAGTTATTTTCGCTGAGCACCGTTGTTGTTTGTCGGAATTAATTCGCGGCGATCCGTGAATCAGTTCGTAGAACCCAAGCTGCGGGGCGAGTTGCGAGATTAATGTCTAGTTGCAAATATGGAGTGCCAAGGTTGCCCCTAATGGCCGTCTGTCCGCTCTTGTTGACTGCACGGGTAGGAGCAGAGACAACGGGTTGGGAGCCGAGAGCCCACCACTGCTGTTCGTCGGAAAACCGCACATCTACATCGGGATACCCTTGCAGTTACGATGTTTTTGCTTAGCACGGCAGACCTCACCCGAGCCATCCTTGTCTCTAACCGAACTCGGTGACGTTTTTCAGCAACGTTAACGCACGTCTACTCTACGTGTGACGTCACGACGTCGCGTGTTGTAATAGAGAGCGCCGTCACTGTTGCGTCTTGTAACGTATGTCTCGATTAAAGACTGGGAGTTCTGTGAAATCAACTCTCTCCTACTGCATGAATATCAAGCGAGGAGTTCAAAAGTTGAATTATTTATAATAATATATCATACTTAAATTACATAGAACACTGACAGGGCTGTACAAAATACGGAGAAGGAGTAACAGTGCTAGAATGAGAAAATAGTACTGCCGTGTTAAGGAAGAATGCCGTATGAACCTTCAGGCGTTGCCAAATTTCCTTGGATATAACACGAATTTGCTGGTGAACTTATACATATTTTTCTTCCAATGTTTCCGATACCTAGTTTTGTTCGCAATTTGAAAATTATCTGAAAATTTCATGGAAAAATATTCATAACTTTTCTCAAAAATAAACATTGTATCGGAGGAAATTTGGCGACTCTCGAAATTTCTTACGGCGTTCTTCCTTAGCACGAGCAGCAGTAGCAGAGTAGAGTAGCGCAACAGTCGTTGTTTCGTAGACGGAAGGAACGTTATGACATTTCAACGTTGCGAAAGTACCCGCAACTTATGTTTTCACCAAAAAGGTTTGAGCTTCCCTGACTGAAATTTTTCACGAATTTTTTTCTGATGATACAAAAGAAGCAAAATTCTGATGGAAAATGTGTACAACCAATTGCTGTAAAAAAATAAATTGTTGTTAGTTTTGTAACTTTGGAGGAGCACGAGCAAGGAGGTGTCGCATTCCCCTCTCGGAGATTCGACGGAGATTCCCTTAAAGTTACTTCTGTCGCTATTTTCTTACATTCAAGCTTCTTTGGGGATCACTAACATCAAAATTGCAGATTGTGCTTGTGGGGGTTGGCAATTACTTAGAACTTAATCTTGTTCATTTAAGCAGAAATAGCCTATGGTTTTTCAGTCACCTTGTAACTTACATGAATTATGCCCCCATCTCAGAAATATACATAACTGTAGGGTTTATTTTAAGGTTTAAGTTTCGGCATTAAAAATTGGAAACTTAATCGTTTTTATTTTCTCTCTAATCCTTCGTTCGTTTCATATCATTGGATTATACTTTGCTCAGTGGCGTGGCGTGAATTGCGATGTATCGATTGTTCTGACATTTAAACCTACGGTAAAGAATGGATTATTAAGGTGTTCGCTGCAAACACCCTGTTTATCGATCCTTTTCCATAGGTTTAAATGGCATAACAATCGATATATCGCAAAGCACGCCACGCCACTGATTTTGCTGTCAAAGGAACCAAAATCTCTGGCTCTTCCATTAAAGCGCTTTTCTGCATTGAGAAACCGATGATTTATATGTTATTTCCAAAATGAGCCAGAAATAGTGGTTCCTTATTGCAAAATGTGGTCCAATTGTCAAAATATTTTACATTGATGATGCTGATGTTAACAAGAGAGGAAAAGAGAAAAAAAGAGCGAAGAAGTAGAAAAAAAGCCTTAATTCACCTGAAACAACTCGGCACAGAGATCCTGAGTTTTGCTTATTAAATTAGAAATCTCGCTCTCAGTTTGGCGGCAGAACAAAACTATAATATTTTAAATTATGGAATATCCGAGTGTCCAAACAAGTTTTTGTGGACGGCGCGCCGCGCTCTCCACCGCTGTTGGCTCGGCGCGACGGGGCATCTCACGGAGGTGGGGAAAGGGGGTCGTAAGTGCTGATAAACAGTAGCAGCAACATTTTATTCAACTTGTACGATTTGTTTGGAGTGATGTTCGAGTCACTGTTGCCAGCTCCTAGCTGTAGAAATAAATCATATTGAAGGAACGCTGATGCCAAAAGTTTATGCAAAAGCCGCGAGTAGCCTGCAGGTTGCGAATTTTTTTGCTAAAATTCGTCTGAGCTTCACGAGAAACCTCAGGGTTAGCGGAGAGAAGGACATTTTGCCTACTTGGCAAAGGCACCACGGGGCCTGTAAAATTGTTATGGTTTTGGATTTTGAGGGAAGCGAATCATTTGAAGTTTAAGAAATGTGTATCATATATCAACCCGATTCCGTGTGTAACCTTGTAGCTATAGTATGCAGGCACATCAGACACTTTCATAAAAAGTGTCAATATCCAGTGTGTCTATACCCTGCATTGCCTCAACCAGTGTCAATCAATTTTTTCGATTTTTTTTTAAAACTTTTTTTTTTTTTGGGGGGGGGAAGGGTTAATAATGCTTTAATATACACCACCCTCAAAGGAAAGAATGAAATCAAGTTTATCTGACTCCCTGCATGAATAATACGAGAGAGAGAGGGAGAGCAACTCCCAAGAAAGATAATCAAATGAGCATTTCATTCCACGCAATGCAACGCAGAATCCAGGAAGCTCGCGTCAATGGCGTGGCGCGCTTTGCGAGTTATCGATTGATCTGTCTTTGAAAGCTATGGAAAAGGATCGATAAACAGGGTGCTTGCAACGAACATCTTAAATAATCGATTATTTACCATTGTTTCAAATGGGGAAATATCGATAATATAACATTCTCGTCTCACCACTAAAGTCTGTTTATTTTTCTGACTGTGCGTTAAAGTCTCCTAGCAACATTAGTAGGTTTTTTCTTCCAAAAGTTTTACATTTTCAACGGTTCAATCAACGGGATTTACTTCTAATAATTGTAGTAGGATACTGGTTTATCGTTGGCGGTGTTTCAGTAGCTTCGTGACGTTACACGCAAAATTCTCTTTAAGGGTTTTCAATGAAATGAAACAAACAAATAATTTAATGATCAAAGTAGGGGCGGCTTCAATATATCTTATCTAGAAGTGGATCCAGCAATTTGGCAACACCGAATTCCTCAATTTAAACCTATGCTAAATAATCGATTCTTGTCCGAGCACCTGGCCCCTCCAAGAATCGATACATTTCCATAGGTTTAAATGGAGGAAATCCGGTGTTGCCAAATTGCTTAATCCGCCAATGATCTTATCATTACCCAACGGACAGTGGGACAGCCTCAGGCTTCACGTCAAGACCACTTCTCCTCTCCGAATGTCTCCTGCGCGTAGATCCCTATTCCTTTCCTCATTTTTAATCCCCTCCCCCCCCCTCTTCCAAATTTCGGTTTCGATGCTGTCATAATAAACGCACTACTAATAACACGCATCTGTCATAATTTTCGCTTCATAGTGTCATTTTGGGTTTTGTCAGTAGATCGGTGGATCAGTCGACCCTATTGTGAGACGCCGAGCGGACTCCTTTGTTTTTATGTAATTCGTCGTCTCCCGGACGAAGAAACGTAACTACATTTCAATGTTGCCAAACTTCTCCTGGCTAATTGTATTTTTACCTAGAGAGGCTAAGATATTTTTAACCGGAAATTTCACCGATTTTTCTCATGATCTCATGCAAAAATCGGACAAATTTTGGGCAACAATTGCAAAGGTACATTCTCGTGAAAAAATGAATTTTTTAGTCAATTTTGCAACCTTGGAACGGGGTTACGTCCCTTTGTGCGGGATAAAACGAATTTCGGTCCGGTCCTTTTTTTCGTCGTCCACCGCTGCCTGTCTCGCGCGCTTTTTTTCCGATTTTCTTCTGTCGGTGTCGTTGGATCTTGTTTCTCTTGAGCGCCAGCGGTCCAGTTATCATAAGCAAGCGTCAAATTCCAACTGCGAGCGTTATCACGATGGCATCGGGAAGGACTCGAGCTGGGGACTCTGGATGAGCCGCGACCGGGTTATCCATCTTAATTTCCCCGGTGACGTATTAATCGCTGGATCACCTGGCGGATTAATTGCTTAAGTACCCTTAAGTAGCTTTGTTTTTGAGCTTGCCGCCGGCCACCGACTCGCATCTCTCGCTCCCGCCATGTTGCCGCCCGATGGAAATTCAGGGAAAAGTACTGAGCATCAGTTTGGTGAAATATTGGGCATCCTGGAAAAAAAACACATTGGATCTAGAGTCCAGACTCTTAAAAACATCGACAAGAAAAAGTACTCTTGATTCAATCAGAGTCTAGCTTAAATCAAGAACCAAGCCCCTTAATTTAAGCGATGATAACAGTGGAACAACAAAGATGAAAAAACGGGAAACAAGGCTAAAAATACACAATTATGAAACCCGAGACGTTTCGACTCAACACTGAGTCATTTTCAGTCGGAAACAATAAAAANACCATGTAGAGCTCAGGTTTTAGCGTTTTTCTTTTAAAAATTTTTTATTGTTTCCGACTGAAAATGACTCAGTGTTGAGTCGAAACGTCTCGGGTTTCATAATTGTGTATTTTTAGCCTTGTTTCCCGTTTTTTCATCTTTGTTGTTCCACTGTTAATTTAAGCGGATTTCGTTTTGATTCAAGCAAAAATCCGATTGAATCAAGAGTATTTTTATTGTCAATGTTTTCAAGAGTCTGCTTGAAGATAATGTGACGTCACAGGCTTTTCGATTTATCAAGAGCAGAAACTTAAAACTTTAGTATAGTGACCAATAGATTTTGCTAAGAATAGACATGGTGATTTCCATTGAAAAATGCCTCATGCTCCATTTACAAGAAACCCTTCTCTAAATTTTACTCTAATACTCCCGTCGAGAATCAAGAAAATCGGAGATTTTGACGGAATACTCTCTGATGTCCTTCAGAATAAGTTGCGCGTTGCATATTTTACTCATTTGCGAGTAACAGGCGGGAATTCGCATTTTACAATACCTTGCCTTGATCCTCTCAAAGCTACGTTTTTAAAACTTCAAACTTCAATCCATTATAACACCAGTTTGGCTTGATATTTGCGGGCGTTTTTGGCTTCAAAATTTTTATATAACACTCCTTCACGTTGCGATATCAATAATTGACTTCGAATTTTTAAAAGCTGACATACCTTTTCCCTCGGACGGTCGCTTTTTTAGTCAAACCAAACAATATCGTTTTCTCAAAACGTTCAATCCGTCGAGCAAGAATTAATTCGTGGTTTTGAATGGTGTGCCTCAGCATGTCTTTATCAAAATTTCAAATTAAAGTGAATAATTTTTGACAACATCGCGAGGTACAAGAGAATTACCAATGCTAATCCTCCGCTCACGAAAAAACTCATAAATATAAGAGGTACGCGCGCGCACAAAAAAGAAAGAAAAAAAGAAAAAGAAAATCAAGCGAGAGTTTTTTTACCCTCGGTCAGCGAATCCGTGCCAAGTCCAGATCCCTGCAAAAAGTGAAGGGGGCAATGATGGACAGGGACTTCGTGATAGAGCTGTCAACGCAAGGGGGTCTAAAAATGAGGCGGTTGAATCAATCGGATTCGTCAAGTAGTTTACGACTATGTTCCTAACCGTGCGTTGAAGTCACTCACCGCCCGCAAAAATTCGAGCTGATCACACTGATCAAGTTCATTGCCTGAAGGGATTTTTCAGTTAGACTTTTCATGCTAATTTATGATCAAAACCGTTTGCAAGTATCCGATTGGCGAAAGAGGTACTCTTTATAATATGTGCGTACATTTAGAGAATGGCAACCCTGTCGTTTGTGTAGAGATAATCTCTGCCGTTATATCTTAGCTCGAATTGTGTCAACTTGATGTGATGACGGGTTCAGGATCCAAGTTATGGGCCGTTTTTGCCTTGTGATGTGCATGCGCACTATCGTTCGATCTCCGCATAAATTTGATGAAAATAGCATTGCCTTAATTCCTCGTCATCCGTCAATTTGTCGTAGCTTCCATGGCCATAATTACTCAGTTCTCAGATCATGCGACCTGTCATGCATCAGAATCAAGTATCAGCTTACAGGCACCTGTGCAATGTTGAAGTCTCTCGTTAGCACAGATTCCGGCTAATTGGCAATAATTTTGACTTTGGTAAAACGAAGTTGCTCGGCTTGTGCGAGAAGTTCCAATACAATGTTTCAGAATTTGCACGGAGAGGTTTAATTGTAACTTCCGCACCTAAGTTGGTCCAAGACATTAGAATTGGAAAGTAATTTTATTTTTAGTCCCATGAATATTTAGAAGTTTACAAAGGACCCTGATACTTTATTAATCAGTGTTTTAGGACAAAATGATGTTTAGATCCTAAAAATACGTGATGATCATCAAAAGTTGTCAGGAAAGCCAATTCAAATGAAAATGGTGGCAAAGATATTCTCTCATTTCAAGGGGCACCTCATGAAATGCGCACTCCTAGAAAATAAAAATTTAATTTTGTGACCTTGCGCCCTCATTCCTCCATAACGTACCCGTATTGCAGATGTATACCTCCCTGAAAAAAACCGTAATGTTCCTCTCAGTGGTGTGGCGTGAATTGCGATGTATCGATTGTTCTGCCATTTAAATCTATGGTAAAGAATCGATTATTTAGGTGTTCGCTGCGTACACCCTGTTTATCGATCCTTTTCCATAGGTTTAAATGGCATAACAATCGATATATCGCAAAGCACGCAACGCCAGTGGTTCCTCTCCACTACCCTCCTCCCGAGTAAAAAAAAATCTCATACAAACCTCGGTTTTTCAGGTTGATGTGAAAGATAGAGATTGATAGACCTAGTGATACCTCGGTTAATTTTTCTCTCCTTTTTCATTCGTGAAATCAATAAGCACGGGTGATTGGATGGAACCACTTCTCTATTTCCTGCCCAACAATTGTGACGAAGGCACACATCAGACCTCCTCCCCCAAGCATTACGTATTTTATGAACAGCCCTTTCTGTAGGTGGTACAAATTCCTCCGGAGGGCAACCCCGCGCTCGCAGCTAAAGCCCCATCACCCTTAGTCTCCAATTGACAGCCCCAGGCAACCTTTCGGACCATAAAATTCAGGTCACCGAGCCGGGAATAGGACATGGGGCCTGCTGATCGTAGATCAGGTCTACAAATACAATACCCTGGTCTACCTTTAATACCAAAAAAAATTAAGTGGTCATCATTTCACGAATATTAGATGAAGATCATCCCTGTCGCTAATCCACAGACGAGACTTTAGGGAGCCCGTATTGCGGGATCTGGAGGATATCTCTCGTTCTCGATTAACCTCTGATCTATACCGTGCCATGAAAGAACGCCGTATGAGCCATCAGGCGTCGCCAAATTTCCTTCAATAAGAAGCTTACTGAAAAACTTGTGAGTAGTTTTTTCCAAAATTTTCAGAAAATTTTGTACGCGATTCAATACAAAATATCTGAAAATTTCAAGGGAAAATATGCATGAATGTTGTCAAAAATACATGTTTTATCAAGGGGTATGTGGCAACTCTCGAATGATCATATGCGTTCTTCCTCAGCACAGCAGTCCCAGATAAGACATCGTATTTTTACAATATTGGGCAAATATTGTCAGTATTGTCGCAATATTTACACAATACTGACAATATTTTGATAATATTCTAATCAAAATTATTTTTTTAAAACATTTTTAAAGAATCTTTGTTTAGTATTTTAAAAAAAAATATATTTTTACCCAAAATATTATAAAAATATTTTCACAGTATTGGCACAGTATTTCACAGTATTTTAAAGTATTTTAAAGTATTGGCACAGTATTTAAGCCAAAAGGAAATATGGTGTACACTTTTATCATTGGCTCAATATTTAACCAATATTGGCCCAATGTTTGCATAAATATCCAAACAATATTGTTTAAATATTGGCTAAATATTTCTGTCTTATCTGGGAATGCACTCTGGGCTAAGTCCTCGGTGGAAAGTCTTCATATTCCTGGACGTGTCGCGGGATTGGCAACGAGGGCAACGAGGGGGGGGGGGG
>NW_017547231.1:949522-1093151 GCF_001854935.1 Bemisia tabaci | reverse complement strand
CCCCCGAATTGCACACCCAACATGCACGCCACGATTCATCGTTCGAGTTGCTTCATTTTAGCCATGGGTTTGAATGGCTGAGCATTTAAAAATTCATAGGTAAATGTTAGTCAATGTCATGTTTTTGTTTTGCTCGAAAAAGTGCATTAAGATTTTTGTTTTGCTTTGTTTCAGTTAAATGTACAAAGATCTCTGGAGCAGCCATCGACGTCATCGGAACCGGTATATCTGCACCACCATGCATCGTCACACCACAGTAGCGCTGGCTCAGTTAGTTCGGGCGGCGGGGGCGTTGGTAGCCCCGGCTCCCCTCCCCCACCCTCCAGCGTCAGGCATAAAGACGAGGACGGCTCGCCCAGTGTCGAAGGTATGTTTCTCATGAATTTGCACCTTTCAAAATGCAATCGTCTGCTCATAATAAGAAGTCTGCAGAGAAAGTAGCGATAGAGAGAGGCTAGGGACTGAAGTAAAAGAACGCAACTTACACTGGAAAAAAAACACATTGAATTAAACATCGACAAGAAAAATTGCTCTTGATTCAATCGGATTTTTGCTTATATCAAGAACCAAGCATCTTAATTTGAGCAGATTTCCTTTTGATTTAAGCTTAAATCTGATTGAATCAAGAGTCCTTTTTCTTGTTAATGTTTTCAAAGAGTCTAGACTCTAGATCCAATGTGTTTTTTTCCGGTGTATTGTTAGCTCCAGTATGTTTTCATCGGTTTACAAATTAAAACCGGTAAATAGCCTCATTCGTTCTCTTCCCTAAAAATACAATAAACGTAAATGTTTTAAATCAAAGTCGTGGCGTGCTTTGCGATGTATCGATTGATTTGCCATTTAAACCTATGAAAAAGGATCGAAAGACAGGGTGTTCGCAACGAGGACTTTAATACTCGATTCTTTACCACAGCTTCGAATGGGGAAAAATCGATGATCAACCATTCACGCTTCGACACTGTTTTTAATGAACGAATTTTATATTGTGTTCGTAAACCTTCCTACGTGGAAATTTGGAGAGAAAAAAAAAACATAGGAAACGTAGAACAGAAAAAGTGCTTAATCTTCACAGACCTTAAAGCACAACAAATTATTTATTTTTAAAATGATACAATGCACGAAAAAAGGAAGAAAAATCGACACCAACGGAGAGAACGAAATTAGTGGTTCCAAAGTATTAAGTTTGACTTCTAGGGATTGTGAAGAATTTACGGTTGAAGTACTTCATCATAACTTACCTGCAGCATATTCTCATACTCTCTTCAAATTTTGGCGAGGAGAGGCATGTATCCCATTTTTTGGATGATTCTTTATTTGTTTCGGTCAGTTGTATGAAGTCCAATTCCAAAAGGCTTTTAATGTAGCTTAGAAAATATAGCACTCTTATCTCGTACTCATTCTCCCCCCCCCAAAAAAAAAAAAATAATAATGAATACAGGCGTGCTTATAAGCGACCAAGAAACATACGTCTTTAAAATCTAGGGAGGCTGCATCAAGTAGACACACCAAATTAAAAGTTAAGGAAGATGCGAGGAAGATAAAGAAATGAGAAGAGAAGCAGGGCTGGTCGAGGAAGAATAAATTGTTTCATTTTAAAGAGCGGGCTCGCTGGCGAAATTAAATAGGCATAGAAGGGGCTCTAAATTGCTTGCTCATCGATGCGAAGACGCTGTTTTTCTTTCACGTGAAAAAACCGGGGCCCAGAGGGGAAAATTTCTTCAAGTACATTCACTCAAGTTCATTAATGTCACTTTTTTCTTGTTTGCCGCATGCCTGCCAAATTTACGAGGCAAATTCCCAAATATTCTGCAAGATAAAAACCATATGCCTCATATCGTAGATCAGTCCGTTTACGTAACGAAACATTACATACATATCTTTCCGAAAAATAATTAATACCGCACACAAAAACGCATACATTTTGGGTATATTTTATCTTAGTTGGGTTTATCTTTAGTCCTGTAATTTCCAGAACTAGACCCATCCCCCCTCTCTTCCCCCTTTTTTTGGTGCGTATTTGTTTCGCACGAGATAGTTTTAATTTTTAAAATTTCAAAACTATATAATTCTTTCTCAGAATCGTTGGCTTTTAAGTACTTGAAAGTTCAACTGGAGCAGTTCTTAAGAAAGCAGATCGTATTTAAATTTGAAAAAAAAATCCTCGCTTTAAAAAAAAAAAAAAAAAAACGCACAAAGAATCTCTTTATGTGTCGGGAAAGCAATCATAAATCTATGAACTCAAGATATGAGGGAACGTAATAATTAAAAATAAATGATAAAAGTACCGTTATTTCACCCTGATAATCCACTGAGGACTCAATTTTTAACCGCAACCTCGAGATTATTGCTAGTAACCAGTCATATAAAATTAATCATGCCTGGATCTACACCGAACGCCATTGAAAATAAGAAAATCAATGTTAAATAATTACGTTAATTTTCAAATGTTGTTAATTCGACGAGATGTTTAATTGTGAAATCTCTGTGAGAATAACCACAGTATGTCACATCTTATGGTGTGAAATTAGTGGTAAATGTGCAGATTTACCATCTTTTTTTTTTTTTTTTTTTTTTTTTTTTTTTTTTTTTTAATAATGATTTTATTTATCAGATAACAACTTTGAAACAAGACCGACAGCGCAGTCTTGCTCGAAATTGGGAAGAAGTGCAATTGACATAGTAAAGATTTACCATGTTGGATTACAGTTTGCAACAAGGAACCACTATTTCTGGCCCATTTCAGAAACCACATACATGCCATTGGTTTCCCGTTGCAGATATGTGTTTTCATGAAAGCACCAGAGATAGTGGTTCCTTATTGCAAAATGTAATCCATTTATCCTCCCGAGGATTATTTTATTTTTTATCTTTCTTACTTTTAGCGCGATTTTTCTGTTCGAAAGACTTTTTATTTTCTTCAATTTGATTTGGACACTAATTTTAATAGGCAAAAAACTCCTCTTTGACTCAGTCGGCGAAACGGCGGGAATTTCAGTGGAGGACGAAGCGGCATCTCTGTTCGTCAGGTCGAGAAAGTTTTTCCTCCTTTCACCTTTGAGCTCGTCGCGCGGTTATTTACGTCTCATTTAACCCGGAAGAATCCGGCTCCTGTCTTGAGATGATTATCTACTTGTTACATGGTTACAGGTTACAGACTCCTGCGCACCTTTTTAAAGCGGCTTTTTATTGGAGCCCCAAGTACTTGGTCGCTGATAAATTGTCCAAGGGTGGGAGCAACAGCAATTAGCAAGTCGAAAAATTTGCGAATGCCAAATCTGAGTCTTTTTGCTCGTGTCTCAACCGGCAATTTCTCATGTATATTTGCCACATGTAGAGCACTTATGTCTAATTGGCCAATTTTTGTCATCCTTTATAATGACCTCATATCTTCGACCCAAAGGTCCTCGCATCTCTATCCCTTAGTTTTACACGTCTGAAACTGTTTGTAATGACTCCACTTACTAACTCGTGTTTTATATTATCTAGAGAGAAAAATTCTTTTGCCAGCATATCATTTTGGAATAACTGACAACTATATCGATTTTCTATACAAATGTTCGATCTTTCAGTATAGTTCGCAATCCATGCTGCGGCCGTTCCGGTTTACGTTTGCCTGTCAGATTTTCACTCCCGACAGAGCACGAAATTCGCGCCGAGCTTATTTCGCACCGGATCCATGCACTCAGAGTAAATGGTGGTAAAAATAGCAACTGAGTAAGCGTGAATTTCGCGCCGGGATTTTCAACAGTGAAATCATGCTCCTGAATTCGGTGTGAGCGTGAAAAGTTATGTATACTAAAATGTTTACCCGACCAATAAAGTCGGTTTCAGTTTTTGAGAAACCTTGAGCATGAGAGAGGTTTGACCGCCACCGAAGTGGAACAGAGGCATGCTCAAGACGAAATACTTGACGACCGCTCCAGCCCCCCTTCCTTACACAATACACGCATTAAAGCCGAGATAAATTAGCCTAACGAAGACGTAAAATCAAAACAAAGAGGAATATTTTAATAAGCGGTCCGGCATGCAATCAAAGCTCCATCGGTGAGGCGCCCCTGAGGACCCAAGAGTGGTCGGGGGGGGGGATCAAAGCGGAACCGTAATCTGTTGAACAATCGAACTGTGTAAGAACATCGCGCTCGTGATGGGAAATGACCTGACGGTGCTTACTTGCCGGGGTTGCCTACTTTGGATTACAAGGAAAACCTTCTCTTAGGTTCTAATATTCTAGTAATGAGATAATAGAGTATACTTCGGCAACCTTGCCTCGTCGTGCATGGAAAATCAGTTGGAATTTTTGTAAGTTCTTGAACAAGTACAGGATCTCGCCTCCGAGAGCTTGCTTGATAAGGTTAAGCGCAAGGACATGAGGAAAGTTTTTCTGGACCCTTTATGTTTTCAATTAAAAAGGAAAATTCAATTTTACATGTATTATAGAGCGAGATCTAATCCTCCCGAAATTTTTTTTCTCCTTATGTGTCCCTTCATTTACATTGGCGGATCTAGCAACCTGGCAACATTGTTTTTCTTCATACATTTAAACCTATGAGAATGTATCGATTCTTAGAGGGGTCAGTATGCTCCGATAAGAATCGATTTTTTTACATAGGGTGAAATGGGGGGACTCCAGTGTTGCCAATTTGCTGGATCCGCCTCTGGTCGTTAACGAACGGCATAATGATCTATTCCTTACCATAGCTCCTAATGGAAAAATTTTGATTTTCGATTATCATGCCCTGCCCCTGATACATACTGTTACGGTTACGTACTGTATTCATCTCATAAAATTTTTAGTGTCAAAATTCAATGTAGAACGTATCATACAGACCATCGGTATACTTAGTTTTTTTTCTGAATCTTTTTAAACGAAACGTATAACACGACAGGAAAAATCTCGAGAGGGGTCCTTGAACCAGCGATGAGATTTTCCCAACAGAATCCAACTTTTCAGTCGAGTGAGCGGAGTTGTTAGCAAGTAATGAAGGGGGGGGGGTGAAAAAGTGGGGACGAGTACAAAAAGGGGGCCGCGTGAAGGAAATAGGGGCCTCGCAGTTGGCGGAATCGAATCCCGAGGCGGGCTGACGGCAATTTATCCAGATTAGCCACCGTGCTCGCGCGGTCCTGGAACGNNATTACCCCTCCTCCTTCCTTCTCCGCCTCCCCCTCCCCCTCGAACCCCTCGAGGCTCGCCTCGAAAGGAATCAGAAAGGACCCGACGTTCGACTACTCACAGCTTGTAATTTGCATGCATTTATCAAGTTCAACAAATTGAAGCTGTCCGAAGGAAGACAAACGAAGCAAAGGAGGCAAGGACGGGAAAATCATCGGTTTCGGTTGTACACTGAGAAAAAATTCTCGCCGTTTTTACCACGGTCCGTTGGTACCTTTACCATCTCACTTTTTTTTACCAATTATTGGTAATTTTACCAAGACAGACTGGTGAGCTTACCTAAAAACCTGTATTTTTACTGTTTTTTTCAGATAAGAATACCGCTTTTATTGGTAATCAATTCCCGGTAACTTTGCCATTTTATCTCGGTAATTCTACCACAGTCGATAAAAAATATTGGTGATTTTACCAAGGTCCAGAAAAATTACCGAGAAAGTTCAATAATTTTACCGAGATTTCTCGGTAAAATTACCAAATCCATAAATGGTAATTTTACCAAGAATAAACTGGGATCAAATAGAACCCTGAATTCTTGGTAAGTTTACCCTTTTCCTAGTAATAAATCAACCGAGATTTATTTGCAGTGTAGCTCGGTGTCTTATTGGATCTTGCTTTTCTTCCTTCCATCCTGCAAAAACTCACTCTCAATAAAATAATCATAGAAAATCCTGATTTTAATTTATTCTTTACTTAGTTACTTAAAACAATTCTATGATACGCATAGATGACACTATTTCCAGCGAAATATGCGGTTTGCAACTCATAAAATACACATTTTCATGATTCGCGCACTCCTCGAGCACAGTGGCGAGGCGTGAATGATCGATTATCGATATTTCCCCTACTGGAGTTATGGTGAAAGATCGATTATTAAGGTGTTCGTCGCGAACACCCTGTTTCTCGATCCTTTTCCTTAGGTTTAAATGGCAGATAAATCGATGTGTCGCAAAGCACGCAACGCCTCTGCTCGAGTGCAGGGCCGGATTTACCTACTTGCCGCCCATGGGCCGCCTGTTTTTTGCCGCATCCTTCTCATTCGTTTTGAAACATCAATAAAAACCATCAAGTGAACGTGCCGGAGGGGGAAGGGTGCATAAGACGCGTTTACCTACTCGTGTTGAGTACATTTTTTGCGAAAGCCCTGTCAACACTACTAGCAAAATTTCACGGAACTTTGCGCAAAAGTTAAGTTCCATAAACATCTCTGTGTGAACAAGGTCCTCCGTGTATAAGAAAAGAACCAAACAATTGAAAGAACAAACATAAATGTGGTTTAATAATTTTAACTTCCACCGCTGCGCCGGGCTGATCGCACTGTGTTTGGCGCAATGCGTGAAGTATTCCTGCAGTCTTGTAGGCTCTACGCGTTTCACGTCAACTGCTCCTGACCGGCGCACAGTGTTTGACGCAATGGGTGAAGTATTCATGCAGTCTTGTAGGCGCTAATATGTGTTACATGTCGACCGCAGTGCCGAGGCCTTGTCCTTTTCATCTCAGGTCCTCGTCATCATTCCTCTCTGCGCTGAGTTCCTGGCCAAATTGCGTGTTTAGTTCCTCTCTTAACTGGACTAATTAAAGATGCTGTTTCGAAGTGTCTGAAGCCTATGTGCACCGTATTTTAGCGTATGCCTTCCTATGCACGTAAGTGCTGCAGTGCAGCACACCACCAGCATATAGCAATAAGTGAAACACCTGGATACTACCACTATTTCGACAGGTAAGAGCACGTGCTTTATACCCTCTGAAATGAAGGAGCTTGTTGTCGATATCAGCTTGAATCTTTGGAAACAAAATACCCTACACGAAGAAAAAAACTTCGTGCATGGGACCCGAAGTTGAGGTCATATGGATCTCTGAAGTTTTCTGATCACGCATCCGAAAACTTGAGGTTGAGCTTCCGAAGTTTGGGTCAGACGTCAGGGCACTTCGGTATGTACCGGAGTACTTTAGATGTGTGACCCGAACCCTTCGGTATATATCGAAGTACCTCAGATGTCTGACCCGAACTTCGGCAGCTGGACCTCAAGTTTTTAGATGCGTGATCCGAAAAATTCAGAGATCCATATGACCTCAAGTTCGGGTCCCACGCAAGTTTTTTTCTCAGTGTATGATTCTGGTTGTCAAGTGTTCAATGATGTCCAGTTGGAAATGTATTATGCTCTGGATATTCGTGAAAATGTATCGATTTTTGAAGTGTTGATCGTAATTTTTTGATGTTGTTGCAGGTGCGGGGGCGTCATCGAGTGTGGGAGGAGGCGGTGGAGGTGGAGGTCAAGGCGGCGACGAGGAGGGGGAGGAGGAGAGGAGCACGGCACAGTACGTCTCGACCAATTGCGTCGTGTTCACGCACTACACGGGTGACGTCGCCTCCGTCGTGGACGAGCACTTCTCGCGCGCCCTCTCCTGCGCCGCCGCCGCCGCCTCGTCCGCCAGTCAGGACTCAAAGTCTTCATCTGCTTCCGCCAAAGGTAAGCCCTAGATTCTCTCTCATATTATCAGAGACAAGGACCCTCCACTGGCCTCTTGGCGACAGGTGGAAGCTTTTACTTTGGGATTCAACAATTCCTCATGGGCAATTATAAGGGAGCAACAGTCATCATCCTAATTTCGGCTGTTGACCTACCTACATGGTGGCTGATGAGCTTCAGATGACGTCATGAGCCAAACAAGTTCCCCAAACTTCGGCTATTTTTGGCTTGTTTGCAAAACGGAACTGCCAACACGTTGAACATCAACCATGTATGTAGTCAACAGTAGAATGCTGAAGTCCCGAAAGTAGAAGCTTCCACCATGGCCAAGATATACTAGTGGAGGATCTTTTGTCTCTGCATATTATACGCAGTCATGCTTTAATTAGTTTGGTTGTCCGTGGAAATCATTACTCAGACTCCCAAAGTCAATATCTTACAATTAAATCACGTAAGAGAAACCAGTATAAGGTCAGCGCCGGCAATGGAGCATTTCACTGCCCCCTTCACTCCCGAATCCCCGGTTTCCATTTTTTTAAAAATATTTCTATCATTTTTATAATTATGATGAGAACGACCCTCATTCTTAATGCTGTTTGAAACCTGTACGTAAGAGGCGCGAAGCGCCTCGGGGGGTTGCACCGCGGAGCGGTTAGAGGGCATAGCCCCTTGGTATCATACGTAATCAGCCAAAAGTGCCTTAAGAGGCAAATTCGAGCCCTCGAGTATACAGTAGAATAGCCGACCAAAGCTTGTCCATTTTCGGACAAATTTCTAAGTAACACGCCATTTAATACCGTCAAGAATTTTGAGTCAAAATTGCAAACCATAATTTCCATTAAAACTATGGGGTTTTTGCACTCTGTCGGGTGTCAATATGGTTGATAAGACTTTTGGGATGCTGAGTGGCAAGTGGGGAGGGGGAGCTGGAGCAATCCCACTGGGTTTTCCTGGTGGCTTCAAGAGTAACCGCGAAGACTCCTTTGACTGCGACCTTGCCATGCCATCCCTCGTGTCAACGTCGACAAATTTGAGTCGTAGCCGGGTCTGGGTCTGCCCGAACGCGGATACGACAACCGGTCACAGTTGGTTCGCCGGTCGCCCGGTCAATAAAACCAGATCTATTAAACATCAAAATCATTAAACATGGAGCTGGAATACGGAGGAAAAGCGAGGGAAATAAAGTAAGCACGATGCTCACGGGAGGAATTGCAGACGCCGTTTGTCTCCGAGCCCGCTTTCGCGAGGGTAATTCCGCCGCCGCATCGCGCCATGCCGGAGTTCTTAGTGCCCTCTACCGACATTTTGCGGTGTTGTAACATCGGGCCGGTCCCCTAAAAAACTTCGCTTTCTCGGGCCGAGATGGACCGAGTTTAACGGAACGGGAAGAGACCAAGTCGCATCAAGTTGGAACCAGGAAAAAGAGGTTTGAAATATTAGTCCTCCATGAGTGTTGTTGGTAGGGATAAAGTTCAACGCCTACTTTTCATAGAAGTAATTTTTTCTCGACTGAAATATTTTTTCAGATAAGTACGTGCAAACAGCCCAGCTTGATATTACTCCTAAGTCATTTTGCTCCAAATTGTGACATAGTCTCTCTGTCCAGTTGGATCATAATTTGTAAAAAGGCACTACTGTTTCTGCAGGTCCCATGATCGAAAGCGCCGGGTGCAGAAAGGGCATTTCTTGGTTGCGGTGTCTCTCCGCTAACGTTTCATCCATTATGAGTAACGCACATGTACGTAACTCGTTGCAACTTTCACCACCGATATGCTTAATGATTCCGCAATGTTGGAATTGTAAAATTTCAGAAAATTTACTCAATAACAGTTTCCTTTCTGAATATAAATTAGCACTGAAGATTCTCAGACACTGCAATTGAGAAGTGCCCTTTCTGCACCCAACGCCTCCATTGGTCGGTGAATCTCTACAAGGAGATTGGAGAAGATTGACTCATCAGCGAATTCAGCTTTCCGACAGGAATTTCCAAAGGAAGATAGCGAAGCTTGAATACCCACCAAGGTTTAATGCTCTAAATTTCTAACACCTGGAGGACCGTATTTTGAGGTGGTGCGGGGGAGGGAAGAAGAACGGTAATATCTCTGTTTCAATTACAAGCTCCTCACAGATAAGAACCCCTAGTAGTACGGTTACAACTATACCTAAAAAATGAGGCCCACGAGAGGTTGATAAGAGTTCTATTTAGAGACTGGATCAGCAAAACCAATTTCATCGAAAATTTTTGTAGCTGCTATAGTTTGTCATAGTTTGCTTCTGGCTGTCTAGCTACGAGTAAACAATTATCCTATGTACAATAATAATCAGATTGTTCCGAATATAAGGCGTCAGGAGATTGTAACTTTGCAAGTCTAAAAAGCACTGGTATAAAAGTTCTACGGTCCCTAAGTGTTTGTCTCCCGTACGTGGATCGGATTCTTCTCCATGAAGTATTGACTGTATGAAGTAATGAACACGCAGTTTGCTTCTTAAGATCAGTCATGAGTTCCCCAACTTGAAGTTTAAATAGGTAAGTGCCCTCTTTACATCGCAACTTCACGCTAACTTGATTTTCCTGAGGAGCGGGGCTGTTAGGATAATTTTCCCCTTCCAAGTTGGCAGCGTCGTTTCTCAGCCGTGGTCCAGTGTCGCGAAGCGTGTCTTTGAAGAAGAAAAATCCTTTTGTCCTTATTTGGTACTGCATCGTTAATCCTTTAAAATTGCGCAGGGCTCGGCATAATTGCCAAGTGTCGACGCAAATTTGTTCGCTTCATCCTCAATTCGATTCTCTCATTTAATTTTTTTTTCTTCCAAAAGTTGCACGTATGTGCCATTCTTTTGAAAAAGAGAAATGTAATCGAACATTTCTATTCCAGGTTCCGGCAAAAATGCCTGAGAGAATATCACAAAAACTTCGTACATCACAAGAACTTTGTAAATTACAAGAATAATCACACCATTATTTTGGAAAGTGAGGCTTTTACAATGAGGAATTTTTTTACTTTCGGAAAAATAAAAAATTGAAAATAGAAAATGTGATTTCGTATTTCATCGAGACCACCAAGATTGATAGAGCTAGGTAACATTTTTTCATTTTTGAACTAAATGAGTTTTCGGTCAAAAACTACGTTCAGTCTTATGCTAGTATGAGATTTCAGTCGATAATGCTGAGCTAAAACTTCGATTATTGAGGTAATTTTTCATTTTGTTTTATAGTTTACCTCGAGTTAGTTTTTGTTCCATACTGCAAATAGAAATTTTTTTAAAAAAAAAAATAAAATGAAGAAAAATAAAAATCTTGCTCTCTGCATGCATTGAAGGTTGTAATCAGTAGCGTTCTCATAACGTCAATTTTTTATTACAGGGGAAATACTCACTAAATTGCCTGGAACGTCATTTTCAAAAGGCTTACAATAAGTAGTTTCCTGACCCTATAGATTACGCTTTGAACATAATTTTTAAGTTCTTGGAAGTTCTTCTCCTTGAATTGTCAAAATTCTTCAAGCCGTCAATTGATTTCGTTTAAATTTCGAGCGTCCTTGATGGCAAACGAAAATAAATATTTTTTGGATCGGGGAAGAAGCATCTGAATCGTAGTCACCAGGTCAGAAGAGGTGATTTTCACTAAGCACTGGAAAAAAACACATTGGATCTCGAGTCCAGACTCTTGAAAACATCGACAAGAAAAAGGACTCTTGATTCAATCAGATGTAAGCTTAAATCAAAAGGAAATCCGCTCCGTGAAAGGCTTGGTTCTTGATTTAAGCTTAAATCTGATTGAATCAAGAGTATTTTTTCTTGTCGATGTTTTTAAGAGTCTGGACTCCAGATCCAATGTGTTTTTTTTTCCAGTGAGTGGACAGTCTTGTCATTACGTGAGTGGTAATGGCGATTATGTCTACGGATAAGTGATGACTGATTTTCAAGACGCAACGCGGCAAGAGGGCTGGTCAATCCGATCCGCGGGATCCCGCGCCCATGGTCGCAGGGGTAATTATATTGTCACCTGGGGAAGCGGCGCGGCGGCCCGGGGCCCCCACAATTGACCCCCTTGCCCAAGGCCGGAGGGCCGGCGGAGAGGGGTCGGTGGCGACTCCGTGAGAACTGACTAAACGGTGTTAACGCTTCGGAACAATCGGGCTGCCGAGCGTCTTAACTTATGAGATGCATTCCTTGTAAAATCGGTTTCGGTTCCGAGGGCTCGTAAAGTGTCCCAGGGAAACCGATTACTCCAACATAACCGGTTCGCCGTTTGCGCAACCGATTGGTCACCGAGCTTCCCACTATACGTTCGCAACTCGCGCGAAACTTGGACCTCGTTATCTCGCGGATCCAGAAACGGCTGATATTTTGCCTCGCGAAACTTGGCGTATCTGGACCGGAGTCAACGGAAGGATGCGCGACTGTATTTTCCATAATACTTTATTCCGTTCAAGTTCACTTCAAAAATGCTTTCTCTTGTTTCTTACATAACCCACCCTAACCTTTATCTAAATGTTGTTTAAAAAAACCAACGAGAGGAGATGAAAGTACATATAATCTTTCCTGGATGGGGTGAACGTTATCTACTTAAAATTTTATTGAGACTAGATCAACTCTATTCTTCACCAGGCCAGAATCAGTCACCAAATTTTGGGCAAATCAGAGAAAAAATGTTTGACCAATGTCATGCTCGATTACTATATGGACGTATTTCTGCCAAACGGAACTATGTGCATCAAGAAATGAGCCTTGAAAGCCATAGAAATATATGCATAACAGGGCTCACGTCATAATGCACGAAGTTCTGTTTGGCAGAAATACGTCCATATGAGGCTTTTTGGGGGACTTTAACGCAGAGTAGGAAAGAAGAGATGCCCGCAGCTTCTCGCGGGACCGTGTGTGCAGGCCATGCATGCTCGATAGCCTTCTTCTTTTTCTCCCTCCTTATCTTCTTCTCTCCCATCTTCTTCCTTCTCTTCTTTCTCTCTCTTTCCTTTAAAATGAGAAATAAGACGCAAAGGCCTGCGCTGATGTTCAAATTTTTTCTCTCAGCGAATATTTTGGTCCTTTTGGAGAGTGACAAATTTTAGAGGCTAAGGCTGATTTTTTCTCAAGAGAATTTTCTACCCCTCCACCTCGCCGTCTGTTTTCCCCTCCTCCTGGCGGATTTTGAAGAGACCAATGATGAATGTCGACACCGAACGGAGACACCGAAGTTGCATAGGATAATTAGCGGAGCGAGTTACGAGTGTCGATTGTCGAAGCTGCAGCGGGCAACGGGACGGAGGAATGCAAGCTCGGAGTCGGTGACAGCGCAGCGACAGACACCGAAGATGCGGCCAGGGCTCCAGGACAGCTCATCGCTTCGGAATTTTCCGCAGCGGTTTTTCCTGCAGCCGTGGAGTTGGAGCTGGGACGGCGTAAGGCAGCTTCGTTTGCGCCGACAGCCTCGTCGGCAAAAAATTAGTGTGCTTTTTGTCGCCAAGCGTCTCGGCCGACTCTGAAAAGGACGTCTCTATAACACTGCCGTGATAGCGAAGAGAGCAGTAAGTGCATGCTTGGATGAGCCCCGAGACATGTAAAAGTATGTGCTATAACCATAGCTTATACTGACATGCACTTACTGCACTTACTTTCGGTATATGAGCCATGGTTAGCACATAGTTTTATACGTCTAGAGGCTCATCCCAACATGCACTTACTGCTCTCTTCGCTATCATATCGAAGTGCACTTACTGCACTTACTTGCGGTATGAGCCATGGTCAGCACATACTTTTACATGTCTCGAGGCTCATCCCAACATGCACCTACTGCTCTCTTCGCTATCATACCGAAGTGCACTTACTGCACTTACTTGCGGTATGAGCCATGGTTAGCACATACTTTTATACGTCTCGAGGCTCATCCCAGCATGCACTTACTGCTCTCTTCGCAATTTCGGCAGAACAGCGGAGATTCTCCAGCCGCTTTGCTGCACTTCATCGACCAGCAAAATGTTTGATCGAAGTAATGAAGAGCTTTGGTGAATTTTTTAAATTTTTTTGGGAAAAATCCTATTTATTAAAACATAAAGTTCTGAATCTTTGGACTTTGAGAGAACCACCGGACCAATTTGCCTGATCTTTTTTTTTAAATGAAAGTCACCGAGCTGTAGATTTGCAGGCTGTAATTTGTTTCGTTTGTTTTCGTTTTCAAAGGTTCCCTACCTTTTTGGGCCCTAAGAGCTACATATTTCGAGTTGTCCATACTCTGCCTACATAGGTACTCTATCCAGACTGATGTAACTTTTGTCTCCTCTTTTCTTTTCCCAGTTTTAGTATACTATGGCTAATATGGATCCCCTAGGGATCATATAATATAAATCATATAATCTGTTTTATCCGAGGGTGTTGCCGCGGTGAGGGATCTCTTTTATTTCAGCAAGCTCCTCCGATCGTCGTTCTGATTAGTTCCTCGTTCTCTGCGGCTCAGACTCCCGGATTATGCTCTCAGAGGGATCAGAGGGGTTAGCGTTGTTAATTCTGGTTCCTCAGTTCTTGTTAATAAAACAATCGTCGATGTAATATGTTTGGTCGGATCGCCGGATCGACGTAATTATGTTGATCGGATGACGCTTCGGTTTGGTCGATCGGAATGCGGTGCCCCGGGTTCGGCGCACTTTGTGTCATCCGATGCGGACATCGGGCTGAGAAGGAGCTGTCGGATTTCCCTCGAAATTTATCATACCCGCTCTTGTATTGATTCAATTAGTTGCTGATTGCATCTCATGGGAAATATGTGGCCCCTTTCCCGCCTTTTGTGACTTTATCCCGATCAGAAAATTCTAGGTTCGGAACAGTGTTCGAAACTCACCTTTGAGTTTCAGGAGCCATGTGGCGCATCAAGCTCGATATTTAGGGGTCATTGAAGATTTTTTAGGGGCCTAATTGACTTTTTGCCTATATACCACAGCGCATTTAGTGGAAAGTCAGACGCAAGATGTTTTAGTTATAGAACTAGTAACTGTAACTTGGGGGAAATTTCGAAAAATCACCAAACAGAAAAATTAGGATTTTCTTTTGGAGGGGGGAGGGGCCCCTGATTTTTTAAGGCACCAAAATGTTTCAGATCCGATAAATGCCTTTTACGCAATCATTTTACCGGATTGAGCAAACTTAAGGCAAAGTAAAAATTTGAAATATGAGGGCACGCAATTCCCTCGAGTCGGCTATATGCGTCAAAATGGCAACTCCGTCTTGCGTCCTAAAGGTCTATTCGGGGGCCCGCACGCTTGCCCGGGAGACCCAAGTGCCGAGTGGTCCCAACAGCTGGGTCCCCCCGGCGCGGCGCGCGGCGGCAAGATGAGAGCGAACTTCGCTGATACCTACGGCCGATAGCTCGCCGTCAACACTTTCGCATCACCTGGTTCCCGATTAGCATCTCGGACCGCAAACATACCCCCCTCCCCCGTTTTTCATCCCGCACTACACGAATATTTAGACTATTGTCTTTTCGTTTTGTTTTCATTTCTTTAGTGTTGGATCCAGCCCCAGCGGTCACAATTACTCTTCGTGTCTGTTGGGGTTATTTTTAAATTTCTCACCTCCCTCCCTCCCCACCCTTTAATTTATGGATGTCATGTATCGTCTGACCATACCACCTTCGGACTACAGACCTTTCCAGACTGTCTCAGTCTGGCGTCATAGATCATATAAAATTGGATTCAAACACGATCTAAGAACAAAACATCTTAAATTTTTACTTTTTATTATGTATCAAATAAATTGTGATGAACTCATTTTTACATGTCTTTTGCTCCGTTTCAAAGTATAAATTATAATCTCGCCAAGAAAATGAAGCACCTCAGTGAAAGAATAAAACAGAGTAATCTTTTTTGTGGATGACAAAGTTTTTAATTTTCACGATTGGACTTAGAAATCATGCTATTAAAAATGACCCTCAAATTACGGGATCTATACATATGGACCTTTTCATTTTTTAGTGCTCTTATGTTTTTAGAAATCTTTTTATTATATATATTAACGATAAATCTTCAGATCTTTTAAGAAATAAACGTGGTATTGCAGAAAAAACTCAAAACTTGCGCATGAAATCAATAGAAATAATCAGATGCAGAAGGACGTATTTTGTCCAAAAAAAATCTTAACAATAACTGCGTACTTATATGCTCATTGCCACGATATCTACGCATTAAAATAAATAAAAAAGAAAAAAATTAAAAAATGAACATTAACAAGAGGGAATTGAGTCGAGGGCACATTTAGGACGTTATGGCTATGCTAATGTCAGTTACTTCATCCAAAGACCGTGGATTGTTAAGTGCTGTGATTTCCTTTTTAAATTTTTTCACGCATATAATACAAAGTAAGGTGTAAGTGATAGGAAATGAACTGTTGACAAAAATAATCCAAGGGTTTGAAGATGGGAAGCGAACTCAATTTGTGATTTTTGATAGAATGATACGTTGTAGGCATGGAATAAAATCTCTAGCCGAACGTTGAGCAAGCCCCCCAAAATGTATAGGAGTTTGTTTCTAAACAACACGTTCATAGAAACGGCTGGTATACACGTGTTTTTAGGGCTGCGGTGACGGTAGGTGTCAGATTACAGCCATCACATATTGGTCCGTAACACAGTGAAGTAGATCGATAGTTTTTGTGGATATGATAGCTGTATACCATGGTAAACTGGAGCCACCATTATTTCTGTTATCTCAAGAGTACCCGTGCACTTTTTTTTCTCCACGCAGCCCCCCCCCCCAAAAAAAAAAAAAAAAAAATTCCACGCCAGTTCCTAAGTGATCAGTCGTTAATATTTTCAAAATAAAACTCTTTTTATCTTAGCATCATATTTTTTGATTTATTTCAAGAAATAAAAGATCAAAGTTTGATATTTTACATAAAAATTACATCAAATCAACGCACCATGACGAAACGCTTCTCTCAATTTTTTAAACGAATTGTCCTCACTAAATAATCGTTCCTCTCATATAAAAAAGTAACTAAATTTCAATGTGGCCAAATTTCCCCTCGCATATTTCATCTTTACGAGAAAAATCTTGGACGTTTCTTACTAAAAATATCACTGATTTTCCCTCTGATCTCACGTGCAAATCAGAAAAATGTGGACAAAAATCGCCAAGGTACATTCTTGTAAAAACTCAAACCGTTTATTAAGTCAATGTTACAACCTTGGAATGAAGTTACGTTCCTTCTAACGGGAAACTACGAAATATAGACTAAAATTAAACAATGCACCGGAGCCCTGTGGGCATACTTCTTGTACCAGTGGACTTCGTTTTGCAATCAGGAATCACAATTTCTGGCTCGTGCGTAAAAACACTGATGTGCGAAGGAAGCTAATGGTGCATACGTTGATTCTATTCTGAGCGAGAAATTGTAGCTCTGAATTGCAAAATGTAGTCCAGTTATTAATTTCTAAAATGATGAAACTTTAAACGTTCACACCGATGCCGATTGGAATGGCTGTTTATCAGGATTTGATTATTTCCTCTACACTGAAAAAAAATTCTCGGCGTTTTTACCAAGGTCCGTTGGTACCTTTACCATCTCACTTTTATTACCAATTATTGGTAATTTTACCAAGACAGACTGGTAATCTTACCTAAAAACCGGTATTTTTACTATTTTTTCAGGTAAGAATACCACTTTTATTGGTAATCAATTCCCTGTAACTTTGCCATTTTATCTCGGTAATTCTACCACAGTCGATAAAAAATATTGGCGTTTTTACCAAGGTCCAGTAAAATTACCGAGAAAGTTCAATAATTTTACCGAGGTTTCTCGGTAAAATTACCAAATCCATTAATGGTAATTTTACCAAGAAAAAACTGGGATCAAATAGAACCCTGAATTCTTGGTAATTTTACCCTTTTCTTAGCAAATGCACCGAGATTTTTTTTTTTTCAGTGTAAAATCAAAAAGAGAAAAACAAACTAAGCGCGTCTTTAAAGTTCCATTTAAAATGATATATTTCTTCTGATCCGAATAGGGTTGAATATCGCTCCACTGTGGAGGACGGCGCGGGTGAGCGACTGTCACCAGAAATATTCTAGATTAACATCAGGAATTTCTTCTTTCCTGACCGCCGCGCCGCGCGCCCGGGCCCGCGCGGCACTAGCCACTCGCGGCTTGCGGCCACTCGGATCTCGGACTTAATAATTCACCTGGGGGACCTGGGGGGTTTATTTATGGTTGGTCGCCCCAATATTGGACATGAGGAATTTTCAGGTTCCTCTTTCGTGCAGCCGCATTTTGAGGGCGCCGCGCCGTCGCCTGCAACGGTAGGCCTAAATTTCCCTTTAATTAGTGATATGATCTGGAGAAATTCTGATTATATACCCCCCAGCGACAGCGGTTTTTATTTTTCTTGCCTTATTTATTCGCGAATGTAGACTTACATGGAACTAACGTTTCACGTCAAATCGATTCCTGAAAGGAACAATGCTCGATTGAGAAGCCTGTCAAAACTTTTGTGAGGCCCGATTTGACTCACGTAGAGCAATGAGTTTCTTGTGACCGAGCAATTCAATTTCCCGTAACCAATGTAGAATAAAAACATTAATATATTAATTAGAAGTTAATTTCAGTAATTTTGGATGCAAGAATCGAGTTTTCCGTGAAATTCTGGATAAGAAACATGTATCAGAATGCTTAAATTTGAACCTTCTCTAGCGGACCATTTACTGTTTTAAACTACATTCTTCCATTATTAATTGACAACCCTGGGCTGGCGTATTTAATCGGTCTGGACGCTTCTAGGTTGGAAGGGGTAGGAGTTTGGGCAGGCGGCAAAATAGTTGACAAACGGTCAAAGCGGGGTGCGGAAATAATTCCCTGCGTTTGGTTGATAAATAATCTGTGGACAGGAATTTAATGAAGAGCGCGTGGAACTGATAGTGGATCGGGGTCGGGTTGACAGATGTATACGATTCATTATTAATTCAGAAATAATTGATTTCATCCCTTCCACAATCCTAGTGCTGGGATGTATTCATTTTTCCGTTCGCTCTATTTTTTGTAAGAGCTTAGATACGTTAAACGTTCTATCATCCTGATTAGAATGTATCAGCGCACTGCGTAAGCATGCATTGTGTCTAAAGACTGGAATGTTTTGGCAGAGTTTCTTCATCAGGCAAAACTTGTCAAACCTGAGCATCCAACAATCAAAGCTTCCAAAGTACGTATGTCTGGGATAATATTTTACAGAGGGTATATGGTACAACCGTAATTAAAATTGATTTTATTGTTGTGGACATTATTTAACAGCATTTTTCCAGACTTACCGAATTTTAAAAATGAGTGATATAGTTACACATAAAATTACTCCAACTTCACCACATAACTGCTGTACTGCATATGCGAGCATACACTAATGCATGGGCATGGGTGTATCGACAGCTTTACGAAGGGGCGTCATTGCACAAATGACACTCGTTGGTGATCGGAGGACACTTCAAAAAATATACGAACCATCCCAAAATAAATTAATCAAAAGTACTCCAAATTTTTTGATAAGGAGGCCGAGCAAAAATGAGCTGGGGGTAATTTTCATACGGAAAAAACCCCCTAGTTTTGTGGTCATGTTTTTTTCGCATCTCAAAAGTGTTGGTTCCAGTTGCACCTGTTGCTAGTTGTTCCTATTGAATCTTTAATTTTTGTTAGCCTCCCCACAAATATCACTGGAGCCCCGACTAATCTATCTGATAAACCAACCCTCTGGAACACCTGATACACCCGCAACGCACTTTCGATTTTTTTCTCCTCCTTTCCTATCCACCTTTCCTTCTTGAACAAGAGAGATGGGAGTAGTTATCAGTCGTCGGCATGTTCCCGGTTGTCGCAACAAGTTAATTAGCGCTCAGAGAACAGGTAGGCCAGGTGATACACTGAGCGATTTGGATGTCACCGGGGTGAACCCTTCCCCGCGCCCCCTCCCCACCCGCCGGCAGAGGACACGGGAGACCTTACGAGGAAGATCTTTATTTAGGGTTTGATTAAAGTGCATAGGTCTCAGGAATGTTAATCCCCCCCCCCCCAAGGGTTAATTGACGTTAACTCGGCCCCGAGAACGTGGGTCGAACCTTTAGTGACACTATCGATGGTTGAAGTGCAAAACCACGTACCCGAATTGCGGTGTTTCAAAATTTCCGTCCTTCTTTTGTTTTTTCACAGACAAACAAACAAACTTTATAGCTTGAAATTTATACAGAATATTCTACTGATAGGGAAGAAAAATCAAGGAATTTTCGAGAAATTAAGTTGACTATGTTTTCAAAGAAAAAATCAAGTTTGACAGAAAGTCTGCAATGTCTCAAACGGAGATATGTGGTTTCGCACTTTGCTCATCGCTACGTGTCAAGGAAAACTGGGTCTCCTCGTATCCTTTCTCGAATCTATAAATATGATCGATTTCTACAAAATGAAAATTAAAAAAAAAAAAAAAAAAAAAAACTTAAATTTGCTTGTCAATTTTTAAATGAATAAATGAAGTACCCGATAAAAACTCGACTCTTTTCCTCTTTGGACAATTTATTCATCGGAACCTCTTTCTTTTCCTCCTGTCATAATCCATCAAAAAATTGCGAAGGAGCGGTCATTGACCCTCTTTGTCTGTGCTCTACGTTCGAGTTGATTTTGTTATAATTATGCTTTAATTTATCGGAAACCAACCGGTTACATGACGCACGACTGAGAAAAAAATGCAGTCTATGGGTGAGTCATGAACGTGCTACCTCAAAAAGGAATATGAGGAAAATTCAAAGGAAGGGTTAAAACTAAAGGTGCGATAAGATCCAATCGAACTGCAACCCTTCTCCGAATCAGTTCTGCATTTTGGGGTAAATTATCTTACTTTTCTTCTTAGCGTTAAAGTCCTTTGTATTCTGAAAAGAATGGAGCAGTGAAATGCATACGCTTTGCATTTTGCGCCCTATAGTAAAATTTACATTAATTTCGGATGTTGAAAATTCATCCTCAATTTAATTTTTTACATGAAAAACACGAGGACATTGTCCTGGTACTCAAATGAGCTCATCTAAGTGCGAAAGAGGTAAAGGGCATCCCTAAAACTTGATGGTTGATTCGCTTTTTGACTCAATGTTACAGAGTTACATTTGTGAGTTTTCACGTGGCACCTCACCCCTGTTGGAATTGAGAACTTTGTCCCCAATAAGTTGTTGACAAAATTTCGACATCAGAGCTTCGCGCACTCAATTGTTTTCTTTTTCTCTAGAGCTCAGTTATGAATTCCACGTTGAAAATTCTAGTTCCACGAGAAAATTGGACAGCATAGTTTTAGTGTATTTCTCAACTTTATATTTTTAAAATATAGGTTAGTCCTTTCTACAGTCCGTCTGATGTTTGACTCCAATTCAAATATGGGTTTCAATCCATTGCCAGCGTCCAGCTAAGACTCCAGTCGACTTATTATAATCAAAATGACGTCTTTGCCTTTTCCACCACTTTCTATCTCGCTTGATTTCCTCATGTGTGTTTGGAGACGGCCAACGCTTTGTGTCTCATTGTGTAATTGTAAAAGGCCCTTAGCGAGATGTAAGTAGGACTCGGTGTCTGATTACTAAAGCAGAGGCCGCTACTACTTGTCTTCAGCGCCTCTACATGCATCTGAGGTTGCCAGTTTTTTTCATTTTTAAAAGATTTCCTGGAATGGGTTTAAAAATATTATAAAACTACTGAAGTGCAACGAAGATTCGATTGGCGAACCTGAGAAAATTCGGCAGGTATCATGGAATTAGTAGGTATAACGAAAGTCCCAATTTCGCATTCGGTATGAGTGGTAAATCAGCTTTTTGGTCTACTTAAGTCGCAATTTCTCGCTTGAAAAAAAACTGAAATCCACTAGAATAAAAGTAACCAAGCAATGAATCAATTTAAATGCAATTCAGTTTATGATGAAATAATAGCTTCAGTGTGCTAATCTTTTCTAGTAGGTTTACAAGTGGTGTGTACAATTTTAGGAAGAGGGATCTTTTGTAAAACTAACCTTTAGTTTTTTGCTCAACGAAATGTTTATTTTAAAAGACCGATTTGACCAACGTCGATATTAGTTCATTAACGAGCGGTAATTTCAAATTTACTACTTTTAATGTGATTAAGAAATTTTTAATTTTTTATTTGCAAGGTAGGATTGGAATTTTCAAAATGTTACAATGCGCTTTGCACGAGACGTAGGGGGGACAATGGGGACATGTTCTGTGGTGATTTAACACTTACTCTATCTGTGGTCAATTTACAAGGAAACGTGAATTTCTCTTTTCATAAAACAAGTCATGTTCCATCGAAGTCCTTCTTAATAATGGTTCCTTTCATCATAATATACTTGGCAACATGGTTCCATCGCCAACCAAAGAGATCAATTCATTCCCTCGTTTTTTACACCGAAAACGACACCAATATTTTCGAGCCAGATTATGAACGGGGGAAAGGTGGGGAAGGCGCTTGTCTATGATCACATTTGCTCTATCGAGCTTTGTCGCGTCTGATCGAATTTTCCGCGTGACGTCACAAGCTCTCCTCCTCCCTCTCATACACCATCTCTGTTGCCAGTTATACTCAGAATCACAACACCTCTTCCCCATCATTCTCACTTTTATCCCACACCTTTTAGAGAGATTTTGTTGTCATGGACTGCGTAATCTTTTCTCGTTGGGCGGTAATTTCAGTTAGTAGTTCCTGGCAGGATCTCGGACACGATTCTTTTACCCCCGCATTGCATAATCTCGGGATGCTTGCTACCGTCTTCGCTACACGTGTTTTTTGAGCGTGTCACTTATTTAGTGGAAATTAGTATCACTTTTTCAGTGAAGCGTAGACAAGCAGCCTCGGATTGCTACTGCCGTTTGTGTTGCAATGTTTTTATCCCGCCGTGCAACGACTATTCTCATCTTATATCTTCGAAACTGCCCAGGAATGTTCTATGATTTAAATTACGAATAGCGTTCAGCTAAAGCGACCGTAATCCGAAAGCCTTAATCGTTGAAAAGCTTCATCGTTTTCCAACAATGCTTCTCCAAACAAGCTATGCAATAAAACACTTTTTCTCTTCTAAACTTTACGAGGAAAACTAATCATTCAACGTAAGTCCAGAAATCAACCCCGAAGCAAAGAATAAGTGTTGAAAATTTACATGGGTTCAATGGTAAAAGTGCAAATAACTGCATTAGTGTAATATCTCGCTCAAGATTTTATTTCCACATTTCCCTTTATGTGTGAATCGCATTTTTTATGAGTAGGATTTGGAAGAGGAAATGTAATGTGACTACTATTTTAGTTCAGACCTTGCCTTGCGCTTCGTTAGGGCTTTTGATTAAAGTTGTCTTTGCGCAGGACGCTATTCTAGTGTTTCAAACATAGTATGAAACTATATGAGCTTGTAATAATCGATCATCGCTGTACTTGGAAAAATTTTGGCTCTCATAAGCTGGAAATATACTTCTATATGTAATAATGAGAAAAAGATGTTCCTCCCTTTACGAAAAAGTATATTTTAATACATTGCTGAGCATTGTATGCATTGCTGAGCATTCAAAAGTTAATCAACAATTGAGAAAAATTTCTGAAGGAAGTGTGTTTATTTCTTCATAGACTAACTGTCAACCATGTTATGTGCGTTGAAATCAGCAAAAAAACATTTTTATAAATCTCATAAATCGACGTTGAAAGTTTTCATGTCGCACGCTCCAATGCATCATTTTATTATTTTTTCCAGTTTAACATAAAGGAAGCGGGCGTTTAGGACATTAATTTTATTCTCATAGGGTGCAATGCACCTATTTGTATTACGTAGAAAAACACTGTGGCATTGATACTAAAAAAACTGTGAGAGGCTGGATTCCGATCTCATCGGACCTGCTGTGCTCATAGGAAAATAAAAAGCTGGATGAATGACTCAATCCTAAGGCATTTTACCCGTGCCACCGTACGAAAACTTCGAGGTAGGAACGGAGTAAAAAAATCAGCACCCAGACCTCCGGCTCGTGTGAACTGAGACAAAAGATGGGTCCAGAGTTTAATTTCGGTGAGGAATATTTTATCCCACCGTCGCGTCGTGGCTAGCGATGAAGATCAGAATTGGACCCAAAATCTGACTGTCTCCGAACCGGGGCTCTGGGGGCTAGCCTCGATCTTTCTCACGGGTTTTTCAAAATCCGGGATCGTCTCCGATTTTACGTCTTTATTTTCGACTCTCAGATTTATGACCGTCCCAACAGTGAGAACCCACGGGGCTGATTTAGGTTTTTTCTCAGTAGATTTGTACTGCATTTTTGTCATCTAATATAATCAGTGGTAGAATGAAGCATTTAGCGTGATATAGGTACCGGTTTTGTTTTAAACCCGTCAAAGCTCCAGGAGTTGAATGAGCCAGTGACAATGTTTTAGGTATGTCAGAACATTGTGGTTTTTCTCATCCATACATTGAGTTGACTTACCTTCAAAATGTTCATTAGATTCGATTCGTTCTTAAATAAGAAAACAATCTTTAAAGTGTTAAAGTAGAACTTTCGATGAGAAAAAACCCCACTGAATTGCTAGCATTCACGTATAAAAATTTTAATTAAAAATGATTGGAATTGAACGGTCACTGTTCATTAATTTAATGTCTTAAGCGGTGTCTCCTTGCAAGCAGGTAAAGCTGTCATGAGCGTGAGAAAAAGAGTTTCTTTACCTCTTGGAATTCGAGTTACCTCGTTTTGATACATGAAATGGCCTAGCCAGCACAAGTCACCACTACTACTTTCTCTAATTAATTCAGTATAGAAAAGTTCAATTGAAGTCTTTCTAATCCTTGTTTTCAAAGATTTTGGCTGAAATATTTCAAAACATACTAAAATAATTTTAGAATATTAAAATTCTAGCAATATTCTTGAGCTGAGGAAAAATTGGTTAAATTTTTGCGATCACTATATTTTTTTGGCCTCGTCGTGGGAATATTTGAGTATGTGTTAGGTATCTTTCATATGAGCTACACTCATTGTACTTTTTTGTTTTTGTTGCTCCCTTTTCCCTCCTGATTTTTCTTTTCCTTATTTTCTATTGACCCGAAAAGATGTTTATAAAAACATGTCCCCTGGGAACCGTAACTGCGTAGCCGTTGTTTTTTGGACTATTCACTGTACCACTCTTATTCTCTTGCGGATTTTTTACACTGGAAAAAAAAACACATTGGATCTAGAGTCCAGACTCTTAAAAACATCGACAAGAAAAAGTACTCTTGATTCAATCAGAATCTAGCTTAAATCAAGAACCAAGCCTCTTAATTTAAGCGGATTTCCTTTTGGTTCAAGCTTAAATCTGAATGAATCAAGAGTATTTTCTCTTGTCAATGTTTTCAAGAGTCTGGACTCTAGATCCAATGTGGTTTTTTTCCAGTGTTATGATCAGATTTTGTGAATGCAACCAACGTCTCTGGTGTACCCATGAACAGTTCCAACCGCATCATAGGGATGCAAGACTGGAACAAACACTGAAAAGAAACTCCGGCCGTGGAAGCCGTACTTACGGGCTATAAAGACATACCGTCTGCGTTCCGGGCTCAGTGACCGAGAGTTCCGGGCGTAGCACCGGAGCAATCAAAGATACAGCTCCAGCACCCGGAACTTTCCGCCCCTAGGCTCAGAACCGACGGTATGTCTTTATAGCCCGTAACTTTTCTGTAATTGAAGCGATCAGAATCCGACCCTCTTTCTTTTTTGTGCATATTGAAGTTTCGCGACGCAGTCGCTGAGCGAGTTCCTCCGAGGAGTCCCGAACCTTAAGGGAAGAGTCGCGCGTATATAGGAATGACGTCGCGATCAATTTGTCTCTGAGTCTGGGCGCGGGAATGCGTGGAAGGGCATTCCTGAATGTCAAGGCTGTGAGAATTGGGTGACGGCATGATCGGAGTCGCATGGGCATGGGCCGCATGCAGGATGGGAATGCTCGCGCCGCCCCGCGCTGCGGCCACCGCGCTCGCCGCTCCGCTCGGCACCTAGGTCCCAGATCGGGAATCCAGATCCCGGATTCCTGATCCGTGGATAAGGGCGCGGACCCGGCCCGCCGCTCAGTGGGGTCGTCCCACGTGGCAAACCGACCCACACTGGAAGAAAAAAACACATTGGATCTAGAGTCCAGACTCTTGAAAACATTGACAAGAAAAAATACTCTTGATTCAATCAGATTTTTGCTTAGATCAAAAGAAAATCCGCTCAAATTAAGAGGCTTGGTTCTTGATTTAAGCAAAAATCCGATTGAGTCAAGAGTATTTTTGTCTTGTCTGTGTTTTGAGTCTGGACTCTAGATCCAATGTGTTTTTCTCCAGTGCAAGATCCCTCAATACAGCAAGAAGACATGAATTATATTCAAGGCAGTGGGGGATGCAGGAGGGGGATAGTGGCATACTCCCTCCCCCTTGGACAAATAATGAAAAAAGGGGGTATAAATAAGAGGGAGGAAAAAAAAGTGCTCCTAAAAATTTACTGAAATGCTTCGAAGACAAAACTATGTTACCAAAGTTTGAATTTTGTCCATTTTTTTAATACGAAAACTCATCACCGCATAAGTAAATAGACCAAATAGCTTTTGGCCCCAGGGTGGACTTGTGTTTTATTTTAGTTGCAATTGTAGGGTTCCTCCAGATTTAACTTTTAAATGCCCCGCATCTCGTCCAAACTCGGGTTAAATCTGTCCCCTTGTGAGACATGATCAAAACGATTTCAAGCTTTAGAGCGTCGATTTTCTGTTCGGATTGGAATATACTGGCAAGCATTTCACTGTTTTTAGCATGGTCTCCTCCCAAGTGCTTCATGATTGGTTGGTTTAGGCACGCAACTATTCGTGCTCCCAAGTCGCTCATATTGCCATCACGGTTATTGAAGGCGATCTCGAAAGTATCAGAGACACCTAGTGTGGAGAGTAATTAGTCTGCGTCCCTTGCTTTCCTACGCGTATTCGTTCTTTTGGCGCGTATACGTAGTATACCGCCTTTGCGATCGTTTCGACCCCCCCCTCGATACAATAACCGAGTCCCCTAGTTCCTTACCGAAAAGTGACTACCGCGAACTTCTGAGATTTTCCAAAGCGTGTACAAAGTTTACTAATCCGCCAATAATAATGATTAAAATTTGTTTCTCATTCTGGGGCTCGCTAGTTTATGTGTAATGAATACCAAGAGTCTACGTTTCTTGGTTTTTTTTAAAAAAACCTTAGAATGGGGCGCGCTGATTTAAAATATGCATATATAAGCGGAAGCAAGCGAACTGATTCGAGGATGGCTGACCAGTTCGGCACTCCTTGAATGAGAATTTCACTCACTCCGTTTTGTTCACAACGTTGCTTTGACATATCTCCACAACACTGTTATCCTTTTCAAAAGTTGGTACTCCTTGCTCTGATAGCCGGGGCCACCAGGATAGTGGTAAGTGCAATCTGTGATGAGCCTCGAGACTCATTAGACCATTTGCTAAACGTGGCTCATACAGGAGTCCACTAAGCCCTCTCGTCCCCACGCTCCTGATCACTGCGTCGGCGTCACGAAGAACAATGGGCCTTGGGTCCCAACGCGGCCGATACCCGTACCCCAATTACTCACGCTTCATTAACCATTTCACCGTCACGCTAGGATTCATCCAATTTTCAAAAAAAATTGTTTCGCATGTATTTAGCAATTTTTTCCTTACTCTCCGTTAAAACACAAATAAAAAGAGACCTCATTCATAAAAATCGGCCGAATAGAAGAGAAGTTACAGTAATCGAAATCCGAAGAAATCAACAAAACCTCGACTCCTCGATACGAAAAATAAAATGAAGGGGAAAAAAAGAAAGTATAAATTACAATTAAATATAATTGACCTCAAAATTTGACAAACAATTCATTTATATACCTAACGCTGAAAAAACTGGGAGAAATTACAAAAAATTTGCCTCTTGCAAGGGGCTTCTTTGTAAGAATTTTGACCTGAAGACAACGGTCGAATAACAGCAGTACTCCATACAATACACGGTGTGCCTGAACGAGTTAAACATTTTTCATACGTCCAAATCGAAAAATCTTTATATTTTTAACTACAATGTTTCTTGAATCGTTTAAGCAAAAAAAAAAAAAAAAAAAATTCCGTCGAGATTCTGGAACGCAAAGGCGCTTTAAAAGTATTCTGGGGCTATAATAGCTAAATCACCGGTAGTAAATTCGTTATATTATTAAAAAGAAATTGACTCCATAGTTTAATTCCTTAGTTTCTTGAATACGATTATTTTAAGCACTTAAACATTTATACCACCAATTTTAGCCATGGGGTGATTTCCTGAGAGCCGATAATATCACGAATTTCTCATAGAACCCCTCAACAGTGGCTTGCTTTTTTGGCAGCCGATTCGGCCATCGAACCGGAGTTTAAATGGAAGCTGATAATAACCCAAAGCTCTGAGAAAAATTTTGAGATGAGTATAAGAACGGTTTGTTGTAAGTAGCGAGGAGAGGCGGGCAAAGCGGCTAAAATCCTATCTAATTTTTACAGTTTTTCTGTTGAATTAATGTTGCCGCGGGCTTCTGACTGTCCACACATAGTTCTGTTCAGCATATCGATACATAAGTATTTACATTTTACATACGTAGAATCTAATTTTCACGTCGGGGAGTTGACATATTTTGATTTTTTCGATTTTATACGGAAAATTGATGGTTTTTCGGGATTGAAATTATTATTGTTTCATGAAAAATAAATGCACCCAAAATGACTATAGCATATTGATTCTTACACATTTGCACTCACAAAATTGGTTGGTAAATTCAACGAGTGGGTGCATCGACCTGGTATATCAAGTTTCTGCAATTTTTTACGGCAAATCAGTAGATTTTCGGGATGTAGATTGCTTACTTTCAATTCATGAATGAATAAAGCAACGACATGGTTGAACTTCTTTGCATGGAAAGACGTTTAAAATAACAAAATCAAGACGTATTTAATGCAATTGCATTTATATCGAGTCAATTTCTTTTCAATAATATAACGGGATTTTTACTACCGGTGATTTGGGTATTTTAGCCCCAAAATACCTTTAAATCGACTTTATCTTCTAGGAGTTCGACAGAATTTTTCCTTTCTTCGCTTAAATTATTCCGTAGCACTTTTCTTCAAGAATCTGATAAGATTTTGCTTGAGGCAGATCAAAAAACTTAAATTCGATCGAATAGCTTTCTACTTTCACAATACACGGTCTCGTCAAGGTGCGTCTTTGACCTCGCAGTGTTGGATCGTGAATTCTCTTTTTATGCTGTTTGCCTATTTTGAAATCTCTGTAAATGAAAACTAAAGGGGTTGATATGTGCGAGTTAATGACGCGCCTTATCAACACATTGTGTTGGAGTTCACTGCTTGTTTTTTTTTGTTCACTTATCATTGACTTTTAGGAGTCATTAAAAAGTTAACTGCATCGAGTGTTCCCTTTCATAGACCCAAAAAGGGCACAAAAGGCCCGAGGACCGCCGTGGGATCCCTCTATTTTTCCGCCATCGAGGGTCTCCGCCTTTGCCTCGAAGGATCGGGATTGCAGAATTATACAGATAGATGATATTGACGATGATAGTGAGTGACAGTAATGATGATAACCGGAGATTTTCAATCGCTGCACTTGAGGTGTTCAAGTTTTGCATTTTGCGTATGAAATTNGGGGGGGGGGGGGGATAACTAAATACATTTTGGGAATCGCGACGACTCAGAGTCCCGGACTTAGGCCAGCGCGCAAACGGCGCACAGACTCACACACCCACACATAGGCCGGCCGGCATTTACAGTTCGGAGCAATGGTTTTCTGCGCATACTCGCGCACACGCACACACATGCACGAGCGCGCGCCCATTTAATTACGGCCGCTTTTTCCCGTCTCTTTTTCTCGCTCCTTTTCCCGCTCGGCCTCGGCGCTCGGAGTAAATGCGTCGTAAATCCAGGCTTCTTCTTCCTCGCGTCGTCGCTGAAATGTCGTTCGTCTCCGTCCGGCAACGTTGCCAATCCGACTCCCAATCCCGAGCAATTCGGGGCTCGAATCGAATAACGACCCAAGCGCCAAAAGGGTTTCGAGCCGTCCGCGCTCCGCCGCCTTAGGAGTTACAGAGCTCATGAATTCCTGTAGCTGTGCGGCGTACTGTAAATCCAGGGGTTTTATATATATGATATGTATATATAAGTCAAGCGGGAATCGGGAGAATTTCCAGCGGAGCGGCAATCCAGATTAAGAGACGCAGACGCTCGCTCCAAGACGGACAATTTATTTCGTATAATTTACGCTCTCCACACCGTACATTACCCGCATAGCTGACGCCCTCCTCCCCCTCCCGCCCTGCCGCGATGTGACGCCATGCCTGGAGCCGCTGCACCGGGAAATCTCCGCGGCTTTTCAGCTCGGGAAATTTTATTCGGCTTCGGAAATCGAAACAGGCGAATATTTTCTCGAAGACAAACCGAGACGGTGCACTAGCCTCTTGGCGGCTGTTGGGAACTTATAATTTCGGGGATTCAACACTTCCTTATTGATGATCATAATGCAGCGACGGTCATCACCCTTTTTTCGGCTGTTAACCTATCTTAGGAAGGCCACAACCCATGCGCAAAACCCATAAGCGCAAAATAAAAACGCACCTAAAAGCGCAAATAGTTTGCCAAGTAAATGGGTAATTTCCCTCAGTGACTCCTAACCTCCGTGAATGGGTAAGTTTGCGCAAATTTTGGGGTTTCATATGCACCAATGAGAGAAACCCAAAAGCGCAAACGTCTTTTTTGCGCTTTTGTGCCGCAATTTTTTTGCATTTGTGCATATGGGACTCGCCGCTTAGGAGGATGATGAGCCTGGGATGACGCAATGAGCCAAGTATGTTTACAAACCAAGCAAAACTTCGGTTTGTTTGCAAAACGACACAATGTTCGACATGCACCTGCACCTATTGGATTAGTTTAATGTTAGGTGATAGGTCTCGACATTAAACATTTCCACCATTGCCAAGATACCCATAGAGTTTGTCACTAACAAAGGCATATGCCAAATGAACCATATTGATGGTAAATTTCAGTGATTTGCAAGTTAGCTTTACCGGAAAACTTGTATGGATTCAGACCTACCTTGAGAGCAGGGCGCGCGGGGTCTGTAGCACCGTGGGATCCCCTGGGGTTTTTTCCCCCTTCAAACTTGCAGATCCTTTAATGGTCCTTGGAGTCTAAAAGACATATTTCGAATGGACTTAAGCCTGGAACTGTTGGGGCCATTACATTTTAGGGTCCGAAGCCTCTAATAACCAGCACCTAGGACCCGTAAGCGCTGTTCCGGAGCGCGGTGATAGAGAGGCCCTCCACGAATGAGGCCCTTTAGGCCAGGCATTCAAGTGAATGGTGGTTTCCAAGTCTGCTTGACGAATAACTTTAAGGGATGGTAGGAGGAGAAAGGATAAGGAGGGGTAGAGGGTTAAGCGAGAAGGAGAACATAGGAGGGTCAAGAATAGGAAAAATCGCTTGACGTCATTCGTGAACGGCCCTTGGCGCAAAAATGAGGCAGGATTACTTATTTTTTCCATGAAGTTGCAATATTACGACTCGAATTTTTTTTTGGTCGCGAGGACATCGAGGGGAGGGGGAGGGGAAGAGGGCGCCGGGCGGGAAGGAGACTCCTCAGCCAGTGGCTATAAACTTGCGGCGGGCGGGCGATTCTTATCTGGGTCCGTGTGTACGGCGGCGAGGAATCGCGACGGGGGCCGCGTGCCCCGCTGCGAGGCACCCCACCGCACTGCCCCGCTAAAGAAGAACCCCGTATGAGCCTTCAGACGTTGCCAAGTTTCCTCCGATAAAGATCGAATTAGTCGGAAAAATTGTGAATATTATTTTCAAAAATTTTCAGACAATTTCGTACGCAATTTAACCTAAAATATTTAAAAATTTCAAGGAAAATTATGCATGAATGTCGTCAAAAATACATGTTTTATCAAAAAAATTTGGCAACTCTTGAATGTTGGTACGCCGTTCTGCCTTAGGACGGCAGCGCACGACGCAACGGGCAACGCGTCGACAGCCATAACAATCAAGCGCCAGCATCAACACGGGACGGGCACGGGCCACCGGGGCCACCACAGTGGCGTGGCGTGAATAATCGATTATCGATATCTCGCCATTTGAAGCTATGGTAAAGAATCGATTACTGAGGTGCTCGCTGCGAACACCCTGATAATCGATCTTTTTTCATAGGTTTAAATGGCATAACAATCGATGTATCGCAATTCACGCCACGCTACTGGGCCACCAGGGCACGGAAGCGCCAATACCGCATCATCGATGCCTCCCGTTCGTTGTTTGTCTCCGCTTCCCGCATTCCACTCGCTTTTCCGACCGGGGCCTAAACTGCCATGCTTAGCATATTTCTGACCACGTGTTACGGATTTTGTGTCTTCCCTCATATTTACCTTTTTGCGTGTGTCGGGCAAGACACCCAAGACGGCGCAACATATCAACGCATCATCGTTTTCTTACCCTTTTTCTTCCTGCGAAATATCGACGGTGTAAGTCCGCAATCACATATCTCGTTTGCGGTTTCTGAAAATCTCCGCTTGTATGTTATCTTTTTAAAGGAGAGCAGAGAGCAATGATGACGAGGACTTGAGATGAAAAGGGGAAGCCATCGGAATTTAACACACATCAGTGCCTACAAGACTGCATGAATACTTCACGCATGGCGTCAAACACATTAATTTCAACGTCATTTTCAACTTCCATCACCCGACGCAGTCGACACCCTCTAGGAATCACGGACAGTAGGTCTACTCAAAAAAGGTCTACTCAAAAAATGTCTGCATTTTTTGGTCTAAAGTCAAAATGTTTACAATTAAGAAGTCTGCTTTTAGAATGCCCAAGAAAGTAAATGTCTACATATAACGCGTCTATTAAAAGGAAAATGAATACACGATGATTCTTCTCCATAGATACAACTGAAGAAGTATAACTGATGTGAGTTCACTCTTCCTATTCCATTCAGAAGTGAACTTTCTGAGTTTGGACTTTTTTTTTAGAAGACATTATCATTTGTAGACATTTTCGTAGTGGACTTTTTAGTTCTAGACATTGTAAACTTAGACCAAAAAGTGTAGACTTTCTGCTTGTGGACATTTTTGCTGTAGACCGTCTGTCTGCATACCCCCTCAAGAGGTATTTAAGTATGTGAAAACTAATGTTCCGCTCTCTTTCCTCTGTTTCAGAATCTTCACCTATGTCAACGCGAAACTTCCCTGCTTCGTTTTGGAATAGCAATCACCAAGGGGGTATGAGCACCCACCACGGGGATCTGTATGGAGACCCCATGTACCACGGCGCCAGCAGCGCTGACCCTTGGCATTACCAGCAATACTCGGCTCATCATCATAGGTGCGTTTATTTCACTACACCATTGTTTTCGTTTCTAAATTATGTATTATTTCAGTCATGTATTTCATAATCGAGGATTTTCCTCTGTTTAGCGGGTTTCAGGACATTCCGTCAACGATTTTTTGTCCACGCACCTCTTTTGTCCAGTAGTTTACATCCATGCGTAAAATAAGCAACAGTGACTTGGTTCAAGCATTATATTTCAGTCCGATTTTAAAATTATATCGACAATATCGAAATGAGAAAATTGAAAGAGAAGGAGGTGTTGTTATGGTAACTCATTTTTTAAATGAAGTGTTACTTTCTTCTTGTGATTCATCCTAGTAAAACGTAGCAAATATTTGTAAAACATTTTCAAGCGATGCCTTAGATATTAATCTCAATGAGTCGTGTGTTGAAAGGAACTGTGCAAAAATGAATAAAAGAGGGGAAAAACCAAAAAGCACGCAATCTTTGGTTTTAACCCATTTGTACATCGATCTGTTAGAATCTAATACGTACAATTTCAAGCGTTTAGTTGCACTGCAGCACAGTAAAAGCACAAGAAATGAAAGAAAAAATTAGAGGGCTTTAAAAATCATTAAATTTGACACGGAATCACCTAATATTTACAGAATACACAACATATTTTCCTTTAATACATATCCTTTTTCATCAATTTAAATGAGAATAGTCAATGCAGAGTGTGCAAGCATTTCCAAATCATGAGTTGAAAAACGCTGACTGCGAGTTTAAATATTAGAACCGAACAGAGCGGAGCGGCGTGCAGCCAGCGCGAGAGGCTCACTGGCACCTACAAACCTAAGGGGATACTTCACGCATTGCGCAATGTTTGAAGTATCTACTTAGGTTTGTAGGCGCCGATGCGCGTTCCGCGCTGGCCGCCCGCTCGCCGTGCCGCGGCATGGCACCTCAAACAACTATTTCACAACAGAAGTGTTGCATGGTATCATTCGAAATTGAAGGCTCCCCAACATATTAAGAATGACGGTCATCCTTTAAGAATACGCAGCGTTCTCCGCAAAATAAATCAAGATGCTACGGCACAAAAAGAGAGCGGTAGTCCTAAAACTCATCAAGTCCTCGCATCCGTATTTAATAAAGTTTAGCATAACTTTAAAATTTCATGAGAGAAAAAAGTGACTCGATTTAGGCAGAAAAATTCCTGAGTATGCCGTCAAGAATATTTCATCTTGAGTTTCAATAATAATTGGTACGTGGACAAAAACTTCCCTGCCGAAAAACGCGTGGACGTAAACTACTGGAAAAATACATGTGCGCTGACAAAAAATCCTTGACAAAATGTCCTATAACCGCTCAGCGTGATCTCGGATGTTTGGGTATCCATTTTTAGGCCGCGTTAGGACACAGTAAACGTAGTTTTTATGGGTTTCAATATAACCTCCTTTATGTTCATTTTGCTCAGAGCCGTGACCCAATTTTTTTTTCAATCGAGGGGGTCCGCATGTTAAAATCTCCAGAACATCACGAAAAGCGACGGGGTTTTGGGGGAATTTTTTATAGTTAAGTTGGAAGGGGATTTCGGTGGGGCAGGGGGTCCTCGCCTGCTAAATTGCCCTCTCTTACATTCAGGAAGTCCTCTCGTGAAAAACCGTATTTGCAAATTTAAGGTTCAACCTACGAATAATCTTTGAGGTATATCCCAAACGTTTTACTTTTTTCTATCACACCAGTGAATAAGTAGAGGAAATGTATCGGTTTTGAAGCTACTGTCTTTTATGCAGTTTATGTAAAGAGCCGAAAGGGGGACGCAGATGATACACATTTCAGACTGGGGAGACCATGAGACTCACCAAGGTCCATTAAGAGCTAGGCCCCTGTTTGTTCCTTTCTCATTCTATGTTCCCCTCGATGTTCTACTTCCTCCCTGCCTCCTTCCCTGGTTCGTTCTTTTTGATACTCTTGCAACCATCGAAAATGTAATGCAATCGGCTTGCAGCGACGGTTTGAAGTCTCATGAAGATTAAAACACATGAGCCAATGAGGAACGGATTTGATGTGTCTTAAATCTCTCTGTAAAAGGGCTCTACGGTGATAATACTCTTAACCTCAATGGTCTAACTTTCGATGCCAGTTTGTGCCTATAAATGCAATTACACTGATGAGGGAGGGGAGGGGAGCTGATCCAGGAATGGGTGAAGCGCTGCGAATCCTGTTTCTGGAGCTTCCAGTCTTTTGACTCGGATAAGATGATATGTCTATTCACACCCGGAAAGTGGTGTTTTAGACGTGGAGTTTAGTTCTCAGTGTTATATTAAATACTTAATTATTCATGGCACCGAATACCGCAATATTCTGCGGAGAGAGGTTGCTGTCGCAGAAATGTTTTAAATCCACAACAAGTTCCAGCGGTGCATATAATATGTGCGAAAACATCTACAATGATATGCCAAGACGGTTCTCAAATTTTTTGCTGCAGTTAGAGTAACCTCTAAATGGACCATATTTAGTGATGAGGAACTACTATATCTCTAGCTCACTTTAGAAACAACATAGGCACACATTCCTCGACCTCCTCCCATGGCCGGATTCACCTACTTGCCACCCATGGTTCGCCTGTACTTCGCCGCCCCCTTCTCATTCGTTTTGAAACTCGATAAAAACCATCAGATGAACGTGTCAGCGGGGGAGGGGTGCATAAGACGCATTCACTCGTGTTGAACACATTTTTTGGGAAAGCCCTGTCAACACTACTAGCAAAAGTTAATTTCCGTAAACCTATCTCTGTGTGGACAAGGCCTTCCATTCATAAGAAATAAACGAAACAATTATGAAAGAACAAGCATAAATGTGAATCAATGATTTTAACTTCCGCCGCTGCGCGCCGCGCCGCGCAGACCGCACCGTGTTTGGCGCAATGCGTGTAGTAATTGTAGTATTCACGAAGTTTTGTAGGCGCTATGCGTTTCGCGCTGACCGCACTGTGTTTGGCGCAATGCGTGAAGTATTCATGCATTCTTGTAGGCGCTATCCGTTTCACGCTGACCGCAATGACCGCACTGTGTTTGATGCAATGCGTGAATTATTCGTGCAGTCTTGTAGGCGCTAATATGTGTTACATGCCGATCGCCGCGCCGAAGGCTCCTCCTTTCCATCTGAAGACCTCGCCATCATTCCTCTTTAAGTCGCGCTGTTCCAGGCCAAATTGCGTGTTTGGTTTCCCTCTTAACTCGACTAATTAAAGGTGCTGTCTCTTGTTTCACTGAAAGGCGACAAAATTAGAGATTACTATGCTCTCAGGAAATGAGAGATTTTGTCGCCTTTTCTCGTTTGTAATTTTGTTTTTATAAATCCGATTTTTTTTATACCTACACTTTAAAAAGTTGCAAATTTTTGCCGCCCCTTAGATTTGCCGCCATGGGCCGCGGCCCATGTGGCCACCTCCTTAATCCGGCCCTGCCCCTGCCCCTACAGAGCGTTATGTACATTTGAGTCACGATTATCCGCGCCTCGGTTATCCGCGCCTCGGTTATCCGCGATTCGGATTATCCGCGGTCTGGGGAGCGGAGTTTTTTTTACTTTTTCTATATTCCTTTAAAATACAGTCTTTTCGATGACCTTTTCCGTCCGTCTTGCGTAGATTCGGATTATGTGCGATTTTCGATTATCCGCGGTATCTCCGGTCCCAATTATCGCGAATAATCGTGACTCTACTGTATTTTAAGGAGGGCTATCAACGAAGTAGTTGTTGCTTTACGCCTCTGATACTTAAGGGCCGTATGCCGTCTTTGAATTACATAACGCACTTTTCCGGCATTTTTGACGCCCCCCTCCCTTGTAACACTTTTAAAACGTATGTTCCGATCCTTTTGACTCGTGTAAACAAAATGGCGTAACGCTCTCCTCGCCCCCCCCATCCGCCCCCAGAGCTTTACGTAATTTACGGATGGCCCCCTGCGGTCTCGGCCCGTACGCCTCTATCATTGGACAGTGATTTTAAGGGCAAGAGTAGGGTTGGCGTGAGCGGCGTCGCACGGTGGACCGAACCAATAGGGGAGGGTGGACATAAATTTTTTGACCGAAAATGCAAATTTAGATTATTATTTCGTTAAATTTTAAATTTCGAGGGGTGATTCTTAGTGAAAATTTTACGAGAAACCCAATGGAACCGTTTATTCAAGACCTCAAGATTTTGTAATAACGGAGTTATGAGCTTTTAAAGTTCCCAAATTTTGTCCGACCCCTCCCATCGGCTCGATCCACCGTGCGGCGCGGGGCGTTCCTTGTAAGCTGGCAACGGAGGAGCGATGATTAGCGGGAAGTGGTTCACCTTAGGCCAGGGCCAGGCCGCGCGGAAAATGTCTCGCTCTCGCGCGAAGCTGCGCGGCGTCTTTGCCGGTGGCGCGGGCACTACCCGGGCAAGTGACATTTAGCCCGCGTAAATTCGAGAACTATCCTCATCCTCCGATTTTCAAATTTACACTCATCGCCATCGCTCATCAAAGGACGCCGCCATGCCGCTATGAGCCGTCCGGCATAACTCCTACCTCCGCCGGCCCCCTCGTCCCCCGCCCCGATCTTCGCGCCCTTCTCTCTCGCTCCTCCACAATCCCATCGCTTTCTCTTCCCTCTGCTTTTATGATCCTCGCGACTCGGTGGTGAAATCAAACCGAAAAGTAGCATCGCTCTCTCGCATTTCTCCATTTTTATTCATTTTTTATTTTTATTAGGAATATTAGCTCGACGATAGGTCAGCGGAGAACATTAGCGCTACGTAAACCAGGAGTTTAAAGTAGCGGGATTTTTTGAATTTCGAGATAAGTAGCGCGAATTATGATGAGCCGCTCCAGGGTTATTAACTTGTTTCACAAGAGTGTGACGCAGGACCTCGCGGGATTGGAACGCAATGAGGTCAATCCTGATTAAAATACTTTCGCCGACGGCAGAACGAAACTGCCTTAAAATTCATGAGTATGAATGTCCTGCCTTTTTTCATGTAGACAATGTAGGGAGGAATTAATGAGACTTTTACTGAGGTATGAAACGATCGCTTATTTTTGTAAGCGCCTTCATTTTGGGCCTTAGACCACAAGCACAACGCGTCAAGTTACTCGAGCTCCAGATTTCTAGCGTAGATAGCCATGCAGGCCCGCTACAAGGGGGGGGGNGGGGGGGGGGGGGGGGGGTTGGGTCCCTAGTACGGGGCCCGTGCCGCCCTCGAGACATTACTTCAAATTCACATGTACACTGGAACAAAAAACACATTGGATCTAGAGTCCAGACTCTTGAAAACATTGACAAGAAAAAATACTCTTGATTCAATCAGATTTTTGCTTAAACCAAAAGAAAATACGCTCAAATTAAGAGGCTTGATTCTTGATTCAAGCAAAAATCCGATTGAATCAGGAGTATTTTTTCTTGTTAATGTTTTCAAGAGTCTGGGCTCTAGATCCAATGTGTTTTTTCCAGTATACCTAACTCTAGTCGGGGCCCGAACCTTAAAACTGGTACCAGGGCCCGAGATGGGATGTGGCAGGCCAGTCCATAGGGATGCAGGGTTGACGTATACACGTATACCACTTTTGATTGCGCAAACATGCTCACCGGTGAACACATAGGGCGCACCGGTAGGTTGAGCTAACAGCACCAAGTTCCGGGTGCTGCACACATCCGAATTATTCATAGTGTTTCGTTAGTATAAATTAACGTGCTTTTGCAAAATAAAAATACCTTAAAAGTTTACTTCTGCTACCATTCATTTGAGTCATACTTGCTTGAAGAAGCATCAGTTCAATACGGTATTGTATTCCACCTAAGGGACAAATAAATAGCTGAAAACTAATTTAAGAATTGTCGAGAAACTTTGAGTGCCACATGAGCATGACCTGCCATAAATCAATCTACACGAGATATTTTCTCATCATGGTCGAAGACGTTTCTCACTCTCCCTTCCCTCGAAACAGTCATCCAATGACGCAAAAGCCACCGCAGCCAATCAAAGCGGCTGGGTCCCGTATTTAATTGAGGGAATAATGAGTTACGGTTCATCAGGCACGCGCAATCAGTGCCTCAATCAGCAATCAGTGTCAACTAGGCGACTAATCACCTTCCAGGTTAACTTATCACCGATCGACATTGATTTAACATCATCGAGAGGACTTGCTTGTTGATCAACGACCTCTTTGTCCTGGGACCTTCCTGGCATATTCCAGTTACTTTTCTTACATTGATCATCGTCCTTGATGAGTGAAGAGACATTTTTGCGTCCTTAAAGCCGTATGCTTTGTTGTTTACGTGTAGTCCCCTCCACAATGCGTAATGTCAAATCGGGTTGGGACGAATACAATTATTTCCAGTTGCGACGTTTTATAGCAGATTTTTAGGGCGAAAGGAACGAGAAGGAACGAGCGAATTTTGTAGTGAGCACTGGAAAAAAACACATTGGATCTAGAGTCCAGGTTCTTGAAAACATTGACAAGAAAAAATACTCTTGATTCAATCGGATTTTTGCTTGAATCAAAACGAAATCCGCTTAAATTAAGAGGCTTATGGTTCTTGATTTAAGCTAGATTCTGATTGAATCAAGAGTACTTTTTCTTGTCGATGTTTTTAAGAGTCATTACTCTAGATCCAATGTGTTTTTTTTCCAGTGAACCGTATGCACTTGTTTCGAAAATTCGAGGTTTTATACATTACATATCAAGTTTTTCCAAGCAAAGAGAAATTGAACCTGCGATAAGTACAAGTTATTCTGCGAAATTTTCAGTCCTGTCAACTTTTCGGTCTAAATCATATTTTCCACATATCTGTGCATAAGACACGGACATTGAGGATCACGTTACGATTAAATTGTGATTGAAATTCTGTAAAAAAATTGTAGAAAAATATCCACAAGTTTTCCAGGAATTTCGTATTTTATCGAAAAAAATTGGGCAACGCTTAAAGGCTCATACGGCGTTTTTCCTTAGCACATGAGCGATTTTTCCATGAGTTTCCGCGCTTGTACTTATTATTTGTTCCGAATGATGTTTCAGGACTGTTCACGAATACCACCACCATCACCACCATAACATGGCGCAGTACGGTGGGCTGATTCTGCCGCCAACGACGCGACTGCCACCCCACGTGACGGCGCCTCACCAGTACCACACGAAGCCGGGCGTCGAAGCGTGGACCTCGAGTCAGCACCACCGACTCCACCACGATCAGGCCGCCTCCCACCATAGTCTCGAAGCCGCCACACCTAGTTATGCCTCCTACCCTTCTATGGCAGGTTAGCAATCACGCCCTCTTCTTTTTCGCACCAATCACGATTTTCCCTCAGCAGAAATGAAATCGATCGACGAGTTGACATTTTAATTGTCGCATAGATACCAAAATCAGTTTAACTACATTAGATGGACGAAAGCAAAAACGGTGGAAACATGGCTATAAACACACAAAATTATGCAGGACGTTTCGATGTCTCGCGACAAAAACCTCTTGGACCAATGCCGCGGTGCATTGACTTAAGAGTGCAGTTTCTTGTCGCCGAATTTAAGAGTCTTGAACTCTTGTTTCAAGCGGATTTTGCATTGATTCAAGCGGATTTTGCATTGAAACAAGAGTCCAGACTCTTAAATCCGGCGACAAGAAACTGCACTCTTGAACCAAGAGGTTTTTTTTACCAGTGATTATCAACCGCTGAAAAAGTAAAATGAAAATAAAAAAGAAATTAAAATCAAATGAATCCAGCACGTTTGCACGCGGTGATGAAATCACCATCCTGCAAAATTTCCTGCGTAATTTTGTGCGTTTTTAGCATTGTTTCCACTGTTTTTTCTTTTCATCCAAATGCTATTTTTGTTTTTGGCTGCCTTTTTGTACTTTGTTTCTACTACATTAGATGTTTATTTTAGCCGGATTTGAACACTTACGTTTGTGATCTTTGAGCTGTGTTTTTGCTGTGCATAATAAATATTAAGCCCAAAAATTAGAAATATTGAGGTTTTGACAGCTCTACCATGGTATTACTTTTTCTTGATGGGAAAAACGACTACATTTTTATTTTTCAAAAGTTTTAATTTCAAATATTTCTCTCTTTCTTTTTGCAGACCAGGGAACCTCGTGGTCGAGAGACGGTGTCTACGGAGTGATGCCATCTAGTTTTCAAACATTTTAGTCAGTTGATTGATCAGAACCAGATTTTAGGTGAGTGAATCATCATTTCGACACATAACTGCAGGCCCGCCACATCCCATCTCGGGCCCTGGTACCAATTTTCTGGCCCGGGCCCCTAGCACAGGGGGGGGGGGTCCGGGGGGCCTCCCCCGGGAAATTTTTGAAATTTTAAATCTATTTAGACGCATTATGAAGCTCTTATGATGGAGATTTTCCATCAATTTCTGCAGAATTATTACGCCTTTTTCTTTACTTTCAGCACCAAAAACTTTCGAATTGTTGCATTCAAAACATCTATAAATTTTTTTTTGAGGGGGCAGATGATAATTATCAATTCTATGGGGAGCCGGGCCCCCCTGGACTCCCCTTTCGTACGTCTGTGGCAAGGGAGTTAAGCCATTGAAGTTGAGGATGCCCAGAAAGGAGCCTCTTAGCATCCGACAACGGAAGAAAATGAAACACAGTTACTAAAAATATCATTCTACATATACTCAAAATCTTGAAAATCTCTAAAAAAGTAAGAAAAATTTTATAGTGCCCTAGCGTGTTTTTGAAACTTTATTCACCTTTTGCGGAATTTTTAGGGTAATTTTTTCACTTTTCCCTACGAGACCAAGGGTTACACATGAATTCGTAGTGGTTTGTCACCTGCGTCACGGGCCCCTCCAGGGCCCGGGCCCCGGTACCAAGGACCCAGTATCCCCCCCCTTGTGGCGGGCCTGCACATAAGAGGTGAATTTAGCAGAATTTAAGCGGTTAAGGGAATACTAAGAGGGGTTGAGTATAGACTGTAGCAATGGCGGTGCGGTTTATAGGTGGTCTGGAACTTTTGTCGGACACGAAAGCTTTTTTGGAAAAAAGGCATATTTTGCGATAATCGAAGACTCTCCAATCCAAGCTGATTATTGATTCATTTTTGTACAATTAGAAGTTTTATAGAATTTGTTACCTTATAATATAATTTTAATAATGGAGTAAAACACATGTGTTGTCATTGAAAATCAAACTTTTTAATTATTTTTATTTAATAAAAAATAATAAAAAATTACTGGAAACAGATCGTCAACATTTGAGTATCTATACATACCTTTCAATCATATATCTTGTGGATAACATCACCACCATTTAGATATTATCGTAATCTGTTTTTATGTTAGAACTTGAAGCACCCTTCTTTTGTTTCGTTGTTTTACTGCAAATTGGTCGGTCAACATACGATCAGTGACATAAAGAGCTTTTAAACTTTTCCCCTCCATTGCTTTCACGCCTTCTTTCTCTCCTGTGTTTCTTTTAAACCAGAGGCAAATTTCGGAACTTGAGGCACCCTTCTTTTGTTTCGTAGCGCGTGCACGGCAAATTGGCGGGAGCGGGCGTATTCGGTGACGTCAGAGCGGCCGGCGCGGCGTCGGTCGCCATAGCAACCTCTGCAACTGGCACGCGGGCTAGGAGGAGTGGTCAGCGGGAACCAATCCGAGCTCGGCGCCCGCCGCCGGACGACGCGACAGCGACGTGATCAATAATAATTGCCCCCTATCCTCCTCCTCCCCCCTGCCGCTCCCCCGCGCTTTCGCCCGAGACTGGACGCTGCTCAGCGAATAGTATTCGGTACTCAGCAGGAGCGCTCCCAAAGCCTTGCAATCAACAATACCGAGGCTGGAGCTTTGTCAAATTCGGACTTTCAGCCCGAGTGGCGGTCCGGGCTACCCGTTTATGATTTGGACCCGTTGCTTAAGTTTGCCTGACGAAGAAAGTGAAAGAAAATAGGGAAAGTTCGGGGATTTGAAGGATGGAATGTCGTTTCCGCGTAGAGTTGAGTCACTTTGAATTCATGAATCGTTGAAATCACGCAGATGATTTGCTACAAAATTTTTACATTTTACGGTGTAAACATTAACTACAGCACAGCCCTTTTCAAAATGATGGGGAGTCGGACATTGTTTTGAAACTTTTAACCATATAATTCTTACTAGATAGTTAAAATTAATAGTAGTAATAATATTAGTAAGTTATAGTTAAATTTTATAATATCATTACGAACATTTCAATTTTTTCCTCATTTTACCGTGTACCCTGTACCCATCACTTTTTGCGATCTGAAGTCGAATTCCATCAATTTCTTTTGATTAAAATTAAATTTAAGACGCGAGTTCATTTACTGATTGGTGGGATGACACAATTTCGAAGTGTATCAATATTAATTTTTAACTAATGTAATCAATACTAATATTTTTACATCTACACCCATAAAATTTTCTCAGTAGTCTTCAGTCTCACCTGCAAAGGTGGGTTGTCAGGATTGCCCATTTCCGGCTCAGCCATTCATATCTTATAATTGTAATAAAATAATAAAAATAAAAATCAATATATAATCAAGCAGAAGTCATTCAGAAATAACTGCTGATAAAAGGGCTCTTTAGAGTAACAACAAAGCAAATAGCAGTTAAGATATTTAAAGTGCTTTTTTAAAAAAATTATTTTCCCATTTTTTGGGTTTTAACTATGCTGAATATGCAGAAGATTTAAGCTTTGCCAAAAAATGAACGTTCTATTTATACCAATACTAATTGAATCAGTAAGTTCGAAAACACACTAACTCGGAAAAAAAAATTGTTCAGGAAACACCTAAAACTGCGCAGCGGGCGAAGAAGTTAGTTTAAGAAAAACCTTTTTGGTGTCAAAGGACAAGTACTTAGAGACTTTGTAATGCACCAAGTTGAAATCGATACACCATGTTTGATGACGGAGAATTAAGCATTTAAAAATTTCCGAGTTGGTGTGTTTTCGTTCTCACCGACTTTCAGGTACTGATTTTTCATAGTCTGCCCCGAAAAGTTTATATTTTTCGATCTGAATAACGCTTGAATATTTATATAACTTGTTGGTACAAGGTATATTGAACCGAAAAAAGAAAACCGCAAAATCGGATGGTCACCCGTTTCCCTTGAAATGGCCAAAAATTGGTATTTCCAATGAAAAATACTTCGACTCCCTTTTTCTGTCGCTGTTTCGAGCACTTCCGATTGCAATTTCAAAATTTCCCTTTGCGTGCAGACGCTTCTATCTATAAGTGTTATACTAAACCGTAGAAAAGTGAAAATCGAAAAAAACCCGAGTTGGTGTGTTTTCGAACTCACTGATTCAAATGAATATTGAGTTCCGGCTCAATGTGTACACTTTTTGGTAGAGGCCCCCAAACCCGAGGATGCACGTATACAAGAGAAAACCATCCTCGCGTTTCATGCCGAAATTATCACAATATGTTTTTCCTCAGCGCCCCTCAAGTAAAATGAGGGCATCTCGTCTACGTCACTCGGAGAGTGAATGAAGAATTACCCCCCCCCCTCAAAAAAAAAAAAAAAAAAATGCACAAGTGCACGAAAAGCGGAGTTAATTTGAGCCAGGGCACGGGAGTTGCGTTCCCAACCGGGGAGTCGATATTAAATACTCCGGAAAGGGGGTAGGAGTGGTGGGGTCGCGGCGGAGGGGCGACGGGGTTTAAGAGGCAGAATCCCGTTAATAAAACGGCTCGCTCGAGTGGAGGGATGATGAAGAAAAAGTAATTGAATTATGTCCTACCCCGTAGCCCCCCGCCCCTCCTGAGCCGGGGTTGCGGAGTTATTAAACTAGTGGAATGAGATATGGTGGAAGGAATGCGTTGCCTATTAAAAAGTACCGCGAGGGCGTCCCCGTGACTACCCCCTCCACGGCAACCCCTTCGCCACCCTCCTCCGCGCTCGCTCCCCGAGAACGAATCAATCTTCGTTGGGCCTCGTAAGGGTGGAAATCGGGCCTGCTCCCGCGTTGGCACTTCGGGAAATTCACACAACCATCCTGGATTTTGAGCCGGAGCTCTCAGAAGAGGGGATGTCAGGGGCGGTTCCTGGAATTACGAGCCTCGCACCATTTTCTCGGCTTGGAGAGCTGTGGATATGCCTCCGATCCCAGAACCTGATGAATATTCTGGATGCCTTGCTGTTAGGCGAAAGGACCGAGTTTATCAGAAAGGAACAAACGTACTTTTTCGAAAAAATTGAGTTAAGAACGTTTTTGAGTTTCACTAAGCGTATACTTTCTCCTGCACTGGAAAAAAAACACATTGGATTTAGAGTCCAGACTCTTGAAAACATTGACAAGGAAAAATACTCTTGATTCAATCGGATTTTTGCTTGAATCAAAACGAAATCCGCTTAAATTCAGAGGCTTGGTTCTTGATTCAAGCTAGATTCTAATTGAATCAAGAGTGCTTTTTCTTGTCGATGTTTTTAAGCGTCTGGACTCTAGATCCAATGTGTTTTTTGTCCAGTGTGCAAAAAAACTGAAATTTTAAAAAAGAGTGGTTAAAGTTTATTTTTTTTATTAAGTCTTACTGCCTTATAAGCAGACTAATAAAACTTCAGACCTCTTTTTCTCAGTTTCAACCCAATGCAGGTTGGTTCCTTTCCGACGAACTCTGTCCACTTGTGATTCTCCATGGGAAAGAGACCGTCTCTGCGGAAGCTTTTTCAATACAGCGATTATGGTCGAGTTGAAAGTCTTGGATAATTTCGTCCGATTTCCGTGGCTGACTTTTTTAGATGTTAAGTTTCGCTTACAGAAAGGGGGCACCGAATAGCGCCGATTCAACGAAGTGACATGAAGACACGAACCAAGCCGATGACATCCGAGAGAAAACATGAGCTTTTTACCTGCGTTGTTGCCGCATGCTTCTTTTAAACGCGAAATTTTTGTACAGTGGCTCGTAAATTCAGCTCTTAAGTTGGCAACTCCTCCGCAAGTTTTCAGCGATTGAAACTTCGTGCAGCACGCCCCCCACTCGCACCAAACTTTCCGATATTAAACTTCATCGCCGGGAGTGCGTTGCCTGATTCTACCTAAAAAATGCGCTGTGGTTTATACGCTTAATGTAAGCCGTGTCAAATGCGAAACGGAAGTAGCTGTTTCAAGAGGCAAAGAGTCCGTGCGGTTGTTATTAAGGGAGAAAGAAGTAAGTTTAGAAGCAACAAGGATTAGGTACCGAATTACTAAATAATTCTGTAGACGATTCAGATCCGGTTTTTAAATCATCTACCTGGCAACTGTTGTCAGTGGCGTTGCGGGATTTCAATCCAGGAAAAGTTCTTATAATTTTTGCCATCAAAGCTTAAATTTGTCTGTTCCGGTTCGGATGGAACTTTCAGGCTTCTAGAACTTTTAGCCACGATAGAAAAATGATAAAAGCTCTATTGTATAGAAACAAGGAGACAAAAGGGGTTCGATAAAGATTCATATTTATGGTCGCAATTCTCTCTAAACTGAACTTAAGAAATTCGAGAAATTCAAGTGGGGTATTTTCTGAAACTTTTTAAAAAAAGTTAGTTAACAATTTGTATAGCTTGACGTTTTAAGGCCCCCGTATCAATTAGTGGATTAAAGGGTATTATTCAAACCTGAAATTTACAGAAAAGATAAATTGAACGCAGACTGATATTTCCGGCCTTAAATGTTAGGAATAAAGGCTACTTTTATAGCAACGATTTTTTTTTACAAGTTGCGATTATGTCTTTTCTAGGAGATTTGTTTTCTTCTTCTTTTTGCATGTATGTCACAAATATTAACTCCTTCTCTATTTCATCCGTCTCTATTTCATCTATTTCATCCGTCTCTATTTCATTCACAAAATTGTTGTGAATGTGTTTTTGCAATTTTTCTAAATTGTTCTTTTTATTTTGTTTGTTTCAGGTTGAGAATTCCAAATTTCGGAACCTGGTTTTGATAATAAACCGAATAACGGTTGTTTACATTTAAGTGAAAAATCAATAGATCGATTGCAAAAAAAATGTTTCAATATCTAGTGATTCTTTGCTTCGGTGGTATTCAGTCATTCTGAATAAGTTGTTGACTATTTCATTCCTAAAGTGATGAAAAGAGAATATTTGTATTAAACAATGTTAGTTTTAAAAATTTTTTCATTGTATAAATTTGTTTAAGTACTTAACATGCTAGTCAAAAGTTGATAAAACTTTCCTGTTGTTCTGCAATATTGACTGATTTCTTTAATGGAGCCAAAGTGAGGCGGTTTTCGATTCTTGCGAGGATTCATGAACCAAGATAAAGTATGATGTACTTGCAAGTCTTTGAGACATCCGATTGTTCCCCCCNCCCACTAAAATTCCTTTTCAACTAATCAATCGTCTTTGTCTCCTCGCGTTAGTTGCTTCCTTCACGATTATTTGTGTGCAGTTATAGAATGCCAAGAAAGAACCCGAGAAAAAGGAAAAAGAACTGAAGGAAAATTTTGTAATTTTTTTTATTTTCTTTTATTTTATCTAAAGTCGCAATACAATGTGATGAACTTCTATTTGTCGCATGTTAAGCATATCACACATCTCAAGTAAGCTATCAGGAGTAATCTTTTATTCACACTCTTTTTACATCGTGTTTTTACGTCGATTAATTTCCAATCTAATATCAAACCATAAAGTTTCAGTGAATGTAAGACATAAGAGTATATATTTAGTTTCCAGTGCACAAAATATAAATAAAGTATTCATTGTTTTTTGGTGAAAAATTGACACAGTGAATTATTCTGAATAGAAGGAAGAGTAAAATTTTCTTTCCTGATTGGCGGATAGCTGAAATTCTTTTGTTGTTATTTTTTTCATCTGTTGATTTATATCGTTTCTTTGTGTTAAAACAGAATATTTTTGTTCCTTTTCCCAATTTAATAGTCGACTGCATACTTCGTTCGTCTACGTATTAAGATAAAGAAATCTGTAACCTTTACATTTTCAAAAACGATCAAAGTTTTCCCTATGTGTTTCGTTCCATTCTCCTTAATTTGTAAATATGAAGCTATTCTCCTTTTTGTCTTCAAGTTCATCCTCCGCATCCCGTATTTCTTTTTCAGTTTTAACCAGGCAGTGTAAAAACTTATGGTTGTGCATATGTACTTAATTATAATTTAAGATGTCTTTTATTTTAATTTTCTCAACTTTTACCTTTTGTTTTGTTAAACGTAAACACCTAATTTACGTAATTGCATCACTCTTTTTTCTCTTTTTTTAAAGACGTCTCAGCCTTTTTTTGTTGTTTCTGGAAACTGTCTAGAATACTCTTCTTTCTTAAGTGCAATAATACTTACAAAACAGCGATTTGTGACATCTGGTGTAATATCAAGACCCGGTTCTCCAAATTGTAACAGTAAGTTCAAACTCTATACGGGAATCTCTGAGGAGTAGCCACACTAGCCACTCTTCAATTTTCCATGGAAGTTGTATTTTTAAGTTTTCGTAAAAAACAAGACCGTCCGGAGAAAAATACCTCATGTAAACAATAGACTCATTCAAAACGGAGAAATTACAAGATGTAAAGAAGGATCTTGATGGATGGAGATTTTCCTATACGGACTTTTCTGAAAAAATGGTCCCGAAAAAACAGCAAATGTAAAAAATTACGGATTCGCTGTATACCATACATTGAAACATCAGAAGCATGCCATGGTATACTTATCACTTCGACTTTTGAGGAAAGAGGATTTTAGTCATTCATTTGTGACAAGTAGTCTCCTTCCAAAATTGTTTTACGTGCCAAAAGAATTAGTAAATTAGTAAATTAGTTCTGTAAAGAAAAATAACGCACAAATCCACTTGGCAATTAGGTGTTCCGTAGGTTGCGAAAAAAACTCAATGGGTATTGCTAAAAATCCCTATGTCGGTATCAGTTGTGGGCCACGGCATATTCCATTCAACTAAACCCAGCTACCCATGTTCTACTCATTCAATCACATTTCAGATTTGTTTCAAAATAATGTGGTTTTAAAATATTCGAACACGTGATTTTCATTAAATATTAAAAATTTCTTACAATTTTATAACGTACATGTTGTATGACTAATGTCTCGTCTCGATAAAATCCATAAAAACATGTTTGACGACCGCAAAAACTAATCTCTATTTATTCTACGGGCAGGGCTCTGAGCACATCATGATATGTTGCTCGGGTTATTCATATACTTGAAGGTAAAATACATGCAGTTGTGAAATTATTCCATGTGAATAATTATCCAGACCTATGCTTTTATTTCTTTCTTTTATCGTTCATTTAATTTTGATCTGTCGGCCGAGCCGCGTCAATGTCGGTATGCCTTTTTATTCAACCGCCGATGCACATTTGTGCGCGCCCAGTAAAATGTCGTCTTTGAGCAGAAACATCATTTTCATATCGAAATTCAATCGAGATTTAATCGATAAAAAATATCCACTCTTCCTCTCCCGTTAAGCTTATGCAGTTCGCTAATCGTTAACCCGGTTTGAGGTTATCGATTAGTCTCAACGTGTCCAAGATTGTAAGCCGAATAGTTTGCCCTCTGCGAATCTCAATCCATCTTTTTACTAGACGCTTACGACCGTGGATATTTGTCTTTCATCGAAACTTCGAGAGATCGCCATTGCGTTATTCAGTGAAACATGTCATTTCTGGAATGTGAGGGTTGAATAAATGTTTCACTACGGACCGCACACTGTGTTGTAAAACCCTCCTCAATTATGCAAAAGTGCATTTTCTTTTGTTTTCTAACTTATGTTTTTTTCGCTCCATTTTTCACAGCGCAAGAAACCCCTCATGTAGGTCCGTTCAATTGGTTTTATTTTTTTGCCCTTTGAGCGAATATGACGGAAAAAGAAAGGAATAAAAGGAGGGTGGCCTAGGCCCCCGCTGATTCGTAGCGTTTGGAGAAACATGCTCATTGCTCTTGCAATTAAAGTATTACATTTGGACGATTACAACAACCAGCGCCCTCTGTGCGTAGCAAGGAATATGTAAATGGGTGAAGAGTCTCACGTCAAAGATTTCTGAAAATTAAGGGTTTAAAAATTGAAAATAATATTACAGCAACAAATGAAATACCTTTTTGGGGGTTATTTTGAATTCAGCATATCCCCTTTGACCCCCTCTTTTCTCCGCATTTTTATTGGGTTGTAAACTGTGTCGTCTTGAACTGCTGCGGATCCTGTCAATTTTAACAAAATTAACACACATTTAAACAATCATGCGAATTTATTTGCGTATTTTCTTTCTCGAAACCATCCATCAAACGAGATCGCCAAATCACTATAGAATTATATTTAAATGAAGTAACTTCTGTGTTTCATGTATTTACGGGGAAAATCCCTCTGATTTTTTGCTATGCAGTCCTCCATGAAATCTTTTTTGCTACTTTCTCTTCCTCACATGGTTCGGCAAGTTCTGTTCAGTTCTATTGTTTTCACTGAAACAGGAAAGCTAAAGTGTTTGCAGCCTCGTTAGAGCCGAATTTGTACATAACCTTCTTTTAAATTTTATTTCGGAGGAATCTCTATCTGATGAAATGCCTTTGAAAAACATGTGAAACATATAAGTAAATACTGAATAGATCAAAGTTAGAATTTAGTAATGTGATATTATATTAATTATTCATTACGGTGCCCATTTAATTTTTCTTTTTGAATTTTGATGTTTTATTTCTCGTCAACCTCAGTGTATCCAATGATTTAAAATCGGATTAATGAAATAAAGAAAAATGCGCAACTCAGCTTTTGCTTGTTTTCTATTTTATTTTTCTTTCTCCATACCCTTAATGAATTAAAGAAGAAGGCTTTATGCGTCTCGCATGAGAGGTGCAAAAAAAGTATAGAGAATACTTACTTTACGCAATTTAGAATGAAAAAAAGAGCTAACCCTAGCTTCAAAAAAATATAAAAAAAAATGAGTTGATAAAGGAATTTTCATTGTGACATGTAGCCCGACATGCATGTGCTTTTATGGATCTTAGGGCCAAAATCTCAATGGATTTCGTTCCTTTTGATTTCAATAGGTCCACTATTTGAAAAAAATCACATTTAAAGTTTGTTGTATCAGGAGATGACACTGACTGGTGAAAAATTCTGAGTTCCGGTATTCATTTAAATCTGAACCAATCGTTGACTCTTGCGGGGGAGAGATCTTTTGTCCTACTCTTCCTTGAGCGAATCCACTGTGGGCTGCATAGCGATCTTGTCAAAGTATTACGATCCATTTTCACGTTCGTGAAAATTTAGGAATGATCTGAAACTTATTCGTCTATTTAACACGTATCGATAACAGTGTCTGACAGTCACAGGATCAAGTGAACCATTATTTTAGGATACCTACAAAATTAGTAACACTCACTTTAAAGATCGTGTCCCGAAAAGAACCAAAGTCACTAATATCATTTAATAGACAACTATAGGATACGCCCCCTGGCTGCCTCAAGATGCAACCCCCCGCAGCGCCTCGGGCCTTAGGGCGTTACGCGTTACGCGTTACTATTATGATTATTTACATTAACCCTCTATGGCATAGCGTTACGAATTCGTGTCGACATATTTTCGGGGTTTTAAAAATTGAATCTTTCCCCTGTGCCATGATTTTGCGAAATTTCATTAGTTTTTTCTTTCTTTGAAAAGTTGATTTCCTTTACTTCAAAATTAAAAAAAAAGTTGGTATATACTATATTTTTTCTTATGCAAGCTACAAAATAGATTAGTGCCCCCTAGAATCTGAGATCCAAAATTAATTTATGCCATAGAGGGTTGAAGAGTGAAACACACAGATCCGTAGAATCGCTTTGCTAATCAAAAAACTGTACAAGAATAATTTTTAAAATATTTGAATTTGAAAAAGATAAGTGCAACTAGCAGAAATTGTTGGATTATACAATTTCACTCAGTATTCACATATGCGATCTGCGGAAAGTGAATCATACTCAGCGTGAGTTGTTACAAATTCGTTTGCACATCACTTTCATTCAGAAAGGTGTTCAATAAAACAAATGGTTTCAACCTTGCGAATAATATGAGGAGGCAAATTACATCTCACAACAATTAATTTTGATTCCTCCCCCCCCCGTCCACCACCCCCACCCGGGTGACAGGAGACTGCACGCAGTGCACGCGCCGTGCACCTTTTCGGCAGTGGGCAAGATATCGACTTCAAAAGTTTGAACAAAAGACAGCCCTTGCGTGGGGCTGTCCCTTCACACAGCACGCCCAATTGATCCCACGCGTGGCCGTTGAAACGCCGTCGAAGGATCAAAGATGACTTATGGGGCCCGTGTGCAAGTTGAATTAAGGAAAGTAATAACTTTGATTTACCGAACGGCCGCTAGAACTCCAGTCGATCTTGCAATAATCATTACTTGACTCTCTAAGCTTTTGAAAGGACGGATATGTATCAATATTGCTCATTAGCTTGTTAAAAGTTTCATTTCGGAAAAGGGGCGTCGAATTCATTAGCCGTCGGGCTCTCCTCTTAAAAGTATGCGTGAACGTTCAAAGGTAATCGGACGTTGGTCCACGACTCCACATGAACTTTTAAAGGAATCACTAGGCCATCAAATCATGGAGGATTGATCTGCAAAAAGTTTTGAATGTAATGTGTCGAACCGAACCGGGTTTATGGAATTTCAAATGGTTGCGATAAGAAAAATCAATAAAAAACAAGTTGGTTTTTGCAATCGCTAGCGATAGCAATATTCGTCATGGGAACTTTTGCTTCTGGGATATGAAAATTTTAAGGTACAGTTCGTTTGTAGTATCTTCAGAATTGAAGGGGCTATGTAATTTTGTGTCGACATCTCTTTTTTAACATTTTTAATATTTTTTCTTTGCATACAAGAAAGCTGTTATTTACCAATTATTTATTTTCGTTGGATTATGTATGGTTTTTGGAAGTTAACGCATTTAACTTTCAGTTTCGTTTTTTCGGCGTAAAGTATGATATTTTTACTCTACGCATATGCCCGAATACGCATCATAACGACGGTGAAACTACCAAACCACGTATCTCGTTTGCGGTGTTTAAAAATCTCCGCTCACATTTTATTTTTTTGAAGTAGACCAAATCAATATCATTCCTTGAAATTTTCACAGAATTTTCTCCGCACGAAGAGGAAAAATCACGGAAATTTTCAAGACTGGACGTTAAGTAGCTTTTCATTTAAAAAATAAAGTATGACAGGAAGTCTGCGACGTCGCAAACCGAGATACGTGGTTTGGTAGTTTCACCGTCGATAAGTGACCTATGTGCTTCCTAAGTTGCCATTTTTTTCATTCAAATAGATGTAACCGAAATGTTAGATGTGTACTACCTATACTACTTTCATGTCATTGCTTTATTTATTTATTTATTTACTTTTTGCGTAGGTATAAATTGTTATTTTTTGCTGAATTTTGGAGAAAATATTGCTTTAAGAACGTGGAATGTAAATTAATTTTATTGAAAAAAGAAAATACCATCATTAATTTGGGCGAACAGAGAAAATATACATCAATATTTGGGTCAACATCTCCCTGATTATATGAAGGATGAATATATTAGTATTTCTGTATCAAAAAACTTAGCTTTTGTCTTCAGAGATACGATGATTCTAGTCCCAGTCAATTTGTTTTATTGAAAAAACAAAAAAACAAAAAATAAATAAAAAAAAAACAACTGAAATGTTAGACATACTATTTTCATGTCTTTCTATTTGTATCAATAGGTACTTTTTGCTTAACTTACGAACGTTGAATGCAAATTAACTTTATTGAAAAAAGAAAATAACGTCATTAATTTGGGGGAACATGTGGCTGATTATATGAAGAAGGTATATTCCAGTATTTTTGTTTAACATATTAACTCACGAGAAAATGTTCGTACATTTATCATCTACTATTAATTATTTTTTGATGATTAGTCTAAAACATTCAATACAACCATTAAAAAGTAGTTTCCATCGTCGGGTATCGAACTCCCGATCGCCGGGTGCCCGCACCGAATCAAAAAATCGAGGCGGTTTAGTCAACTAGGCTATGACAATTCCACGTGAGCGAGTGTAAAAATAGCATACAAAAGACTCAAGCAATGGGCGGGACTTATCACAAGAGACTGCTTTTGGGATGATATGAAGCGCATTGCTGTATTGCTGTAGGAGCCATGGTTCGCACTGTTTTAATGCGTTTCGAGGTCCATCCCAGCACGCATTCCGATCGCGGCAGTTGAGCTAAGGCAATATTTGCGTATCCATGAATTAAATCAATCAATCGAGCTCTGATTTTGACTTCTTTATCCGTAACGAGTCCTCCAGAACAATTTTCCACCTTGTACGATGGTTATTATTTCTTTACTTCTATTTTTCAAATTTGAGGTGGGATAATGGCGGCTTCTCAAGAACACCGAGGTAGGCGATCTTTTGCACCAACGAACAGAAAACTGATGGCGAAAAATAACCAATCAGAACCTCCCAAAAAAAAGAATTTGCCTAAAAACGGAACTTCGTGGTTCTGCGCAGATTTACCAGTCAGACACGACATCTCGAGGTGGAAAAAAACTCGCTGAAAGCGAATTTTAGCAATCAACACAACTTGACGTAGAGACATGATTGGCTAAAAAATACAACGGTTTTTGATACATCGGAAAATCAACCAAAAATCGGAGACTGGGCGAAACGCTCAAGGTCGCAGAGGTATAGGGAATCCCATAGCGAAAGCAACGGAACGATTGTAATATCATGGGGAACTCCGTTCCCATGACAATAAAGATGAACATCCCAGAAGTGTCAAGTGAACGCTATTTAAAGACCTATTCTAGCATGTTCCGGGTTAGAAATTGATGAATTTTAATTGAAATCTACGCCCTCCATCCGCACAAATATGAACTTTGTGGCTTTAAACTTATTTTTTTAAATCAGTATAGAAAGAGTTTCCCGTCGAAATTAAAAAATCTTTCTATTCAATCCGGGCTCACGAAAATCATTCCACTGAAAATCGTGCTTTTGAAGACAGGCCATTTATCACAAGGACATGTAGTTACATATTTTCTTATCAAAAAATCACAAATTTCGAAGTCAAGAAGTCAGCTCTCAAAATCTTCAGAAAATATTTTCACTATTACCTTTTAAACCGACGGTAAACAGTTCAACAAGTTTAGAATTGGGAAGTCCTCGTGTCTCCCTCATTTTTTCTTTATGCAATTTTTGATGTTTCTGATTAATTTGGTGGTAAAACAGTTTGTCAGGTTACTGGTTTTCGAAATATCATGCATGCATCACATGTGTTGAATATATTTTTGGGACCAATATCATGCGTTTAAATACTAGCCAGGAATCGAAGGTAATGCTAGTGCATGTTGAAAAGAAGCGGCCAATAAAACGTTTGTATATTATACGAAGCGCAATTTTATCCTTTAAGGAGGATAAGAAAAACTTTTCGTGACGCCATCCGTCGACGAACGGACAAAAGCCGAGGACTAAACCGACATCGAAATTTCTCCGCAGCAGCCGTTAAGTCTGAGGTAGTCAACAGGACAAACGAGTTACTAATCAAAGTCGGGGGGAATACAGAGACAGTGCACAACCACCATAATCTCCTCTTATTACAATAATTACTGGCACTGCTCACAGTCAGCTCGCTCAAGTGATCACTTTAATTATCGTGATAAACGACTCTTTGCTTTTACTCCGACGTTGTTGCCAGACTTGGCGCAGAAGCCCGTTTATTGGTCCGGAATATTAAGGATTTCCTGTAACCATGTGGAAACAATGGCTTTATCCTCCTGTATGCTCTGGTTATTGTCGTTTCTTATACTTTCAAATGAGTATATAACATCAAGGCCCGGCGTGGGCGTGGCACTTGGGCATCAGTGTTGAAAATTGCGGAGAAGGAGGAGTGGGAGGATTCGTTTCTTATTTGAGACCATAAAATTTTGACAGGTTTTTGTTGTTGTTGTTGTTGTTGTTGTTGTTGTTCATGATCACGGTGCGCGGTGTCACTAAATAGTCTAAAATAAAAGTATCGATGCGGGTAAGGAACAATACCGCCTATCTGCAAACTGACAATTTTGCAAAGAAAAATTCGCCATTTTTGTAATTTTCAGACTAGATATGCAATTTTTCATTCATTACACGACATTTTAGCTCTCCTCTACAGAATTAATGTAATAAATAAATATAGAATAAATTTGAGAAAATCTGAAATTACCTTGTTAGGAATGATTTCGGAAAATTTCGTGGAAAAATGTCCAACAATATTGAGCCGAAAAAGTAAAGTATGGGCAGAAATTTTGGAACATGGAATCAACGTACCTCATTTTCGTATATTCCTCATCGTGGGGTTATCTCAATCTTATGTAACTTAAATGCGGCCTTAGGCTTTGTCCACACGAGCGCTTATCAGAGAACTTATTCGACTAACTGCTCAGTTCCCGGAACTTGTTCCTTAAAACGAGGCATGCTGTCCACACGAGTTCGCCCGAAGTGGAGCCGGAACTTCAATAAAACTATACAATTATTGCAAAATAATAGATTATTACGGCCGCCAAAGTAACAAAAATAAATGTCAAGACATGTAAAGGACGTAAAAAACAAAAACAAACAAATTCACATCTAAAGAAACATTATGTAGAAGCTCGGAGTACGGGGGAAGTTCCAGGTTTTGGAGGAATAAGTTTTTAGCTCAGCTAAAACTTGTTCCGGGAACAAGTTCCTCGAACTAAGTTCCGCGAACCGCGCTCGTGTGGACAAGGCCTTACAACAAGCATGTAAACCACGTAATTTTTTAAGCACCCTGCAGTTGAAAGAATACGAATTTTCCATTTTATATATAAACGCAAAATCTTCCCTCTTTGAAGAAGAGAAGAGTATGGAATGAATGCAATACTTGACATTTTAATCTTATACATATATTTACTGACGCTTACTACACGTGTGTTTTCAATTTCACTTTAACTTTAAGTACGAATTCCTTACTCTAAAAAGTGTGGAATCCAAAAAGAAATTATCGAGTTCTTGAAAGCAAACTTTTACAACCAACTACCGCGAAGTTCTATTTCCTATCGATGAAGACGAGAGAGAATCTCCCGACCCATCAACTTCGAAATTTGAGGCTAGCGAGCATTTCGAGGTTTCCAGGTAAGTTAATTGAAGTTCTCAGGTATATTAATTGAAGTTCCCATAGTTGGACGGAGCCGAAGTTGTTCGGCAAATTCACTGAAAGACAAGACGCTTTAGCTCTACAACAAAGCGCTTAATTGATCGAAAAGCTCGCTGAAAGTTGGGGGAGCAGATTAATTCAGTCTAAGACTTTGTTAATTATTTTCCTCAACTTTCGTGCTTTCGCTGCCTGGCTTGGGTGCTTTGATGCGGTTTTCTGCATGAAAGAGTCGCCTCGAGTTCACATTATACGGCGGGGTACTGAGATACTGAAGGCTGCCAGAAATCCCGTTCTCATGATTTTATGCCAGGTTCAATCATCTCCTACGATACAGGGATCCACACCGAAAATCTCTGGAAAGCACAGTTTCCGCTGGGGATTTGTGGATTTGTCTGTCAAACAATAATTTAATCTAGGGGGCCACAGGGCTGGATTTTCCTACTTGCCGCCCATAGGCCGCCTGTATTTTGCCGCCCCTTTCTCATTCGTTTTGAAACATCAATGGAAACCATCAAGTTAACGTGCCAGCGGGGGAGGGGTGCATAAGACGCGTTTACTCGTGTTGAACACATTTTTTGGGAAAGCCCTGTCAACACTACTAGCAAAAGGTCACGGAACTTTGTGCGAAAGTCAAGTTTTAAACCCTTCTCTGTGTGGACAAGGCCTTCCATTCATAGGAAATGAACGAAAAAATTATGAAAGAACTGACACAAAATTTGGTTTAATGATTTTAACTTCCGCCGCCGCGCCGCGCCGACCGCACCTTGTTTGGGGCGCAATGCGTGAAGTATTCACGCAGTCTTGTAGGCGCTATCCGTTTCACGCTGACCACAATAATCGCACTGTGTATGATGCAATGCATGAAGTATTCGTGCAGTCTTGTAGGCACTAATATGCGTTACATGCCGATTGCCGCGCCGATGGCTTCTCCTTTCCATCTCAAGTCCTCGTCACCAATTCTCCCTAAGTCGCGCCGTTCCAGGCCAAATTGTGTGTTTGGTTTCTCTCTTAATTCGACTAATTAAAGGTGCTGTCTCTTATATCACTGAAAGACGACAAAATCAGAAATTACTATACTCTCAGGAAATGAGAGATTTTGTAGCCTTTTCTCGTTTGTAATTTTTTTTCTAAATCCGATTTTTTTATACCTACTTTTAAAAAAATTGCAAAATTTGTCGCCCCATAGATTTGCCGCCATGGGCCGCGTCCCATGTGGCCACCCCCTTAATCCGGCCCTGGGGGGCCGTCCTTTAACTATGTAACGCTCTAGGGGGGAGCGGACCGAGGAGAGCGTTACACCATTTCGTTTTAACGTGTTCTATGACCATTTCTAACGTGAAAGAACCGACGACAACTGCATGTATTCAGCCCTCTTGGATCTTGCCTTGATGTTAGTTTTCCAAGAGAATGTTTCCGTGGAAAATTCAGTGATTTAAGTGTTCGAAAGTGTAATCCCCAAGAAGTATCGTATTTTTTTAATATAATATTTATTTCACAACCATCAATTATTTGATTTTTTTTTTATTATTCAAAAGATTGCTATCATATCACTATACTTCAAGTGGAAGGTGAAATCTTGTTTTGAAACATCCCTCAATCATTACCGATCATGAAGATTCGTCGTATTCAATTTTTCATACTTCAACCCGTGTGGAATTACATGAAAAAGTACAATTAAGGTCAGAAAGCCGTCGAAGAGAAAAATGCGCCCTTGAAATGAAATGCAGATTAAGGTACTTTTAAACATAGTATTCTGTGTTCTTTTCAACCCAGGCATGAATACATCTACGAATATTAAAGAAAATTTCCTTTGCATCTTATCAAAACTTGTGAGCATTGCTAATAACTGTTAAATATCTTCTTTTCATCTATTAATGTAATATATTTACGTGCTGTTTCGTATGTACAGCACTTAAATATTACTAACTATACAAATAGTACTATTGGGGTAATGTTTTGATCGCACTTCCGTGTCTGCCCTGCCAAATACGCCAGAATCATCCTGAGAGCTAAAAAGACGCATATACAGGGTTATTCAAAAGTTACGCACCACTGGCCATAACTTTAGTTCTAATTATGATATCGATTTGCGGTTTGTGGCGTCCTTCCTCATATCGAGGGGGAAAATTTTTGAGGTACTTTTCAGTTCTTCACCCCCCCAGGGGGAGGGGGGGCGGGGGGCAACTCAAAAATTTCAAATGGCAACCCCCATCATGTGATACATCGTTAGAAAGAGCATGAAAAAAGAAAATTTTTGGCGCAAACCGGAAGTCGATCTGACCCCCCTGTCAAAAGTTAGGGGGGTCCAAAGGTTATTTAGGGGGTCCGTACCTTCATTTTTTAGAGTAGCTTCGGCGGCTCTTGGACATACCGTTTCTCTTTTCAAAGAGTCCTCGAATACTCCAAGTCTGATACCGAAGTCTTCATATTGCCCCCGGGCCACCACAGCCCCCCCGTAGGGGGGGATGGGCCTGTTACAATGAAACATTGCATTAAAATGCGAAAAGTCACAGAAGAGCTTCAAACTTAGCATCAAATCCGAGTGGAACTTCTTGCCAATGTTAACGCAAACGCAGCCTGCGACTTTAAAGTGAGTTTTCAAAACTCTTAGCCCCCTGCCCCCCCTCATTTTTGGTTGCAGAGCGGGTAAAAACCGGGAAATTCACTACAAATAATGCCCGAAACTAATGTCCAACTTGAGGAGGACCCTTGAAACGTTGCGATCAGTCGGAGCATTGAAATACAAGGACTGCCACCCCCTTAAAGTACGGAAACATCCAAAACACCCCCGCTGCCCCCCTCATTTTTCGTTGCGGAGCGGGTAAAAACCGGGAAAATCGCCAGAAATGATGCCCCGGTTCTTACCAGCTCTGCAACGAAAAAAGAGGGGGGCAGCGGGGGTTTTATGGATGTTTCCGTCCTTAAAGTGGGCGGCAGTTCCTGTGTTGCAGTTCTCCGACTGAGCGCAACGTTTCAAGGGTTCTCGTCAAGTTCTACAGTGGTTTCGGGCATCATTTCTGGCGATTTTCCCGGTTTTTACCCGCTCCGCAACGAAAAATGAGGGGGGCAGCGGGGGTGTTTTGGATGTTTCCGTACTTTAAGGGGGTGGCAGTCCTTGTATTTCAATGCTCCGACTGATCGCAACGTTTCAAGGGTCCTCCTCAAGTTGGACATTAGTTTCGGGCATTATTTGTAGTGAATTTCCCGGTTTTTACCCGCTCTGCAACCAAAAATGAGGGGGGGCAGGGGGCTAAGAGTTTTGAAAACTCACTTTAAAGTCGCAGGCTGCGTTTGCGTTAACATTGGAAAGAAGTTCCACTCGGATTTGATACTAAGTTTGAAGCTCTTCTGTGACTTTTCGCATTTTAATGCAATGTTTCATTGTAACAGGCCCCCCCCCCCCCCTACGGGGAGGGGGCTGTGGTGGCCCGGGGGAAATATGAAGACTTCGGTATCAGACTTGGAGTATTCGAGGACTCTTTGAAAAGAGAAACGGTATGTCCAAGAGCCGCCGAAGCTACTCTAAATAACCCCCTAAATAACCTTTGGACCCCCCTAACTTTTGACAGGGGAGTCAGATCGACTTCCGGTTTGCGCCAAAAATTGTCTTTTTTCATGCTCTTTCTAACGATGTATCACATGATTGATGGGGGTTGCCATTTGAAATTTTTGAGTTGCCCCCCGCCCCCCCTCCCCCTGGGAGGGTGAAGAACTGAAAAGTACCTCAAAAATTTTCCCCCTCGATATGAGGAAGGACGCCACAAACCGCAAATCGATATCATAATTAGAACTAAAGTTATGGCCAGTGGTGCGTACCCCTGTATCATCACTCAAAAATCAATCAGGATCAGTCATTAAACGAGACAACAACGTATGGACTCCACGTTGCAAATTGCAAAACCTCATGGATCGGGTTTGCCTTTGCTTGCAAGCACAACCTCCATAGCTGAGCCGATCAATAGAAGCCATTCGTGTTGATCCATAAATCCCGCCCTGTTATGGCCGTGTAAGCATGGTGCTCACCTTGGGTGGCTCTTGCCGTCGATGACTGATGGGCCACAGTTGTCGGTTCCCGACTTAATACCAATTTCCTCAACCTAAAGTAAGAAAAAGCTATGCCCTATGAACCACTGATCGTAGTAAAGGCAACTTATAATACTAGCACATATAGCTTGGTGATGGCACGAGATACCTGGGTATGGTGCAATATACTTTAAAATATGCGGTCCACGGACCGAGAATCATTAGTTCATTTACGAATATTGGTGGTCGTGAACAACTGTTCCATATGAACCACTAATTGGTTTATAAGGCCATGGAGTTTTCTCCGTGTAGAGGGATCTTGGACCTTTCGTAGAGAGCTTTTATTTAGTGAGAAGAGGAAGAAACTCAGAGGTGATCCCTGTACCTCTGGGACCCCAACTTTTTTGGAAGAGGACCTAGTATGTACACTTAGTATAAACACTCTCACGGGTGACTAAGTGTACTTTGCGACTTGATCTCTGACAACTGCTATTGAACGAACTATTTGCTAGTGTTGTAGGGTTCACTTTCATACTTTTTTGGGACTTGAATTTCCTCTTCATTTTACTTCCTTTTCTGATATAGCAATTCCTTGATTTTCTCCCTTTTATTCAGATCTGAATGACGAGACGGGCAGTGGGCGGAGGGGAGGGGAGGGTTTCGCCGCTCAAAACTTCTGACATGAAAGGGCGCAGCCTTAGATCGGCGGGGGCGCGCGAAGATTTCTAGTTACGCCACTGAAAGAAACTAAATGGCAACTCCACGGTCTACACCTAGCGTTGCATTTAGCACAGAACCGTACTGTCGGTTTTCAAGCATACTGTGACGTCATCGACGAATATCGCCGTCCAATTATCGGATGAGTTGCGTATCCATGAAGTTGGAAGAGGGGTCCCGCGACTTTGTTGTCAGGACTGTGAAAGCGTGACCCGCGGCGCCCGAATGCCGCAAATCCCCAAGACTCCCCCGAGGAGAGACCCCTTCTCTCCCACCTCCCCCTCTCATCATCGATGGTTTAGATGGCGCGAATGCTTGAGCGTTACGTGCATCTATGCGCATCTGCCTCCCCATTGCTCCATCCGCGAGCGCATGGACATCGCCACCCGTTGCTGCCACGTTTTGAATCATGAGTCCCTGCAAATATGGGTCATTAATATTTAAATTATTTTATCGACAATGTTACTTTTTATACTTTTTATACAAAAATTTGAGAAAAAGAGCCGCAGAATGGGGATCCAATAGCCAAAGTATCTCTAAGTTTGTCAAAAAATTCATCGCACAGAAAAAATTCTTAGCTCTTAGGGCCCAAAAAGGCAGCCAACCCATGAACTCGAACTATCCCGTTGGTAGTAATTCAAACTCCGAGAGTGGGTACTTTGATCAAAAATTGAAAAAGCACGTATAAATAAAACTTTGATTTTGCATACATTTTCCCAGTTTCAAAGTCTTTATCCTTAAAAACGCTTGTTTACAATGCGCTGTCGGCCCTATTGATGAATCTTTCAAATGCATACGTCACGGCAGTGGCACAACTCTACTGATTTTCGTTTTTCATGTTGTCGCCCTTATGGGCCGTAAGAGTTACATAAATCGAGTCGTCCATGTCCATACTCTCCCTATAAAGAAACTCTAGCCTTTAGCACCTTTCCGACAGCGGGAAGTTTGAATCGACGCTCAACACGATATTTTCTTATTTATGAGTTGAATTCAGAAATTTTCGATGCTTCCAATATATTAATTTCAATGGGGTAACATGATTTGAGGTACTAATTTTTATAACCTGTCTAAGGTGGTTCAGACGTTCCAATTTTTAGTGAAGAACCAAAAGCAATCCCAGCGGGCCAAGAGATCGAGTGAGCCAAGGAACGAGTAGATCTAACCGATTATTTCCCAAATCTCGTAAGCGCCAATCTCTATTTTGGTGGTAGAAGTAGAAGGGTTGTTTTCTTTGTTTTCTCTGGTACAATCATTCATGTCTGATTTCCAAATAGCCTTTTATAGGAACAGACACTTTTTGGAATTCGAAGATTGTCAACAAATCGAATAAAACGGGTTTTCTTGTTTTTCTTGCAGTCGCAATTCTGGCGCTTGCGCGATTTTGAAAATAATCGGTCCAACTACTCCTCAGGATTTGAATTAGTATATCTCTTCGGGCGCTCTAAGTGGTTGGACATCCTTCCTATCTAGAAAATTTATCAAAATTCGACATGAGATGAAGATTTAAATCATGCGGAGTCATTGACATGGCCAATATTAGGCTTGCCGTTTTTCAGGTTGCAGTTCTAATCCTAAATTCTACATCTTTCAGGCAATCACCTCTTGTCACGTAATCGCGGGCCTTTTGCATCAACTTCAACCAATCAAATTGTTTAAGCTGTCAGTCAGCGGTAGCATATATATTGATTTAAGAGTATATAATATCCCGATGAATGACTTTATACAGCCTCTTTCCTCTCAGAGGTAACGATCTAGTCCCAATAATTTTCCTCACTGTTCCTCGACAACATCTTAAAATCCACATGAAGAGGAGAAATTTCACCCAACAGCCGACTAATTAAGCTACCCGATTCTGCCTCCACGTAGTTGTCAAATCTAGAAATTAAACCATTTTATTCATGACGTGTTTTCTATGGAGAAATTCTCATGATTTGACAGACATTTTTTTCGTTGGTATGTTTCAGGATTAGGGGCCCACTTTTTTTGCAACAAAGCTGTGCATTAGCGAAACCGATACACACTTTTTCTTATAGGGACTCGGACTCTCATATTCGAAGTACCGCAGTGGATTCGACCAAGGCCTATGATCTGAATTACTAAATAAAATTGGGATGGGTCTGGATCAATTGATGTGCCAAGAAGGGTAAGCTGGATTCGTAATGTAACAAGTTTGAGAAATCAAAGGGTTTTCATTCATACATAATCAATCAGAGGGATTGTCAGACTATAGGGTGAAGTGCGGGCAAATCACCACAGATAATGCATCAAAGAAGCGCAGTACTTTTTGAATTTCCGAATAAAGTATTGTTGGTGACGATTGATAATGTGTTGCAGTATCTAACATTATCAGTGCCATGTTATTATTTTTATGATATCAATTTATTTTCCGAGGTTAAATGTAATGCAGAATTTGTTAACCTGTTGGAGGAAAGGAAAAAAAATAAGAAGATGATTCATAAATAGAAAAAGAATGTGAGGAGGCTGAAGAAGATAATTTAGCGTCGATCTTTGCCACCAAAAATGCTCTCAAGAGCCCGATCTGATTACTGGCGAGTGCGATTTTTTTAACTCTACCTCTATAGTCAACCGTCAATAAGGAAAGTAAAAAAATTAACTGTCATCCGCAAGTGGAATTTTGAGCTGGGACTTGTTACATTAACTGTAGTTTTTCTTTAATGCCAAAGAGTTCTCCCGCTGGAAAAAAACCCCTGAAGTATAATGCTTCCTATCCTAATTTTGAAGAGAATGCGTCTGGAAGGGTCAAGAGAGAGGGGTTTTTCCTGATGTACGCGTCGCACTGAAACAGCCCAACAAAGCTTAGAAAAATGAATAAAAGCATTTAAAAAGGAAGACCACTGCAGAAAAAAGCCAAGAACTAATTCCTTTTACGTCATTCTTGAGAAAAAGTAAAATTCATGGTGCCGTTTCCGATCAAGCGGTGGAGTTTCGATAGATGGTGCTGGTTTTCAGGTGAGCTGGTGCTACCAGCTCGACGACCAGCCTAGTGGACGTTGGCGCGGCGGCGTGCTTTGATGTGACGCCGACAAAGGGCCCAAACTCAAAATATCGCGGCGGCGGCGGCCTCCATTGGGCGACGGAGATGGGCACATCGGCCCTTGCGCAAGCCGCGGTTTGGTCATCGCCGCTTTTTCGCGGCGACGCACGGTGGATCGAGCCAATTGGAGAGGTCGGACACACAATTTTGGACCAAAACAGCGATTTTGATGTATTCATTTCGTCATATTTTAAATTTTAAGGGGTGCCTGTAGTAGAAAATTTCAAGGGGAAACCAAGGAAACCACTTTCAGAATTTCAAAATTCGGTATAAACAGAGTTACAAGCGTTTAGAGTTTCCAAATTTTGTCCGACTTCTCCTATTGACTCGATCCACCGTGCGACGCGACGCGACGCGGGCGCCCGGAGTCAACCGGCTTCATCCTCAAACAAAACCTATAAAAAACTCCTAAGGCTATATCCATAGCCGTTCTTTAAACGGCCCCTTTCCTTAGGACGGCTTCGCATGGTAAATACTGTGATCAAGTGAGGTATAAGGATACCTCCAATGCAGCACTGCAAGAGAGACTATTTTTGTGAAATTTTAGAAAAATTCCACTGTTTTGACTCATTGTCAGGACCAGACTGGCCCGGGTGGTGGGGTGGCGATCTGAGCCCTTGAGCCTGCGATTCCCTGGGCCCAGATCGTCGCACTTCGGCAACAGTATTACACGCGCCATGCGACACAGGGCCAGATTAAGGGGGTGGCCACATGAGCCGCGGCCCATGGCGGCAAATTTAGGGGGCGGCAAATTTTGCGATTTTTTTAAGTGAAGGTATAAAGCAAATCGGATTCAGAAAAAAATACAAACGAGAAAAGACACCAAAATCTCTCATTTTCTGAGAGTGCAGTAATTTCGCATTGCGCCAAACACAGTGCGTTCAGCACCGCTCGACGTGAAACGCTAAGCGCCTACAAGACTGTAGGAATACTTCACGCATTGCGTCAAAAACAGTGCGGTCAGCATGCAGCGGTCGACGTGAGACGCATAGCGCCTACAAGACTGTAGAAATACTTCACGCATTGCGCAAAACACAGTGCGGTCAGCGTGGCGCGGCGGCGGAAGTTAAAATTATTAAACTACATTTATGGTTGTTCTTTCATAATTTTTTCGTTTAGTTCTTATAAATGGAGGGCCTTGCTCACACAAAGATAGGTTTACGGAACCTAACTTTCGCGCAAAGTTCCGTAAAATTTTGCTGGTAGTGTTAACATAGGGCTTTCGCAAAAAATGTGTCCAACACGAATAAACGCGCCTTATGCACCCCTACCTACCCCTCCGGAACGTTCACTTGATGGTTTTTATTGATGTTTCAAAACAAATGAGAAGGAGGCGGCAAAATACAGGCGGCCCATGGGCGGCAAGTAGGTGAATCCGGCCCTGATGTGACGTTTACGAACAGCTTCCTTGAACAATTTTCCTGTAAAAAGAATAAAATGGCGGCGGAAATTTTGAAACGTCGCATGGCGCTTGTGATACTACGGACGGAAGGTGCCGAGATAGTTATAAAGTTAGCAATGCATAGGCAGATTCAGCAACTTTGAACAGGGGACCACGCCCTCTACAGACCTCCACCCTCTTGGATCCGCCGATCAATTTTATTATTCATGGTTATTTATTACAGAGTTTTCACGAGTAAGCAGATTACAAGAAGATCGAATCAAAAATATTTGACAAAGAAAGATGTCACTAGATTATATTATGCTCAATCGTTTTTTGTTTTTGCTTTTTGTTTATAAAATAACGATCAAGCTCATGATCATCATCAAGTTTAAGCACAATTTTAGGCAAATTATTTTTTCTTCCAGTTGTTAATTGTATGCCAATACCTAGTTTTAACATGCAATCAAGGGTCAAAGTTGAGTCTATTGGTTTTAATACTATGTGATCGTTGACTGTGCGCGCTCCTAGTACAGCCCAGAGAAACATGTGGTAAAGACCTGCAAAGCCAGCTCTCCTGACAGCATGGGGTTGAATTTTTTTGAAAATTTATCCAAATTTCACCACGTTTGAAGCGTTTAGTCCGGTATTTCAGGGGTCAGGGTGCCCGAAGGTAGGGTGTAAATTTAATAAAACAGTGCTTTCATCGCGAGAGGAATAATTTTGGGGTTTTAAGGGGAGCAAATTGCCGTTCAAGCCCGAAGTTTCGTCAAAACTTAACCAAAAATGAACATACAAAACAATCCCAACAAAGAAAGGAGGAGAAAGCAATATTTTCAAAATTATAGATTGTTCCCCATTGCCTTGAGCGCGGAGGGTGTCTCAAGAATTGACGTCTCGAGCGTCAAATAGGATGTTTGCCAAGGATTTCCCTCTAATCATTGTTATCAGGACGATGTATGCTTTAAAAGTTAGTGCTGGAACCGTCCCGAGCGAAACCTTGCAACAGCTTCGTTTCTCCGGGGTATCAGGCGGAGTTAAGCTCGTGGGAACAGAGCGCGCATTCCTCGACTTCCAGAGCCTTGTAGAAATCCCGCGAGTTATAGCGAGACCGAGCATTCGTCGCAATCATGCCCCCTCCCTCGCCCCCCGCGCCCCCCTCCCTCGCCCCCTCTCCCCCTTGTAACTCGCTCTTGTTTTCTGTTCTATTAAGTGTAACCGTTTAGCCGGCCTACCTCCTAACTCAAGTCGCGCCGAAGCCGAAGAAGTCGCCCTATTGTCGTTCGACGGATTCCGCCGTGTCGCGACGCGCCGCCACAGCGAGCTTTCCAGCTTCCGTGAGCCTGCGAAAGCTCCGCAAGTCCCGCTCCATCCAGACGCGTCGCGGCGCGGCGCTGGCGCTGAGTGATGAGAAAACGGCACCGGCTCAACCACCGCCGGCATCCAGGACGGACCACTGAAGGACCAGGTTTGTCCGCATCGTAGCACCAAATTTCGTTTGGGTCCGTAAGTAGCCTCTCTCTAACGGGCATCAAGGTGGATACTGAAGGCGGCTCCGGCATTGGAATTGTCTGCAAAGCCCGGTTCAAGAAATAGTTGTGCCCGAAACTGCAGTTTTAGCTGGAGGAAAGGGGTTCGAAAATATCATATTCGTAATACGTGATTCATGAATGTTATCCATCAACCGGTCCTGGAAAAAAAATTGGATTTGCCTCGATTTCAGCTGAAAATAATCATAATACGCAGGTCAGTCTTACGCACTCGACACTACCGCTGTGAGAAAAATCATTTTGATGGTTGTTTTTCCCTCCATCGAATTCGACACATAATTTGCGGTCGCGGAACATGCACGACCAGTGAAATAACTTCTAGAGGACTGCTTTAAATATTTAGACACTCTCACGCCTTCTGCACGGTTTCGAGAGAGGCGATAGTCTTCCATAGATCAAAACAAACAATAACCTCCCTCATCATTTAGAATTATAAGGTATTGTAAAAGGACGTTTTTAAACAAAAGCCCGTCTATCGCGGAACAGGTAATAATTGACATAATTCTTTGTGGAAGAACTCCAGATGTATTCTATCCACCCCCATTAAAACGTGTTTTTTTGTATTTTAAACATTTTCACAAAATATAAATCAAGTCAAGGGAAGGATTAATTCAATTTTTTCAACTTAACAGGATTGCTTTTTACCCAGTCTAGTTCCGAATTGAATAGCTGATTGATGAAGGGGTTGATTACGACATTGAGACCAGCGGGCTGATTATTGAAATTGATGGACAAAGCAATAGACAAAGAAGATAAAAAGGATATGGAGGGATCCTATTGGTGGAAGGGGGTGGTTGCAATGGACAAAAGAAGCAGCTAATAGACTAACTAACGGCAACCCACGAAAGACCCGATAGTTACTCCATTATTTACCCCGTTAGTCTATAAAAACCACCCATTTCAACCAATAGGATCGCCGTATTCTCCTTATGTCTTCTTTGTCTATAGCTTTGTCTATAAATTTCAATAATCGGCCCGCTGGACGAATTGCAGCAGTACCCTCGGTAGCTAGTCTTGCGAGAAGCTTCTGGTGTAGCAGGTGGTTGCGGTTGAGCTTGCAGGAGCAGATTCCATTGCGGCGCGGCGCGGCTTTAAGAGGTAAGTTGTAGTTGCGGTCTGCCGCAGTCGCGTCGTTCACGATGGTCTTCTTTTATTGTTCGGCGCCGTTGGCTCCAGCGGCGCGGCCGTCGCTTTGGCGCCACCAAGCTCCAGCTTCCCAAGCTAAAAGTCGAACCCTGCCCCCGAGCGCTGCCGACCCGGCCCCCGGCTTACGTTGTCACACGAGGGCCAGAGTAAGTACCTATTGCCATGTCTGTGCCGCCCTCTGATTGGTTCTTCAGCTGTAGGCCTTTCAGTGGGCTAGCTTTGTTTATACCAGTGGCATGGCGTGAATAATCGATTAGCGACATCTTGCCATTTGAAGCTATGGTAAAGAATCGATTACTTAGGTGTTCGCTGCGAACACCCTGATAATCGATCTTTTTTCATAGGTTTGAGTGGCGTATCAATCGATACATCGCAAAGCACGCCACGCCACTGGTTTATACTGTGAGGTACGTGAGTGAAATATTTTATAATATCCCTGCGATGTCCGAAATTAACGGTGCGGAAAATGAGGAAAGATTCGCCGTACGCGTGATTCTGTCACAAAATCGAATTTAAAAAAATTTCATATGAACATAGGCAGATTCAGATACTCCGAACAAGGGGGGGGGGAGGCTGAGGGGTTTCGGCTTCTACCAGAAAATTGTCAAAATTTAAAAGCATCTAATGTGAAGTTTGAGTCAATTTTGTCATTAATGATTACCAAGTATAGCCTTTCCTCCTTTTTATTTCCTTCGTTTCCTCCTTCTTTCTCTCTCCCTTTTTTCTTCCTCCTTTTTTCGAACAAGCGGCCCCTTACGCCCCCCTTGGCTCCGCATATGCTTTCGAAATCAATTTTTCATACATAACACCATTCTCATGGTAATCGACGACGAAAATGTCTACAACATGCGTCACGGACTTCTCTCGAAGATGTCTGAAATGCTAACACCTGAATTTTTCCCTCCATGATGAGCATACATGGGACGGAGAGGTTATAGGTTGCCGATTATGGGGGGACACGAAGACTGGAAAGAATACAAAGCGAGGTATGCGTGCATCGAGGACCAAGGTCGTTATGGAGATGGCGGCAAGGCCGGTCGTTTCCACGACAACGAAAGCTCGCCATCCGCTTCCGCTTTTCTCGACGCAGCCATCCTCCCCCCATTGGCCCACTCTTCATAACGCCACGCATAAGGCTCCAGCCATGAGCAAACAAAGGCTACCTATTACCCGCCGCCGTATTTTCCCTTTTTTATGCCCGTTTAAGACGTCTCGTTTCTGGAGTTGGAGTTTCTTTCTCACAGCATGTAACATGCTGTATCCCTCGTATATTTTGCTCCATCCTCTCCTCGCCTCTTTTACGCCTCTCCCCATACGATATCCAAGTTTTCGATCAATTTACCGACTAATACCTTCACTTTTTCGTTGACACTAAAAATTAGGCAGGGTTGCAGTTATTCTATGGAGCAAAAGTTAGTCACAACCACCGCCGCACGGTGGATCGAATCAATTGGAAAGGTCGGACTTGCACTTGTTGACTAAAATTGCAAATTTGGAGGTTTGTTTCGTCACAACTTAACCACTTTTAGAACATCAAAGTTGTTTATAAACGGAGTTATAAACGTTTAAAGTTTCCAAATTTTGTCCGACCTCTCCCATAGACTCGATTCATTGTGCGCGTCTCAAAGTGTACTTACTCTCTGAAAATGTCTTAACTCCACAGGAAGGTCAAAAGTACGAGTATTAAGCCAAACAAGAATCAATCGGGGCGTTTTGCCATTTTCTTTTCAGTTTTTGCAGAGAAACGACATCTTTGCATGAAAAAATTGCCTCATGTTATACGCGATCCACGGGACTTGTGCGCTTCAGCATGATTTGCACCCGTGAGATAACAACCCTGTGATCCTGTGTGAAGTTTTTCGGGATCCTTCTATTGAAACAGAGGGTAGGGTTTGAAAATAGTCAACGACAGAAGGAAGAAATTTCACTCTGTCCTATGAAACATCAGGAAACTTTTGTGCGGCAAGGGGGCCCTGCCGCCCCCCACGGCCCAGGTCTCAAGGCTGGAGTCCCAGGAACAAGCCCTTTTCACGTGGGGCTGATAATATTATGAAGAACGAAATATGATGCAACTTTTTTAGAATTATAAAAAGAGGAATAAGGAAAGAAAAATACAAAGTTTGCAGTTTGAATCACCTTAAGGAAGTTAGAAAAAGCGAAATACACAATATATTTCACCAGGGGCCTGTGGCCGCCAACCACTGAAAAAAAACTGAACATAAAAAATTGTGGAACAACTATGTTCAAGTTTTTTAAGAGATGAATGGATTCAAAATCCTACGAATGCACCCGAAAGAGAGCGTATATCTCTTATTGCAACGTTATGCTCCTCTTTTATGTTTTATTTTTATTAAATGTTTCTAAAATGCTACATACTGTTTTTTTTAAAAGTTTCCCCGCGAATTTACCTAAGTGATATCAATTAAAAGTATCGAAAATTTCGACGCGATATTTGCGCATAAAAATTGAATATCATCCAAGTTTCTGAAGCTTCATAATGAGGATATACATGTATTTTCCCTTTAATTATGATAAAAACTGGAGCAGAAAGTCAAGAATGATGATACACAGTCCCACAGTCCTGTAGACGCTAGTAGGTATGCGTATCACGCCAACTAACCGACTGTTTGGCGCAATGCGAGAAGTATTCTTGCAGTCTTGTAGGCGCTATCACGCCGCGCGCCGAGCGCACCGATCGGTGGAATGCATGAAGTATTCCTAAAGTCTTGCAGGCGCTAATATACGTTTAATGCTGGGCGCACTGTGTTTAGCGCGATTATTCGAACTCGCGTTAAATTAGGATGATCGCGGCATCGAATATTAGGGCTTCAAAGGTCTCTGTTGCGTTTCGACGCCGCAGAGCAGTCCATCGTTGCCTTGTTTCTCCTGATTAAATATTTTTTCTGAGAGAAGTTAGGTAAGTTCTTTATACACACGGCCATTATTCAATCTTTTCACTTCATTTATCATCAGAAAGTACTAAAGGGCTATATGGCCCCTGGCCGCTATGCAGCCGAACCCCCAGAGGGCGCTCCGCGCTTTCTTAGGCCCGCTTCGACAAAAGAACGTCCACAAAAAATGAAAAAATGTTCATACCCGACTCTCATTCGTCCAATCTTCCTTTGGCCGGGTCGCTTGCGTAAACCAATTTTAGCCCTAGAGATAATGTTGCTACATAAAACTTAACAAAATGTACGTAACAGTATTTTTCCTCTCCTCTTTTTTATGCTACTCGAGACAATAACTCATCCATTTCGTCCAACAGCTCCTCGGAGATCAACGGTGTTAGAAAACAAAGGAGTATATCTTTCGATGCGACGAGCGCGCGACTAGCCTTCGCCGGAGCCGAAGAAGAAAATAAAATCAGTTCGAAAGTAACTCGGAAAAAAAGGTGCTGAAAAAGCGAGAGCCATGATTAGAGAGGAAAGAATTAAAAGGAATGGGTACTTGACTCCAACAACAGCACCTTAAAAGAGCAATAGCTGCCGAAGAATAGGGCAAGGGGCGAAAAGCGGGGAGAGGGAGCCAAAGACACGGCCCCCGACATATTCGCACGCGTTAAATCGAGACGAAAAAAAAAACCGCTCTCATTAGGTATTCCGATTAAATCAATCGATTATCGGCAGAGCTGATTTTTTAAGCCGGCTGAGGTGCGAGGCGCCGTTGCAATGTTTAGCTTTTGCATTTCCACTTTTGCGCTATGAAGTTGAAAAATTCAAAGAGCAGACTCAATGAAAGAAAGGTATCCACATTACATTTGCTCGGATCAGATTGGAGATGCTGTTCACCTCCGATAAATATTAATTTTAAATGATCTAAGGTCTCTGTTGTTTAACTTGAAAACCTTTGTACACGTTTACGTAAAAATTCCAAAGAATTGATCTCTTATTTCGAACAAAAGCCAAGTTCCTGAATGGCAAGTAGAGTTCCTTAAACACAGATTTTAGTCAGTAATTTTCTGATAGATTTCATCGGTTCAGCCGCGGGGGAATTAAAAAAATTATGGAAATTAAGGAGGACCCATTCCCCTCTATAATCTTTTCAGAACCGACATCAAACCAACTAGTTAAAAATATGTTTTTTTTTTTTACTCATAAACGCTTCGTAACAAAATATTTTGCTGATGCTTAATGGAGTTTAAATAATTCGTGCAAGCTAATTGTAAGAGCAGAGCAGACTGTCGAATTTCATTACGAGGGCGTCATTTTCGGCAGTGCTTGAAAAATTCACGTGTTTTCAAAGCAGGCTGTTGAATATCATCGAGCTGAGAAAAAATTATGATTCAAATTACCGACTTAGTGATTTACTTAGAATACGTAGTGTTTATAACAGATACTAGTGGTCTTTTTTACCATGAAAAGATAAATTCACTTGAGTTTATCGGAAAGGAACCAACCCACCTAAAGTTGAAACTGAGAAAAACGAGGTTTGAAGTTTCATTCTCCCATAAAACTCAATGCAGAAAATAAACTTTGACTCCTCTTTTCACAGACTAATTTTGTTTTCCTTCTTCTTCTACCCTCTGACTAGGGCCGAAGAAGAAGAAGAATATTGTTTTCCAGCTTGTGTTTTTGGCAGGGGAAAATATACGAATGATGGAACTCAAAAACATTCTTAACTCAATTTTTCCATACTGTGGCTTGGCTCCATTCTGATACCCTCTGTCCAGTGTAGCATCTCTTTGCCCAAGAAGCAATGTTGTTATTTTTGCCATTAACATTATCCGAAGACCCCTGCGCATTTCGATAAGTTGTTGATGCAACTTTTGACATGAACTCTGAGGCGACAACATTGCGGCGCTTGACAAACAACGAACGGGACAAAACGATCGATTGTTCCCGTGGAGGAGAGCCCGTTGCCCGGTGAAGCAGTTTTATTACGATGTAAACGCGGCGCGGCGGCCGAGCAGGACATAAAAATCGAGAACAAATTGATGGAATGTCCGATAAGGGGCCCCGGCGACGATTTTTCAACTCGATTTAAGCACTTGCGCGGGCGCCGACTCCGAACCAAACTCCCGAGCTCCACACCAGCGCGGAAAAGTGCATCTCCTTCAGTTCCCACTGAATTTCCCATTTTTCGGCTGCAAGCCAAGATGATGAATGGGCATTCCTTCTTTCCCTCCAGCACTATGGCGAAATTAGGGCACTTCATCGACGTGCCCTGCACTGGGGAAAAAAAAAAAAAAAAAAAAAAAAAAAAAAAAAAACCACATTGGATCTAGAGTCCAGACTCTTGAAAACATTAACAAGAAAAAGGACTCTTGATTCGATCAAATTTAAGCTAAAATCAAAAGGAAATCCGCTCAAATTAAGAGGCATGGTTCTTGATTTCAGCTTAAGNGAACTCCCTTGAGGGACCTCAGTACCTCACTCACGAAAATCTCGAGATTGACTCAACGAAATTCACTTGAGGAAATTTGGAGGTGACTCGAAGCGCGTTTCGAGTCGAGGAAATTTCGAGTCGCGTCTTAAAATACCGTCAATTTTCGAGGACACTCGAAAAGCGTACTCAAGGAAATCTCGAGTCGAGGAAGTTTCGAGTAACGTCTTAAAATTCCGGCCTTAGTCTGATTGAATCAAGAGTATTTTTTCTTGTCGATGTTTTTAAGAGTCTGGACAGCTGGACTCTAGATCCAATGTGTTTTTTTCTAGTGTGGAGCTTAAAAACGAGAGAGAGGACAAAATTAAGAAGAAACACAAAACTTAAATGTTGGTTGTAATGCGGAATATCCTAATTTTGGGTCAAAATTAAACGTTAAAAAAACACGGGTGTTTTGTTTTTTTTTTGAAAGAAAATAGGAGGCAAAACGGAAGTGGAGTGGAAATAAAAAGAGCATACGAGAAAAATTGAAACCTCCATAGAATAAAACATGTGCTTAATTATTATAGTTTCAAGTTCAGACCAGTTCAGTGGTTAAGCCCGATCACAAAAATAATTCCTTTTCGTTTTTTATCTTGATTAAAATCTCAACATTCTGCAATGTGTCTTGATCTTAAATCGAATGGCTACCAAAGTCATCAGCAAGTTTTTCACCAACTTTTTTTTTTGTTCGTCGCACTTGGAAATTTGTAAACTTTTATTTCTCATTCTGTGTTTATTGATCCAAAAGCTCACATCGCTTAAAATTTCAATCTGTAAAGGTCATTTTTCAAAAATGAAATTTCCACGGAACCACCATATCCCCGCCATATTTTTCCCTCCTCCTCCGACTTTCCTATCCTCCCCCATCCGTCTCTCGACGTCTTTTTGGATCCGGTATTGCTGTAGCCTTGCTTAAAGAGAATTTTCCTTTCCATTCGGTTGTTTCATTGCAAATGTAAAATTGAATGACGTAATTGCCTTTTTAAACAAAACCTCCCTCTCTATCATTGAAACTATGATTGGTCACCGATTGGAGTATATTTTGCAATTAGAAACTACAATTACTAGCTCGGTTCAGAAACAACGCATGCACCATTCGTTTCCCCATGCACATAAGTGTTCTCACGGATGAGTTAGAAATCGCAACTCTCAATTGCAAATTGAAGTCCAATTGATGTACAATGTCGATGACTTGCGTCCCGAGGTGCATTTTACAGGACATTTTTTCAAACGGCTCGAATAACACGCTGAAAGCAACGAAGGAACTCGGTCAAATTTTTATGAGAATTCCCTCCAGTCAAGCGTAGGAAGGATTCAAATCACTGAATTGGAATACTTTCCCCGTGCGAGTAAGGAGACATTCCCAGAGACAGTCCGAGCATTCCGGCAACTTTCCTAAAAATTCCTCTCCGTTTTCGTGTCTCTTTCCATCGGTAAATAGGTGCATCGGACGGACACACGGTGTGGTGCGTTCGACTCGACACTGCATATTTATTTATTTTTTCATTCGGCGCTCTATGAGTGCACGCAAAGGCACTTCAAACAGCTCGAGAATCCGGTCAACTTTTTCGAAAATTCCGCTCAAACTAATTTCATTTTCTTGAAACGCCGCGCGGTGGTCCAAGCTCGATTTTTGACGCTTGAGACCACAATATCTGCGACAACGAGGGAACCTCATAATTAATGGAAAAGGCGTAATGTCCGAGCAGTGCACAGTTAAACATTTCCGTGTATTAACTTACTTTGTGCAGACACGTAGCCAGGATTTCATTTCGAGGGGGGCTCGGTCAGGTGAGCGGGGTTCTCCTCCCCCTCCCCGGCTAAGGGGGGAGTTAGGGGGGGTGTGAAATACCTCCCAGTTCAGAGGAACCCAGTTTGGGGGGCCTCCCCGTGGAAATTTTTGAAATTTAAATTCTATTTGGACGCATTCTGAGGCTTCCGTGACGCAGATTTTCCATAAATTTCTGCGGAAAAATTACGTTTCTTTTTTACTTTCAGCCTGCGATAACTTCAAATGGTTGCATTCAACACACCTGGAAAATTTGTGGAATTTTAAATTTATTTCGATGCATTTCGAAAGTTCAAACTTCCTCTTTTCTCGCTTTTTCAATTTTCTGTCTCCCTTTTTCTTCATTTTTCCCCTCCTTTTATGCTTTCGGAGGCAGCTTGAGCCCCCCAAGCCCCCCGACCCCCCCTCTGGCTACGTGCCTGACTCTGTGTAACTTTGTGTACTTTGTGTGTGGCGATTTTCTTTAGCACGACAGAATGATGGTACACAAATCGCGATGCTTAAGCTCTGTCTAATGGTCTTTTGATACAATTCGTACCCTACCGAGAAAATGGTGAATCTTCAGGTCCGATCGAAAGGTGTTGCAGAGCGGCAGGATAGCTTGGTTCCAATTAACCTAAAGATTTGAATGCATTTGTTCAGGTTTAAACGGAGCGATTCCCGTTGTAAATCGTCGTGCGTCGAGACCAAATCGAAGCTCCTCAAATTTTTCTCGCAAGGAAGCAGACGAGAACTATAGCCTGAGTTGCCAAGCTGCCAGGCGCGCTATGAGCTACTAAATTCCTCGATGATTCTCTTCCCCTGGGAGTTCGTGAAATCTGTCGACGGGGCGAGTAATGTTATCAGAGTCCTGACATTCCGGAGTTCCAGTCGTAACTTAACCTCAATTCCCGACATACTTGAGAAGATAGGTCTCCAGGCCAGCAGCGTAGCACTTGAAGATATGCAACCTGTGAATCACGTAAAAGCCCTGCGCGCCCAGGGAACAAAGTGAGGGGAGGCCTAAACTGGCCAAAAAATAAATAAATAAATAAATAGATAAATAGATAAATAAATAGATAAATAAATAAATAAATAGATAAATAAATAAATAAATAAATAAATAAATAAATAAATAAATAAATAAATAAATAAATAAATAAATAAATAGTGCACTCTCTTCTGAAAATACGGCAGAAACCCCGATTCTGCCGTGCTGAGAAAGAACGCCGCATGAGCCTTCAGACGCTGCCATCTGTCCTTCTCTAAAACCCTAGTTTACTGGGAAAATCGTTAGTATTTTTCTTCAATTTTTTCAGACAGTTTTGTTCGCAATTTTATCTAATTGTCTGAAAATTTGTACCCTGTACATTGGTCTTCAGATGAGCCCGCTCTAATACAATTTTGAAAATAGGACCCAGATTTTTTTACGTAGGTAAGAGAAAACCAGAGAACCTAGGAAGGAGGGCAAAATTTGAAAGTGCCGCCATTGAAAAAAGGCGGGATTTTTAAATTTAGCCGAAAATTTAACTTCGTAAGCGGGAAATGTTGAATCTTGGGCTGTTAGTAGGGTAAGTGAATCAAAGGTATACTCCTTTGGTGCAGACTATATCCAAAAGCGACGAAACGCTCTATTCCGTTTCGTTTCAATCTTGGCGTGAAGTTTGAAATAAATGCCGATTTTTTCATTCGATTCTAATTGGTCCAACACTGGAAAAAAAATAAATTGGATCAAGAGTTCAGACTCTTGAAAACATCGACAAGAAAAAAGATTCTTGATTCAATCAGATTTACGCTTAAATCAAAAGGAAATCCGCTCGAATTAAGAGGCTGGGTTCTTGATTTAAGCTTAAATCTGATTGAATCAAGAGTATTTTTTCTTGTCGATGTTTTTAAGAGTCTGGACTCTAGATCCAATGTGTTTTTCTCCAGTGAATCGCTCCCAGACAGAGAGAGATTGTACAAATGAGAGTTAGACATGATAATCATTTAATTTTTTTTGGGTCATTCTTCTTTCGACGCGGGCCTAAGAGAGCGCTAAGCGCCCTCTGGGATCTGGGCCACGTAGCAGCCAGGGGGCATAGCCTCCTAGTTTTGAATAAACCCAAGTTATAACCAAAAAGATAAAATATGTATATAATCGAAATGATGATCCTGCCCAAATTACGATACTTGATACGACCATTGATGCTTTTAAAAGCTCTCAAGAATGCACAGAAGATAAATGACTTCCCTAACTAATTGTAAGAACCAGAGGAAGAGATATGTGAATTCCAAGTGATTCGCAATGATAACACCCACCTACTTTACTCGGCTGAAATTGATAGACCTAGTGACGCACTGGTTTCTGTTTCTAATTACTATCATACGTTTCAAATTGGCATCGCTCCGTTAATAGGAGCTGAATCAGGTGATCAGATCATCTTACGTGTCATAGCTCGAGCTGAACTAAGCTGTCTCTTTCTCAAGTACTCGATCAAATTGAAAGCCAATTGTCTATCGCCGCAACAAGAAAACATTAAAATGTTGATCTGACAGCAGGTTCTAATTTTTAGGAACAAAGGAAGTTCGAAAATTAAATAATTAATCAATCCCAAAAAATTGTGTATGGGGCACCTAAATTTTTTTATTTATATTAAGTGCAATCTACCGATCGTCGATCGCAGGTCATCTTTAAAGTACACGGAAATTTTCTTTCACGGTGGACACATTTTTAAGTCTAATTCACACGTCCCCGACAAGAACTTTATCCAAAGCAGGATCCATCACTTTAGCACCTCTACATATACAAGATAATACATTATAATTTGTATGTATACGTTTATTAAGAAGTTATCGAATTATATTTATTTGAGGGATATTTTCATCTGTGTATCGATGTTTTAGGCTTAAGCAGATCACATTTTTATTTGAAGCAGGTTACCTTAGACTTTTACGTCCAACACCGTTGTACGCACGTTGAGGCTAAGAAAAAAGAGCCGGGCGCAGATAGGTGGCAATAAGGAGGGGAGGAAGAGAGGCGGTTAGAAAAACAATGCGAACCTAAAAGAAATAAATTCTTAGTGTTACTGAAACCGGTTTATGGCTTTGAGAGAATTGACAAAAATTTACCCCTTTGCTGTCTTGTCCAATGATGCCTAATCTCCTAAAAATTGAATTTTCTTCTTTTGCTGACCTTGCCTTTTCGGCTTTAACGGGATCTGTAATTGAAATTGCTGGAAATGGGTTTTTTGGTCGGAGAGTAGGAATCTCAAAACAACGTGTTTAAGGAGTCTTTCTGTTTCAAATCACGAGCCTCTAAGTTATCGATGCATTTGGAATTCTTAATACTTCAATAAATTGATGCATCTACTTTCGTGAAAACTGATCATCTTTGTAAGTTACCGTGTGATGAACCAGGATAGAGTCTTTTTCAAAAAACTTTTTTCCATTCGTCATGCGTTGCAATATGCCAAACTTTTTTTTTGGTATTTTTCCCTTTTTATCATAGGAATCATTAATTTTGTCCTTTATTCATTTCTTACATTTTTTAATTATATTTTTATGGCTAAAACTTTTATGATTGATCCTATGACAGAGAAAAACCGTTTTACAAGCAGAAAAAAAACTTCGTGCGTGGAACCCGAAGTTGAGGTCATATGGATCTCTGAAGTTTTCGGATCACGTATCTAAAAACTTGAGGTCCAGCTGCCGAAGTTCGGGTCAGACATCTGAAGTACTTCGATATATACCGAAGGGTTCGAGTCACATACATTTGAAGTACTCCGGTACTTACCAAAGTGCCTCAATGTCTGACCCAAACTTCGGCAGCTCGACCTCAAGTTTTCGGATGCGTGATAAGAAAACTTCAGAGATCCATATGACCTCAACTTCGGGTCCCACGCACGGAGTTCTTTTCTCCGCACTGGAAAAAAAAACCACATTGGATCTAGAGTCCAGACTCTTGAAAACATTGCCAAGAAAAAGGATTCTTGATTCAATCAGATTTAAGCTTAAATCAAAAGGAAATCCGCTCAAATTAGGAGGCTTGGTTCTTGATTTAAGCTTAAATCTGATTGAATCAAGAGTATTTTTTCTTGTCGATGTTTTTAAGAGTCTGGACTCTAGATCCAATGTGTTTTTTTCCAGTATAACATTATCCTTTATCTAAACTTATTTTTCCGATAAATTTTATAAATTCAAGCCGAAATAATTGTATATATATTATTAATGTAACATATAAATATTCAATAAATGGATGGATTTCGATGGATATTTGGCATCGGTGGTCTCTTGGATGGACGGCTCGGCGGCGTCTTTGAGCGTGGATTGTAGAGGCATGCCGGTTTCTTCTTCCTCCTCGGCTTTTTGATTGCTGTTGAGTGTTGAGCGATCGTTGATCGTTTGATGGCTGATTGTCGTGGCCGGGCCGGGCGATCATTAGATGGATTTAGGCATCCATCAACGGCCTCAGCTTTGTTTGCCCGCATTCGGTCCGGCTCCGAGTCCACCGGCGACCACTAATTAAAAGCCCCCATCGGCCAATCAGCTTTCGTCTTCCCGGCGGTAAGGTCTAGCGGGATTTTCTTGCGACTCAACACATAACTCTTTTTCCACATAGCTCTTGGAGGGGTGGGGGTGGGTGAGGGGGCTTTTACTCCGGGAAAATTACGCCTGAACGCGGAAAAAACGTAATTTGGTAGAACCATGACTATCCTCTATTTCGATAGTCGCACTGGAAAAAAAAGACATTGGATCTAGAGTCTAGACTCTTGAAAACATTGACGAGAAAAAAAACTCTTGATTCAATCGAATTTTTGCTTTAATCAAGAACCAAGCCTCTTAATTTGAGCGGATTTCCTTTTGATTTAAGCTTAAATCTGATTGAAACAAGAGTATTTTTTCTTGTCAATGTTTTCAAGAGTCTGGACTCTAGTTCCAATGTGTTTTTTTTTCTAGTGATAGTCGCTTTTCTTCCATGGAGAGTTAGCGGGAGCACTTTAAGATTCCCTCTGCGGTTTAGCCAAAATCTCTCTCCGTAAATATGTAGAGGAAATCGCTAAAACGTATGTACTGTTCGTGATAAGTATTGGTGCAGCTGGGCTTTAGGACATAACATTTGTTAGATTATTTTGAGGAGTAGTTCTTAAAAAATTTGAGGCACCATTATCAAAAGCCAAATCAAGGGAGAGTGGCGCGTAAGGAGCCGCAACGCCAAGCCCTGCCCTATCCACATTCCACATCTAGAGCACTGAGAAAAAGATGAGGGAAAAGAAGGAGAGAAAAAATTTAAGTCAGTAAGTTATGTATTCGGAAAACACATTCATCTCGCTCATTATTTGATAAAACCAATGGACCACGTGTAAACTATACATACTGACTGCGAGTATCGTGCACCTGAAGTTCGCCTTCAATTTCGCTACATATAGGCAACATACATACTGGGGAGCGCGAATAGTCATCTATTCGATAAACTCACAATTACAGCGCTTCAGGAGCTTTGATTGAATTGATATACGACTTTGTGAACGCATTGTTATAGGTTTTGTCCATTGTCCTGGATGTTATGCCATATTTACCTTTTTTCTGGCATAATGCGTCTTTCAAAAGGTTCCATTCGAAATTTGTGGTTAATATTTTATCACTCAAACTATCTTCTTTCAATGTCAGCAATGTGAATATATCGATATATATCGCTTTTATGTGACGTAACTCTAATAGAGTCCATCGTGCCACTGTGCGTTGCTCTGGACTCGGCGTTCCAATGAAGCGCTATCTGCATTCTTAAGATTTTGACATTTTTCAAAAGGTCGCCCTCTTATGCTCCCAACCATCTTCTGGGGGCCTGTTCTCTTCATCAGTGATGCCGAATAGGTCATTGTCATAGAAAATGTCCTTTTACTGACAAATTTACTGAATCGGAAGCACTCATTTTGTCGGCGAATATCTATAAAATGGAAATTTTTTAGGAGTGCCAAATGACGGAGTTAGTTTATCATAAATAATCTACGAGGTGTTGTTGTCATTATGTCAGCGATTCATCCGGAGCCAGTCCTCCTTCCAATGTAGTTCCTGGTGGTGGAATCGCACTTTTCTCTCCAGAAGTAAAAATCGCACAGTTTGTGGACGGCTCAACCCTCCCGCATACCACGTAACTTAACCAAAATAATTTTGGCCCTTGGAGTTTTTTCAAAATTTGTCGATTTTGAAAGAAAATGATTCCTACTGAGAAAGTTTTACCCCTTTTCAAGTATCTTCCGTGATGACGTCCTGAGCCAGAGTTCAAAGTTTGGTGATGTTTTAAAAGCCGAGACAACAGTGATAAAGCTTCAGGTATTCGGACGGGGAGCAGATGTGGCCATTGGTCAGCTTTAATTAAGATGCAATCAATACAGACCTGACAATCGGCTCGAGGAACTGCCGAGCAATTTATTCGTCGCTGCCACGTTACTGCTTATTTATTTCCCTACCTTTAGCCTTCCGATTTGTCATTCCCTCTCTAAAATGCAATAACTTTTTACCTTTCTTTCAAGTTACACGTTTATTTCATGTGTCCTGAAATAATTATCCTCCTTTCACCTTTGTCGACATTTGAACAAAGAGAAAAGGACAGAGTCGTCGAAGACTACTGAGAAAAGTTGTTTTAAACGATTACCTCCACCGTAAGACAAAATTTTTGTATATTCTGACTGAGAACAACTTTACTTTGAAGGAGGGTGTACTTTCGAGTCCGTAAAAACTATTTTAGCGAAGAATTTTATCTCAAGATTAGGCGGATGAATTAATGAATTATGCTAGGAAATTTTCTCTCAACCCGAATGAAGGTAGAACTTCTGCAGCAATTTCATAAAAATATCTCGAAGAAACGCACTATCAAAACTCCTGAAATTTTTGAGGTTCTTTAATTCTCAGGAATATACCAAAGAATTTTTTCCATGTGTTGATGGATGAGTGCTAAAAGCTTTTTCACTTAATCATGAAAAATCACGCGTCTTGGGCTTTCATGGAACTTACAAAGTAGATATGTATTGCTGGAGAAGAAATAATTTTTCCTATGAGGGAAGTGGAAGAAATATTTTCGAGTTTCATCTATCGTGTGCACCAGATTTCTGGAGTGATGTTTCAGTGAAGATAAACAGATGTCACTAATATATGATTTGAATGCAACATCCCAAGAATCATATCGGCGTTTCCCCTTTGAAAGGACGTAAGCACATTTCAGTGTTGCCAGATTCACCCTCGCAAATTGGAATCCTAACTGCAGATTTTTGGGCATTCCCAACTGAGAAATTCACTATTTTCCATCTGATTACATTTAAAAATCAGAAAAATTTTGGATTAAAATTGCACAGGCGTATTCTTATAAAAAAAATCGAATGGTCTGAGTCAATTTTGCAACTTTGGAATGGAGTCATGTTCCTTGGCGAGAAAGGACGATATGTCTCCTAAATACATGATATAGCTGGTTTAAAGTGTCATTTTGAGGGTATCAAGTCTGGCGGAGGCATTTAAAAAAACTGCAATTAGATTAATGGATCGCATATTTATGTAAGTATACCCATCTGAATGGTATAAGTGTGGGCACTTCGAGTAGATCAGTCCAAAATTTCTATTGATCAATTCACCATTACGACCGAAGTATTTAAAATAACACTAATACTTAAGGACTTAGGTAGTGCGGGTTGAGAGAACAATTAGCGGGCGCGAAAATCAATGCAAACATTTTTTCAAGACTAGTCTCGGACCGCAACCGCAACCGCCGTGCTTGACGGTAGATGCAACCGGTGCAGCATCATCAAAGATGCAACGCCATCGTGTTTGATAATTGGACTACATTTTGCAATAGGAGTTCAAATTTCTGACTCAGTTTAGAAACAACGTATGTACCAACAGTGTCCTTGTGCATATCACCGTTGATGTGGCTATTGGCTTGATGTTTCATTTTATGCTCTGATTGAATGGTGTTAGGCAGCCGACTGACATTTACAAAGTATTTAGCTCTAAAACAAATCTTTAAGAAATATATTTGTTCAAAGAATCTCTTAAAAGAAGTAGCGAATGTAGATCATTTTGGTTACCTACACTGGAAAAAAAAACACATTGGATCTAGAGTCCAGACTCTTAAAAACATCTACAAGAAAAAATACTCTTGATTCAATCAGATTTAAGCTTAAATCAAGAACCGAGCCTCTTAATTTGAGCGGATTTCCTTTTGATTTAAGCAAAAATCCGATTGAATCATGAGTATTTTTTCTTGTCAATGTTTTCAAGAGTCTGGACTCTAGATCCAATGTGTTTTTTTCCAGTGTATACTACGAATTTCTCACATCTCAATCATAATCTCAACAGGTGTTAGACTGTTGCGAGGGCTCGGCATATAGGTTTGGTGTTAACGTGATTAGAGATTCGCTACATTATCAATCAATACCCTCGAAACTAGCATCACACGGATGAAGTTGTTAGTGTACAGCAAGAGCGCCAAGTGCGAAAAGGGCGTCCGGAATTTGACGCGTCCAAAAGGGACATTCCGAAATTGTTAAAGATCCAGTGCTGCCGCTCTGCGCCCCACATAGATCTCATCCAAGGAACGGCGATCTTTCAACTGGCACAATCAATGTCAGTAGTTACAATCCCAACAGATTTAGTTACATATTGCTCTTGGATAACAAAACAATTCTTTGTTTTGGTGTATAGGTATAAACCAATTTCCGCGTAATTTTGGTTCTCTGGTGAAATTTATGTTAAACTGTCCAAAAATCAATGAGAACTACTGGTCATGTAAAAATGTATACGAAAATTCAACGAGAAAAGCCTGCTTGACTAGCTACTAAAGATGACCGCGAAAGGTTTATTTTTTTAATCAATATGTTTTAATTGCCAACCACCCTAATTTTCGCCCATCAATGATTATCAGTTTTGAATTTTTGCCACGTTAGTTTTGAGAGCATGTATTTTTTGTTCACAAAATAATATCTCTCATCAGTCACTATCACAAAACATATGTTCATGCCCTGTAATAAGATTTACATAAAAAGCAGCTTCTGTGGTCTAGTCGTCATAGCAGATGATCATAGTAACTCGGACATATACTTCAATCCCCACTGCCAAGGCTACATCTACAAGGTCCCAATAATGAGATCGCCTCTTTTTTCTTCGATCTCTCATCTTTCATATTCCCTCTCTTTTCTGTTTCGTATTTTCTCTTAATATAGCTTTTCAGTGGTAAGAGATGACGATCAAGCTGTGTTGAATAAATAAAATTTAAGAAGAAAAAGAAGGAAGTCGATGAACAGAAAAAGAAACCGACAATGAAATGAGGGAAAAATCCGTGCGAGACATCCATTCAGTTGATCAGATAGTTTTATCCAATCTGTTTATCGTAGAATCTCAAAAAATCTCAAAATGTTTCGATGCTATGTGGGTACACATGCAAGTGATGTTCTTTTTCTATTTTTATCAAAATCAATTTTAGAAGAACATATAGCAATCACATCTTATTTTATATATATAGTTGTTCTTTTCCTGTTCCTCAAGTTTTTATTTTATATGTCATTATAAGTGTATCAGTTGATTTTACTTTTAAGTTTAATATGAATTTTCACCATGACTGTCAGGATATCTACAGATTTTGAGTACAATTTGCACAGCCTGCGTTTGAGCACTAATTTTTGGAGCGCAATCAAGCATGCCGACTATTCGTTGGAAGTAGCGGTCTTCGATTAGTGATCGACCGAGGGCATTTTTTGGCTGCCGCTGAAATGCATCCCGTGACGTCACACCCTTCCCTCCCTCTCTTCCCTTTCCGTAGCCACCCGTCAGCTCTCACCTCTCGGGTCTGAAAGAGCGACGAAAAGACGTTAAAAATAGGCTGGAAAAGAGTGGTAAAAATAGGTTGAGGAAAAGTTGAAATCCGAATCTTTTCCTGGCGAGCGCGTCTGCGATGAGTGGTCAAATCTTGATAGCGCAACCCATGGTGGTATCGAAGTAAATTACAGCGAACTGGAGTTCATAAGTTTAAGAGCAGCCAAACAGAGTCATGCACGGATGTATTGTTCTATCATGAAGTCTATATTAAACTTATGTCAGCAATCCTGGGGGCAGCAGCAGGTATTCGAATTATACAAAAGAAGCCCAATTTTGGTGGCTCAGAATGGTACAAAACCAGAGAAAATGAGTATTTTCAATGAGATCGCACATCATTCTCGTGCAAAAGAGAGTACACCCGCCTCAGGGCGATTACTTACATTCTTTAGCAAAAACTTCTCGCCTTCCGTAAAAAATAAGAGCAAAATAGCACGAATATTTGTGATTTTGCACAAACTTCATCACGAGAGTTCGAGGGAGGAGGAGGGCACGGGAAGACATTCATCCCATCGAAGGGGGTTTAAAGGTCCAAAAAGGGGTCCGAAAATAGGTTTAGAAACTTCCCTAGCTCCAAATGGAAGACCAAGGGGCATTTTGGGAAAATATGGAACAATTTAGCCGTCTCAACAGTAATAATTTCGAGCTGTATTTACCGAAAAGTCGATTGGAATATAATTTCAAAAATAATGGATACTTCACGCACCATTTTTTTTTGTTGCCAAATCTCTCAGATTTCCTAGAAAAGTAGGCTCCTCCTTCCCTTTAATTCTTCATTTCAATTCGAACTCAACTATTCTTTTGCTGACAGAGGTCATGGATCCAGCGGGACGTTGACGGAATCACGTTCCGCGGTTCACAAAGTGCAGCGCGGAAAGAAAGCAGAATTAGCCACTTCACCATCAAATCGTGCATAAACACATGGAATTCTCGTGGAAAAATTTGCAAAAACTCACTCAACTGGCACCAGCGGAGCGATTATAACAAATGAGTGTAATTACAATAATGACGCGCGAGTCTGCGACGCCGCCGTACACAGATATGACCGCAGATACGCAGATAGCACGTATATGTATTATTTATTTCATATGGTCGCATTCGCATATGCGAATCATACCTGTTTATATACCTTGATGTACCTGTTGGAGCGGGTATTAATTACGCTTGCGGGCTGCTAACGAGACAAGGTTCCCATCAATCATGGCCTGAGACGGTCGGGTCGAGCGAGAGATCTAGTGCGCATGCGCAACGCACCAGTATTCCACCACTTACTCTCACCGACTCTTCCGCCATGGCGTAATTTTTGTCGTAATGACCGGCTAAATATCCCAGTTCATACCCCGCTGACGACTTTATCTCTAGTGTAGTCCTTATATGAGCGTTAACCTAATAGGGCACAAGTTACTCGCATATTTACAGTCAGATGCACTTCGACAAGTCTTGTTCAATTTAGACGTCAGACTTCTACGCTGCGGATTTTTTCCTCCCTTCTTTTGATGCAAAAAAGGGGCTAATGTCAGGGCCGGATCAAGGGGGTGGCCACATGGGCCGCGGCCTTTGGCGGCAAATTTAGGGGCGGTAAATTTTGAAATTTTTTATCTGTATGTATGAAAAAAAATCGGGTTCAGAAAAAAAATTACAAATGAGAAAAGGCGATAAAATCTCACATTTCTTGACAGTAAAGTAATTTCTAATTTTGTCGTCTTTCGGTGACACAAGATAGACAGCACCTTTAATTAGTCGAGTTAAGAGAGAAACCCAACACGCAATTCGGCCTGAAGCGGCGCGGCGCAGAGCTCAATGATGACGAGGACTTGAAAAGAAAAGGAGAAACCCTTGGCGCGGTGGTCAGCATGTAACACATATTAGCGCCTACAAGACTGAATGAATACTTCACGCATCGCGTCAAACGCAGTGCGGTCAGCGTGAAACGCATAGCGCCTACAAGACTGCATGAATACTTCACTCATTGCGTCAAACACCGTGCGGTCAGCAGCGGTCGACAAGAAATGCATAGCGCCCACAAGACTGAAGGAATACTTCGCGCATTGCGCTAAACACAGTGCGGTCGGCGCGGCGCGGCGGCAGAAGTTATAATTTTTAAACCACATTTATGTATGTTCTTTCATAATTTTTTAGTTCAATACTTAAAAATGGAAGGCGTTGGCCACACAGAAATAGGTTTACGGAACTCGACTTTTGCGCGAAGTTCCGTGAACTTTTGCTAGTGGTGTTGACAGGGCCTTGGCAAAAAATGTGTCCAACACGAGTGAACGCGTCTTTTGCATCCCTCCCTCCCTCTACGGTACGTTCATTTGATGGTTTTTATTGATGTATCAAAACGAATGAGAAGGGGGCGGCAAAATACAAGCGGCCCATGGGCGGCAAGTAGGTAAATCCGGCCCTGGCTAATGTGATGACTTTTGTTTTGTTTCTCCCTTCGCTCCTGTTTTTTTTTAAACAGAGTTAAACAAATTTCTCAAAACTACACTGAAAAAAAAGTTATTGACTATATAGACATAAAGTCCGTTCCGGGCTCAAAAGCCGAAAGCTCCGGGTGCTGGCCCCGCAGCCTCGACTGCTCCAGGTGCCACGTCTGGAACTTTCGGCTTCTGAGCCTGGAACGTAAGTCTATATGTATAGTATGTCTGTATGTATGTAGTATGTATAGTATGAATGTATGTCTATATGTCTATACGGTAAGTCTATATGTATAGCCCGTGCACGGCTTCTACGGCTGGAGTTTTTTTTTCCAGTGTAGAGGATAGGAGGGTCATTTTAATATGTCTGACAGGCATGAAAAGACTCTTCACCAAAGAGGTTTAGTGGGACTTCTCTACAGTCCAAAAGAGAGTACAGGGTAAAAGTATTCCCAGAGAAAATTTTGAAAAATTGAGTGGCTACAGCAGCAATTGTGAGCTGCTCTTACCGAAAAATTAATTAAAATAAAATTTCAACGATGGAAAACATGCCTTACACCTCCGTAAACAAATTCCACGCCTTTCTTTTGAAAGGGTCAGGTAGATTTTCAGGAGGAGGGAGTCGGCGATAGGCTCGATCCCCCCCCCCGGCCCCATAGTTCCGCTTACGATGGTTGGTCTCCCTGAACATTATTACGGAGACAGGCTTATTTTGTTACCGTACAATGTTAAGTAAATTTCTAACATAAATGAGCTCCGAAGCTCCTAATTAAATTCTCCTAAATACATTGTTGAGACCTCTTTTGAGGTGTTTCTCCATCACATTTTTTGCAAGCAAAATATTTCCCTCCCTATTTTTGTTTTTTTTGGTATTTTGCCGCGCTCACCATCGGAGCCGTAACACACCGGTGGAGACATACCAGTGGAGAGGAGAGAGCTTACTCTAAATCAGTGTCTCGGCGGATTCGTGGTTAGGGAGTTGCTCTCACGGTCAGGAGAGCGACAAAAGCCCATTTGCTTTGTGCAAAGTCCGGATTGTAGGAGAACCGCGGGACGAGGGCTAAATCGATATTTAATTAGCAGAACAGTGAGGTGCGAGCCCGATATTTTCACCGACCAATCCACAACTATTTCTACTCCATCGATGCCAAACCTTCCGTTTACCAACTGAAACGGAATGAGTACATAGATGCAAAACGGCTAATACAACTGAGGATGCTCGTCCGTTAGCTTCATATGTTTCTTTATGCAAAATTGTGTGAAAATGTTCTGATTAGCGTGCTTGCAACGTGTGTAGAACTTCCTGTATCAAGAGCAACCGAACGAAAGCTGATAGTTCAAGTCCATGGACAAAGTGATGGACAAAAAAGATTAAAGTAAAATTAAGCGATCTTATTGGTGGAAAAAGGTGGTTGCAATGGACAAAGGAGGTAAAAGTAATAGACTAACTAATGGCAACCCATGAGGGGCTCCATTGTAAGTCCAGCATTTTCGCCCTTGGTCTGTAATAGTTACCAGTTACCCGTTTCAACCAATAGGATCACTCTATTTTCTCCTTGTCTTTTATGTATATCGCTTTGTCTATCAATCCCAACAATCAGCCCACTCAGACCGCGGATGGCTACCGCCATTCTTGATACAGGGGATGAAATAATTATACGCAATAGTATGAAATCAGTTAAAATAAATAAGAATATTGAAAGTCAGAAAGTCAGATAAGTGCAAATAAGTGCTTTCAGAATATTTTCATGTAATTCTTGTATCAGTTGATTGATTAGGATAGATTCTCGAGTGATCAACAGGCTTCATGTTGAGTTATGCGTTTTTATCTCATATCATATTTAACTGTCGTTAATGTTGCTAATAAAACCACATTCACTTTGTGAAGAGGTAGCAAGGTATGTTTGTCAATGCAAAAATACTCGGTTGTTAATTCTCGCATTAACATAAGCAAATTGAAATGACTACGGGCTGATTATTGAAATTGATAGACAAAGCTATAGACAAAAAGGACATAGGAAGTATGGAGCGACCCTGTTGGTGGAAATGAGTAATTCCGATGAACTAAGGGAGAAAATTATAGCTTAACTGAAGGGTCTTGTGCGGGTTGCCTTTACGTAGTCTATTTCCTACCTCCTTTGTCTATTGCAACCACCCGCTTCCACCAATAGGATCCTTCCATATCCCTTTTTTCTTCTCTGTCTCTATAGCTTTGTCTACCAATTTCAATAATCGTCCTGCTGAAACCAAACCACGAAAGCGGACGAACTGACTCGTGCCTTTAATTTTTTCGGAATTTTCCACACAATGCAACAGCGCGCCGAACGAGACACGTTAACGCAATTAAAAATCGCGCAAAACACGGCTGTTTCCTGATTTACGCAACAGAGAGCGCTCGGCCCAACAAATTAGAGGACAACTTTGTACACCCTCGACAAAGGAATGAGCGGGGGACAGAACAAACAACTCGGGCGCGTAAAAAACCGCGAGACAATGCTGGGAAGATGAACTCAGCGCTATCGGATTTTTCGTTTTCCTCCGTTTTCCTATTATTCGTTTCCCTGTCGATTCGGTGAGAGACAAATGGATGACCACTCCGATCCCTATCAGCGGTCCCCGAGATCGACGCTTCGATTCCCGATATTTTACACGGATTCCCCGTGCACGGGACGATCGAACCTCGGATGGAGTGGTATCGATGTACCGCGCCCACCCGCCGTGGACACTTTGGGCTTACTAATGAGCTGTTAATTTGAGTAATTGCTCGTGGTGATTTGCATTTCGACCCCAGCCTCGCTCCTCCGGTGCGGTTTTTCACCGCACCGGTTTCTTTTTCAAACGAGTTACCGAACAGTCGATGCCCGGAGTTCCTCTGCCATGAGTCACCGGTGCCTTTGGATTCAAAGGGGGGAGGGGCTCCATAGTTTTCCTTCGAGGACTTTTTTTTTATCTGCAAACATCCTCGGGGGAAAGACCTCTGCAGGCCGATTATTGAAATTGATAGACAAAGAAGAAAAAAGGGATATGGAGGGATCCTATTGGTGGAAGCAGGTGGTTGCAATGGACAAAGGAAGTATAAGAAATGGACTGCATTTTGCAATTTGGACCTATAAATTCCGGCCCGGTTTAAAAACAACGTATATGCCATTAGTTTCCCTATGCACATACAGGGTGTTCGAAAAGTCCCCTCCCCCCCCTCTAACTTTTGACCTAATTGAGGTAGAGATTTGAAACTTGGAGGGTGTTCCTAGATCAAAGGGAGCTACTTTTTGACCCCCCCAAAATTTTTGGGGGGCCCCATTTTGGGGGGGTTACGGACCCTAACTTTTAATTTTCAAATGGGAAGACCCCCTTTGTGATACCTCGTTCGAAAGAACATAAAAAAAGAAAATTTTTCGCGCAAACCGGAAGCCATTATCTCAAACCGTTTCAAAATGGCGGCCGGTCAAAGTTCCAAATGGCCGAAAATTGGCACCTCTGCTTTTTGCGCATGGATTTGCTTGAAACTCGGTATCCGGGGGTATTTTGGCACGAGAAAAACGAATTTAACGTTAGATTTTCAAAAAACCCTAATTTCTCAAAATGGCGACCGGTTTAGGCTCAAAAAGGCCGAAAATTTGACAAACTCGATTTTTTTGCCAATGGATTCACCTGAAATTCGGTACATGGGGGTATTTTGACCCGAGAATAACGAATTCAACGTTAGATTTTTAAAAAAACCCTAATTTTTCAAAATGGCCGCCGATTAAAGTTCAAAATGGTCAACAATTGGCAACCTCGACTTTTTGCCGATAGATTCGCCTCAAACTCGATGTTTGAAGGTATCTGGGTGGGAGACAAACGAATTCGACGTTATTTCACCGAGTTTCAGGCGAATCTATTGGCAAAAAGTCGAGGTTGCCAATTGTTGACCATTTTGAACTTTAATCGGCGGCCATTTTGAAAAATTAGGGTTTTTTTAAAAATCTAACGTTGAATTCGTTATTCTCGGGTCAAAATACCCCCATGTACCGAATTTCAGGTGAATCCATTGGCAAAAAAATCGAGTTTGTCAAATTTTCGGCCTTTTTGAGCCTAAACCGGTCGCCATTTTGAGAAATTAGGGTTTTTTGAAAATCTAACGTTAAATTCGTTTTTCTCGTGCCAAAATACCCCCGGATACCGAGTTTCAAGCAAATCCATGCGCAAAAAGCAGAGGTGCCAATTTTCGGCCATTTGGAACTTTGACCGGCCGCCATTTTGAAACGGTTTGAGATAATGACTTCCGGTTTGCGCGAAAAATTTTCTTTTTTTATGCCCTTTCGAACGAGGTATCACGAAGGGGGTCTTCCCATTTGAAAATTAAAAGTTAGGGTCCGTAACCCCCCCAAAATGGGGCCCCCCAAAAATTTTGGGGGGGGTCAAAAAGTAGCTCCCTTTGATCTAGGAACATCCTCCAAGTTTCAAATCTCTACTTCAATTAGGTCAAAAGTTAGAGGGGGGGAGGGGACTTTTCGAACACCCTGTAAGTGTTTTTTTCAGATGAGCCAGAATTGATAGGTCCAAATTGCAAAATGCAGTTCAAATATAGACCAACGCAACCCACACAAAACCCTTCAGTTAGTCCATAATTTTCTTGCTTAGTCCTTAGGAAATACCCATTTCAACCAGTAGGGTCGCTCCATACTCCCTATTTCCTCTTGTCTATAGCTGTGTCTATTAATTTCAATAATCAGTCTACAGGTGCTGTTCATGAACGACGTTAGATACTCTGTTAGAAATATAAGTTCGCTAAGTCGAATTGTCCGAGGCCAAAGAAAATTTGGACTACATTTTGCAATTAGGAACTATACAATTCCTGGCTCATTTGTAAAAACTCTTAAATGCGTAGAGAAAACTAATGGCTTATACGTTGTTTCTAAACTGAGCGAGAAATTTCAGTTCCTAATTAAAAAATATAGTCAATTTCGTCTTAAGCGGCAATTCGAGTTAATCGTTTCGGCGCTTAATCCGAATTCAGCAACTAGAGATCGGAAGAATTTGCAAATTAAGCAAGTCGCATCGCCGAAATAGCGTAAACCTATTTCTACAGCAGAGGAACAACAGAACTAGCCATTTATAACTTTGCAAAAATTCGCAAAAGCGTGTTTCTTTTACATTGTTTCTTAATAGGAGTGTCCAGGGCTGGATTGACCTACTTGCCGCCCATGGGCCGCCTGTATTTTGCCGCCCCCCTCTCATTCGTTTTGAAACATTGATAAAAACCATCAAGTGGGGAGGGGCACATATGACACGTTCACTCGTGTTGAACATATTATTTGGGAAAGCCCTGTCAACACTACTAGCAAAAGGTCACGGAACTTTGCGCGGAAGTCAAGTTTCGTAAACCTATCTCTAATGGACAAGGCCCTCCGTTTATAAGAAATGAACGAAAAAATTATGAAAGAACAAACATAAATGTGGTTTAATAATTTTAACTTCCTCCGCCGCGCCGCGCTGACCGCACAGTGTTTTGCGCAATGCGTGAAGTATTTCTACAGTCTTGTAGGCGCTATGCGTTTCACGTCGACAGCTGCTGACCGCACTGTTTTTGACGCAATGCGTGAAGTATTCCTACAGTCTTGTAGGCGCTTTGCATTTCACGTCGAGCGGTGCTGAACGCACTGTGTTTGACGCGATGCGAAATTACTGTACTCTCAGGAAATGAGAGATTTTGTCGCCTATTCTCGTTTGTATTTTTTCTGCATCCGATTTGCTTTATACCTTCACTTTAAAAGAATCGCAAAATTTGCCGCCATGGGCCCACCCCCATAATCCGGCCCTGGGAGTGTCTGAGAACCGAAGAAAATTCAATTAATCAATCTAGCAGTGTTAACTACGCTATTCTGCAGTGAAGAAACCACAATGAGATAAGTTAAACATCTTCATTTTTTTCGATCCTCTAATGCTAGAAATAGCAGGTCCCGAGGTCCCGATCCGGATTCCAGAACCTTATCATTTAGATTATTCTCGATGGTTAAATGGACGTATTTCTATCAAACGGAACTATGTGTATTATGACGTGAGCCTTGTTATGCGTGTATTCTTATAGGTCTCAGGGCTCATGTCTTAATGCACATAGTTCTGTTTGACAGAAATACGTCCAAATAATTGTTCGAGTCCTCCGAATACTCCATTTAGCAAGTGGCATTTCTTGTGACCTTTCATTCGCTCATCCGCATTAGTTACTGCGGCAACTCTTCTCAGAAGTTAATGTAATTAGCCGAATTCATCTACTTCACACTTATAGATCCACGGCAAGTCGATCACCTTGAGGGGTAATTTTATGAATATTCAGGACGCGTTCGTTGTTCACGGGTCGGATTCTGGTGGGATGAGCCGCGTAACTCCATCCGCGTAGCTCGGTTCGCACGAGGACCTATCGACAAATGCTGCTAAGGTTGTACTTTAACTGCGATTTTAGCAAAGAAGAGGCAAGCCCTGCTTCTTTAAGAAAAAAAATTGGGATAAGAAGAATTTCAAGCTGAATTTGTGCCTTACTCTCTAAAATTTATCTATTGATATCATAACATATAGAGGAATGCTCTGCAAGCATTTATAACCAAAGCAAACTCACTCAATTGTCGAACCGAACTGAAAATATGGCGTGGTGGCTCTAAGCTAGAGCTCCAAAATACATATTTCTGCGTAAAAGTTATTTAAAATTCTGATTTACTGTGTTTACCCTGGAAAAAAAAAACACATTGGATCTAGAGTCCAGACTTTTGAAAACATTGACAAGAAAAAGGACTCTTGATTAAATCAGATTTAAGCTTAAATCAAAAGGAAATCCGCTCAAATTAAGAGGCTTGGTTCTTGATTTAAGCTTAAATCTAATTGAATCAAGAGTATTTTTTCTTGTCGATGTTTTTAAGAGTCTGGACTCTAGATCCAATGTGTTTTTTTCCAGTGTAACATAAAGAGGAATGCTCTGCAAGCATTTTATGACCAAAACGTACTCACTCATTAGTCGAACCAAACTGAAAATACAGCGTGGCGGCTGTACCTAAGCTAGAGCTTCAAAATACATATTTCTGCGTAAAAGTTATTTGAAATTCTTATTAACTGTGTTTAAAGCGTTTTGCAGGACCATAATAAAATGCAACTGTATACTAACATTCTCTCACAGTGGAAAAACAATCTAAAACGCTTGCAATGTATTTCCTAGCACACCAGACAGAGTTTTCCATTAAAACATAAAAATCTGACTTTTAAATCCAACCCGAGGAAAATCCTTACACTCGGAAAATTTTGGGGACAATTGCGGTTTCATCGTATCTGCATAGAGGGATCGTCCAATTACCACTATCCAAATTGCTGGGGTCCGGTGATTTAAATTGTCGCAAAAATCCGCTCCAGTCGGAAATACCTCCCGAATATTTCGCATTTGACGCAAGCGTTAATCATAGTAACGATAACGATAAATAAATTTCATAAATTATTCCGACGACCGTAATGGATTCTTTGTCCATAAATAAAGGCAAAATAAAGCTGTCGGCGCAGTTACGGATGATTTAAGCGGAGACCATCTCTCATGGACCGCTGCTGCTAGGAACGCATACAATGTCTATGCATGCCTTCATACCATAGTTGTCGATTGTCCAGGCTCTATTCCTAAACCTCTGATGTACGTACATACGTAATGTTTCAGATTCTTTTCTTTTTTTTTTTAAATTTATATAATTTCAGCTTTAAGGCGACATTCTGCAGAAATTAAAATGTTTCGTTACGGTCATAAATACGCTCAGTTGCATTTGCAAAAGATTTTTTACAGTTAATTGGGAAATCTTTTTCGTCAGATCGCAAATATTTGCTCCTACAGGTACGTCATTTGCGATTTGACTATCGATTCTTATGTAAAAGTTCGCGAGAAAGACGATGGTGCCACTGGATTTCTCTGAAATCAACTCCCAAGCTCAAAAAAAGCTCTCAAGTTGAGGCCAAAATGGAGGGGATATCCCACGCTATCCTGAGTGTCCACGTCTACAACAAGACAAACTTTCCATGCAAAGATAGGGAGCAAATAAATTAGCAGGGTTGCCACTTTATTTGGGGACTCCAAAATCTGAAAACACGGCAATCCTGCTGATGTATTTGCTCCCTATTTTTGCATGGAGAGTTTGTCTTGGTGTAGAGGTGGACTCTCAGGGTAGGGTGGGATATCCGCTCCATTTTGGCCTCAACTTGAGAGCTTTTTTTGAGCTTGGGATTTGATATCAGAGAAAACCAGGGGTACCATCGTGTTTCTCGCGAACTTTTACATAAGATTCAATAGTCAAATCGCAAATTCCTCACACATGCAACATCTCCATTGAAGAGTGGAAATTCAAAATATGGTAAGCGCCGTTAGATATAGTGAAAATTGTGCACGGTTAAGAGTTTTTCTCATTTGATGGGAACTTAGTGGGCTTAACAATCCTTGTCATTGAAATAAGAACAAATTTTAGAAAAAAACTTCTCCATAAAAACCCGTGGCACGGAAGCAGGTATTCAGGTTCTTTTACAGATATAAGTACCATGAATAATCATAGCAACAGCAAGTGCGGCACTTACCAGGTTTTGAATTTCCACTTTCAACAACATAAGGATGGAATAGGGTTGCTGAGATCGATATGCCTTCATTTCGTCAGTTAGGCCATGATATCGACGATTCGACCATCTGCACTTTTCCCGCAATACGGCGCTCATGTAGCTACTTGTACAACAGTGCACATGAAGGAAAGTAAACAAGTCTGCAAACTACTGGACCCGCACCCTACTCGAAGTGTCTAATGCGATCTTCCTGAAGGTGCTCTCCGTAAAGAGTGCTGGAACATCTGTTCAGCTCTGTGCACTGAAAACTTACACGTGTGCCTAGTTGGGCCATAATAACGTTCAACTTCGTTCTGAAACCCACGGGAACGGTGGATGTTGGCCACAACCCGGCCTCCCGGTGTGGTGTCGCACCTTCTTGCAGCTTCATTTCCGGTTCTGGCCTTCTTCCACGCGTCTACAGCGCTAACTAGAGACAAATAAATTTGTCTGCCTGTCTATTTAGCCAGCACCCTCTTTGTTCCCATAAATGAGTCCTAAACGAGATTTAATTAAAATTATTTTTTCGTCCCCAGCCCCTCCTCTTTTTGCCAGATGCTGATGCCTTTGTGGTGGTGAAATTCGTGAATTTTGCACTTTACGTAGCTGAAAAATGTAAAATTTTGAAACACGATCGGCAACCATTGCCATAATCCTATCCCGCGCCGCTCAGTCTGTCTAGTCGGGGAGCAGCAGGGCAAGCGAGATTGCCAAATGTTTACTGTTGATGAGTGTAATTACGCAAATTTTTACACAGGAAGTGAAAATTTAAAGCGAAAAACTCTCAAAACACTTGCTGCATTCGGGTGTTTCGTCAAAATCAAGTTGCGCGGAAAAAAAAATATCAGCCATTATCAGGTGAATTTTGACCCATTTTAACAAAAAATGGAATAATTGCGTTTATTTTTTTGACATCGATATTTTATCATTTTTTTTAAAGAATAGAGCATGATGAATGACGCGTTGTGAGCCTAAATGTCATAATCGGAAGGAAAGAAAAAAAAATAAAACAAGTCAGGAGGTAGGTGATAGTAGAATTTGTTTTTTATAGAGGTGCCTCAGTAACTTTGGAGTTTGGGTGATGCTACAAACTGAGAAAATCGTGAAAAATTAAAGATCAATTTTGGAACGAAGTACGTAAAAATCAAGGATAATCAAAAAATAATGTGCCATTTCATTTTTTACCAGTCTTAACGCAGGGAGTGAAGGCTTTCCTTACTGGAGTTTTCATTCGTTACTGTTCAGCCTTATCTGTTCTATTCTACTCTAAAATCATCATTATTTACTGTCATCACTGAGATTCAACACAGATGATACTTATCATTTATGAAGATGATTTACTCAATTATGACCAAAGTACGTTTCACCGTAGATTAGTATGGCGGTGTTATTTTTGTACGTTTAATATAATAATTTTCTACAACTTGATAAAATGAACGACTGACGCAAATATATTCAATATTATAGACATATATTTTCCAATATGTTCTATAATTTTCACATCAGTTTCATTCGATTGCAGCTAAAAGCTGCAGTGGGGAACAGATCAATGTTGATAAATCACCGATCTACTGCACACTGACGTAATAGCAAAATGTACTTTATGTTTACACAATTTTGATTTTCCTCTTCATCATTTTGAATACTCGGTGGACTACAGATGATGAAGAACGACTTTTTTGTATGATGAATCTGAGCCATGGTCAAAATAGGAAAGGATGGATTAGGTGGTAAGTACGCATGACAGAAATTCGACTTAATACATGCAAGTCGGTAATATAATGCACTTCAATTCGGCAAAAAATCTGACCTACTGTCCTCTTCCATCCACAATGCAAAATATATGGAGAGCTCTATCAATTTGACAACAAGGTACAGCAAGTTTGCAAAGCTGGCGATTGATTTATAAATGTTTTTGTGGTTCGCGGATGGACGGATGGAAGAAGATGAAACCAGGAAGGAAGGAGGGACGGGAATGAACGTGTTGATTTAAAACAGTGCTGTCGACAATTCCTACAAAATCCTCACATTTTAATTGGTAAATTCAAGAAAATTTAAAATGGAAGCCTCTGAAATGCTTCAACTAATGCACCAAAATTATCAGCGTCTGTGAGCTTGTTATTTCCTTAAATGCTAAAGAAACGTATATTCCTTACAGAATCCGTACTCCCTTGGTCTTTTGGAGAAATAAAGTTATCAAACCGTGTTGCGAGGTACGACTGCCTCCCTATCCCTCGTAGTAATTCCACATCAAATTAATTGTATTTTTGTTTGCACTTATTGAGCGAGTTGTTGTCGAAACACCTTAAATATGGCAAACTTAAGTGCCTTTTTCTTACAAAATTCTTGACTAAAGCGTCGAAGCTGATGAATGGCCCAATGGACACACGTTTGTTTTGGCTTTTGAATCCATTGAAAGCGCCCTAAGGATCATCGCAAAATGGTGTGCAGATGTACCATTGTACCACTCTTGGTGCTCACGAGAGGATACAAAATGCATGATGTCATAAATTACAATATATTAATTGATATGAGAATATCTGACTTTAAGGTGATTCGATGGACGCCATATTTTGTGTCAGAACGGCATGCGATATATCGCATCAATTGGTTCCATTCTTCAGCTACTCGTCATTTCTCTCCAATTTTGAGATCGCAATTCTGTTGTCAGGAGACTAGAGCACATCCTTACCAATTTTGACAAAGAAATTCAACGTAATAAAGGCGTGGTTTTTTTAGAGAGAAAATATCGCATTCGAGTGCATTTCGATATCAGTCTCCTGACAACAGAATTCCGATCTCAAAATTGGAGAAAAATGATGACTAGCTGAAAAAATCGAACCAATTGATGCGATATATCGCATGCCGTTCTGACACAAAATATGGCGTCCATCGAATCACCTTAAAGCAGCTTCACAAAGTGGGAATGGTTTGATTATTACAGTTTAACATGGGAAAATTAAGTAAGAAAAGCCTGAAAATATGGTGCATCATGTAGAAATATGTATTACAATACATTTAACTCTGTGCGTGTAAAGCGGCAACAATGCTGAGCCGGAGCGCATAATTTAGTCTGGCACGCTTTTCGGCCACGGTGGAGTGGCTATTAAAAATGGGCAATCGCACTTTGCAAATGGTCCTGATAATGGAATCGGACAGATTAAGCACTTGGTAACAAAACAGAAGCTGCTCAGAGGTTGCCACATGACAGGTTCATGTCCTTTACATAGCTGCGAGAAGGAAGGGTCCTTAAATTTTAGTTTTCATGCTCCCGTTGCCGTTGTATGATATTTTCGAGGAGGATGAAGTGAAAAAGTGAAGGAAGTCCGAATTTGATTGGATTTTTCAGGACCACCTGTAAATTAGTCTCTTTCCCATCTATTTGTATCAGCCAAATTTAAAAAAATTAATTTTGCTTTGATTTGGAATTTAATCTGAGCACAGCAAATGTGATTTACTGAATAATGAAGGTTGGACTTAGACGTTGAACAAATTTTGGTCTTGGCAGTTTTTTAAATATTCTACATTATTGGTGCTTTTTACATATTGCTACATTCACAGTCAAGCACCAAATGAAGTTTCCAAATGAAGCCACCAAATGAAGGTGAAAATTCACTTTTTCGAAGTAGCGTGAGCATTGTCCCTATTTAAAATAATTTTACATACCTATACAGTAAGAAGTTCCACACATAATTTCTTAATTCTGCTGAAACATCAACTCCCATTCAAAATTCATTTTGAACTCGAAGTATACAAGTTCAGAACAAGGTGGAGAAATGGTGCTGGGTCCACACCATTTCGCGCATTTTTTTTCCATCAAGTTCAGAACTTTCGTTACAAATTAGTATGTTCCTATTATTTTAGCGAGTTGTGCCGGATCGAATTGGAGGCGAAGCACAAAGCTTTTCTGGATCCGAAGCTGAGGTTTTCTTTCTTTTTCTTTTTGACCTGCGGAAACTTATCGTCATCCTTATGTGTAACGATTTTATGTTTTCCTTTCTGATCATCGCATTGAAAATTTTTTCATTAACCCGCATAAAATGCGAAAATACCAGTCCCACTTTCCTTATCATGAAAATCAATCATGAAAAATCGTGTATAATCATACGCTGGTCGAATTTTTGCCCGGGTGAGAAAAGCAGAGATCCGTGTAGAAACCGGAGAATGAATCTACAAATATTAAAATAAAGAGTGTTAAAGAATACTAACAACACAATACGAGGTTGCTTTGTTTCAGCTGAATTTTTCAGAGTTTAAAATCCATTTAAATTAATGTAGCAAATACTCTGTTTTTTAGTTTCCATCATTTTTTTTTTACCGAAGAAAAATACATAAAACACAAAAAACGACCACTCCGAGTTTCGGTATAATCTCTCTAAACTATACAAAAACTCAGGAGATGCATATCGAACTAAGAAGTAGACAAGAGCTAAAAAATGAAAAGGAAATGAGTAGAAAAAGAAAGAGGCATTAATGCTTAAATCAAGAATTTTTCACTAGAATTTAGTAGATTCCTATTCTTATATCTAGAATTTAGTAATATTCTACTTGATACTTCACAATGCGAAGTCAACGAAACTATTATTTGCATGGGGAAAGCGGGGAAAAGTTTCTCACATGACAAAAAGAGTTTCTTTCTTTAGTCCCTACACGTTTTTCCTCATAAGAAAGCATCCACGGGCAGGTATCTTCTTTGAAACTGAAAAAAACCCGTCAGCTGTCAATCACCTTAAAACCCTCAAAAATTCTAAAGGAATCTCAAGCTGGTGGAAAAATGTAAATGGCCGGACAGGACAACAGAGCGAGTACCTACGTGAGAACTATGAGCTTGACAGCGATAGGTCCGCAGAGGTTCTCAGAAAGACCCGCACAATATAGACAAGACACATTGTCTTTGGATTTTCCCTCTTCTTCTTATTTATTTTTTTCTCTCCTTTTAATTTTATTTCAGCGCGTTAAATCTTCGTCCAAGTACCTCGGGCGGCCGCGGTCTCTTTGACTCCGACCGCGAGTTGTCGATTTGCCGTGGACGCTGAGTTTCCTTGCACGCGGAACATCCTGAAATTCGCGAGTTATTAACTCACACTGGCAACGCAGCAGGCTCAACGTGGTGAGCGGACAAAAGTCAGAATCGCTTGACATTTTTAACTGTAAGCCGTTTTTATTTTTATTTTCCTTCTTTCCCGCCGGTGTAATTAATGTTATTGTGTTTAAGCTAAAATCTATACGCCAGAGTGTTGCCAAAGCCACGCCATAAAACGCAGAAAATGCTGTCGAATAAAGGATTATCATTTTTACACGCAATGGCGTTACGAGAGTGGGAGGGGGTAGTTGAACCTTCCTTCCTCTTTTCTCTCCTCCGAACTTTAAATCGAAAGTTGACCCAAACTGTGGCAAATCCTCGATTTGTGAATGTACTACCTAGTTATAAGGACAAATACTTTTATCTGCGCCAATTTTCCTGCGGAAAAGGAAGGAAAGTTCTCAATACAGGGCCGGATTAATGGTGGCGCATGAGGAGCGACTGCACAACAGAAGCCATCACAACAATAAGGTCACTAAAATGTGTAACCACAATTTTATCTTTTTTTTGCACATAATATGCACTACACAATCACCCAGCATATCAACGGTTTCTCAGTTAACGGCCAAAAACCGTGAGAAAATCATGGAACCGTGGTTAAACTGAGATTTTCCTTTCTTTCTTTTTGATTTGAGGGGGTTTTGAAGGACGGTCCCCATCAATTGTAGGAGGCAAATACGGTTTCTCGTTTAGAACCCTCTCTAAGTGGAAAATCCGATAAATAAAAGTTCATTTCCCACTAAAACCGCAAAAAAACACCAAATGACTGGACTAATAATTGTAAGTGTCTGTCGCAGGTGCTCATCTATCGGGAATTCAAAACACGGCAGAAATTCTGCAACTTCGCAAAGTGAGTTCCACGGTTTTGCAGCTTTGCCGTACATATACTCGGATATCGACGATAATTTTTCCGTTTTAGTTGAAAAAAGTCGTCCTTAAGCGTGGCACGAAGTCGGAATCAAGATCAGATGTCTCATTTCGCCTTCAATTATGATGATACTTCAAGCACATCCATGAAGCACGAATAGTGGTATCATAGAGCCGTGTGAGTTCGAAAGCCTTGTTCTGTCGTCATATCTATAGTTTTTTTTCCGTATCTCAGCGGTGTCTTTTAAACAAGTGCTTGGTTCGACGGTGTCGTGAAATAGAACTAACTAATATAAAGTTTGCCCCGATATCATTGGAGATATTAGTTTCGTTTTAATGGAAAAAGGTCGTCCCTAATTTACCGTTTTTGTGAGCCTTAGAAAATGTTCATTTCAAACTCTTTTACAAGTAAGCATAATGCAAAGTATGGTTTGAAATTTTGACATGGTGTTCTTCAGAGTATTAAGACACGCTCAGTGTGAACTATGAAAAAATGAGAAAATTTCGTTTAGACGTCAAATCGGTCTTTTACACTGAAAATAAAAAAGAATCTTGCCGCCAAGAAGTATTTCTACTTTGATCAAGAATTTTGCTAGTTATTATAAACTACTTTTTTGCTTAACTCATTTTTCTTGTATGAAGGAAAATTCAGCATAAAGCAAGATAAAAAAAATTCTTGGCGGCAAATTCAAGAATCATCATGCTTGAGCCAAGCTACTTTTTTTTCAGTGTAGCAGTAATGAACAACTCTTCTTTCTATCTTATGGTGCATTTTACCTCCTGATACACACAAAATTACAAACATCTTTAGTTCCAAATGTATTCATTATATGCATTTCATAAATAATGCATTACCGTCAAAACGCATGAAAAAATAGTCGCGAAAAGAAAGTCACCACTCTTTGATGACTGTCGCCTTCGGCTTTAGTTTTTGCATCAAGACAAGATATTTTTTATGAAAGGAAATCGTCCAGTTTTACAAGCCTTTTCACATTCATGCATTACAATATTCTCTCACTTAAGCGTATTAGGATAGGTTTTAAGGTAAGGGTAGGTTTTTATCTTGCCTCGCCCTGTTTGCGTACTGCATAATTTTAATATTAAACTTAAATTAAATATTATTTTAGATTTTCTAGACTTTTGTCGACTATGGAATGGTGACGATTAAACGAGTGCCGGCAGTGGACTGAGGGATGGATCTGCCGCCCCTCTAATGGCACCGATGCAGTGGCGTGGCGTGCTTTGCGATAAATCACTTTTTTTGTCATTTAAACTTATGAAGAAGGATCGATAAACAGGGTGTTCGCAACGAGCACCATAATAATCGAATCTTTACCATAGCTTCAAATGGGGAAATATCGATAAACGATTATTCACGCCTTGCTACTGCACCGATGTCAGCAATTCCATCGGATCAAGACGATTGATCGGATCGACGCGAAAATTCGGTTTGTCATGAGTGGAACCCTTTCCCGAAAAATTGACGAATCTGAACGTTCGAGTCGAGGAAATCGGTTTGCACAAACTGTCGTTTTCCAGACGAAAGGACGTAAGTCCATTCCAAGATTGCAAAATTGACTCAAACAATTCAAAAGTTCATATGAATATCCTTGTACAGTTCTTATCTAAAATTTTCTGATTTTTGCATGAGGTTAGAGGAAAAAGTAGGTTTTTCAGTCAGAAATGCCCATAATTCTCCCGGTGAAAATGAAATTCGCAAGCGGAAGTTTGGAAACATCGAACTGTAGTACGTTGAACAGTTGAACTGCAGCTTTCATCCAAACTTTCCCTGACTTTTGAATGAGATCAGAAGAAAAATCGGGGAAATTTTCAGTTAGTAATGCCCAAAATTCTCCTAGTAAAAATGAATTTTGCAAGCGAAACTTTGAAAACATTGGACTGTAATTACGTTCCTTCGTGCGGGGAACCACGTATGGTTCTGGTTCACCATCTCATTAGAGTTTCTTTTATTGTTGAACTTACATTAGGACCGCGTTAAGCAAAAACGAACCAAAGCTACATCAGCTATTGCCAAATTTAATTTTTTACATTAGAACCATTGTGTGGATTTGTGTGCGCAAATTTTAGTGAATTTTCTGTATAGCACGAGGCAGCTACCATAAAATTTTCGAAAAAATCCGCACAGACGTTCTCTTTTAAAAATCGTGTGGCTTGGTTCCTTTCTGCTGAACGTGGTCCATTAGTCACAGGTTTTAGAGAGAGACTTCAGCATCGCGACTTGGTGATTCTTCTAAAACTACCGCCTGAGAGTCACCTTAAATCTAATCTTTGATATATTATTGTTATGACCCGTTTGCTTAAGGCTAGAATATGGCCGCATCAACAAGAGCCATGAGCGAGACTCAGCATCCAGCGAGGAGCCGGCGAACTTTTTTACGCGCTGCCACGCCACACAGTGGATCGAGTCAATAGGAGAGGTCGAACAAACTTTGGAAACTTTAAACGCTTATAACTCCATTTGTACAAAAATTTGAGGTTCTTAAAGTGGTTCCATTAGTTCTCTCGTAAATTTTTCCACTTAGAGGACCCCTTGAAATTTAGTATCTGACGATTAGAATATCAAAATTTCCAGTTTTAGTTAAAAATTTCATGTCCGACCTCTCTAATTTGATCGAGCCACTGTGCGCCACGCCTCGCGAATGATTGACAAACGGCTCCTCGCGGGTTGTTTATTACATTCCAGCGGATTTCGAACCCCTTTCCTCCCCCCCTCCCCCGCCCCGCGTACCCTGCTCTTCAAGTATCATAGCCGTGTCGGGACGCATCAAAAGCACCCCCTCCCCCTGCATCGTGGAAAAATGTGCCCGCGTGACGTCACTAGGAGACATTTGTCGCATTGTTCTATCCTTTAATTTAATTAATTTTCCGTCCCGGATCTTGAGGGCTTTGCTTAATTATTCTCATCAAGGCGTTCGTCCTCATTCCCCGTCCGTTCTCGGTTTTGTGCCCAACGGGTTTCGCAAGACCCCCCTCATCTTGTCCTGAAATCTAAATTGTTTTGATCATCGGAAAACTGAAATTATAAACTGTAACTTTCATCAATCCTATTTGAACACTTCGATACCAAACCAACGGTAAAACTCCCAAATCACGTATCTCGTTCGTGGTGTTTAAAAATTTCCGCTACCGTTTTATGATTTTTGCAAAACAGAAGAAATCAACATCACTCCTTGAGGTTTTGTCAGAATTTGCCTAGCACAGAGAAGAAAAATCACGGAAGTTTTAAAGAATGGGCTTTGAGAAGTTCTCTATTTAAATAATAAAATAATAACGGGAAGTCCGCAGCGTCGCGAACCGACATAAGTAGTTTGATATTTTCACCATTGAAACGTAATTTCATTTACTGGCTTAACCTCTGTTAAAAGGAACCATTTTCCAGGTTCAGATGACCCTTAAAATCTTCAGCAATTTTAGGACCTATACGTGCGAGATAACGATTAGCTGAGTATCTCTACAATGTTTAAAGTAGAATTGCATTTATTGAATTTATTGCATTAATTTTGTGACATGGAATTATATACATTGTATTTTTATAATTAATTCATTTTTAGTTTTGATACTCTTGCCAGAGGAGGGCATAAGTAAATAGGCTTTGATCTCTCTTATTTGATATATTATTCCCCTTTAATAATATGCAATCGGTGATAAAAAAGAGCCCATGATAAAATAGCAAGGAAGCGAGAGAATACGCTTAAAAAGCAAGGAAAGTATAAACACTGCGGAATAAAGTACATATTTTTCTCTGCGTATTACATAATATTTTATTTCCGTTGGCAAGTATTATCGTCCGTTTCGTTTTGCGGATACTTTCATTTAATTTTATTTCGAACAACCGATGATGCTGACGTCAGCCAGTATTTCCCGCGATTTGCTTATCCTTCATCAGATTTGTTCCAGTTATTATTGATTGAAGTGTGTTTGTAACTCATAAGCGTGAAATTTTCAGGAAAGTCGAGACAAGACGCTCGGCAGGCCATCCAGCGCTATGGTTCCGTCGCCTTACCGAAATAACACAACGCCTTGATGCAACTATTCGAGCTTGGAGGATGTCTGTATTGCATACACACAGACAGTGAAGGCGCTCGTGATATTCTGACTCAGCACCATGATTAATCTCAACTTTGCTGGCGTGATTTTTTAATTCGATGAACAAGGGATGTAAATTTGATGAGAAATTGTGGAAAGAATCGTCTAAAAAGCTCTTAATTTATGACAGCACTTCATCTCACCAACAACTCACGAAGAAGCGTGACGCACTCTGCTGCTTGACCCTAGAGACTTCTTTCGTAAGTATACGACACAAGACGATTCTTTAAGCTTGAAGAGTTGTGTCTATACGTCATCAGCATCGGGCAAGGCCGGATTTACCTACCTGCCGTCCATGGGCCGCCTGTATTTTGCCGCCCCCTTCTCATTCGTTTTGAAACATCAATAAAAACCATCAAGTGAGCGTGCCGGAGGGGGAGGGTTGCATAAGACACGTTTTCCTACTCGTGTTGGATACGCATTTTTTGCGAAAGCCCTGTCAACACTACTAGCAAAATTTCACGCAACTTTGCGCGAAAGTTAAGTTCCGTAAACCTATCTCTATGTGGACAAGGTCCTCCATTTATAAGAAATGAACCAAAAAATTATGAAAGAACAATCATAAATGTGGTTGTGGTAAAATAAAATTTTAACTTCCGCCGCTGCGCCGCGCTGATCGCACAGTGATTGGCGCAAAGCGTGAAGTATTCCTGCAGCTTTGTAGGCGCTGTGCGTTTCACGCCAACCGCTCCTGACCGCACTGTGTTTGGCGCAATGGATGAAGTATTCATGCAGTCTTGTAGGCGCTAATATGTGTTACATGCCGATCGCCGCGTCGGGGGCTTGTCTTTTTCATCTCAAGTCCTCGTCATTATTCCTTCCTGCGTTGAGCTCCAGGCCAAATTGCGTATTTAGTTCCTCTCTTAACTCGACTAATTAAAGATACTATTTCTTGTATCACCGAATAACGACAAAATTAGAAATTACTATGCTCTCAGGAAAGAGAGATTTTGTCCCCTTTTCTCTTGGATAATTTTTTTTTTTCTGAATCCGATTTTTTAATACCTACACTTAAAAAAATTGCAAAATTTGCCGCCATGGACCGCGGCCCATGTGGCCACCCCCTTAATGGGGCCCTGTTACAAAGCTCTCATAATTTTCTTTAATCTTTGTGTGGCACAATGTGGTGTTCCATTGTGCATTAATTCTCCAATTTCACTACTTTCTTGTCTTCCTCTCAATCGAAGATCCCTTCGGCTCATTCCTTTTATAACCTTCGCAACCCCCTATTAGAACCCTCCAGGAGTGCAGAATCTGCCAAACCTCCACATTTTCACTCGCCTACAGCCGGCTTTCCACATTTTTTTCATCAGTTTTCCACAGAATTTCCCACTACTCTAAGAAAATGACGTTTCACTTCTTATAGGATTTTCGAGTTTTGGCCCCTTCCACATTTTCACGCGCCCAGGCATTTTCTGCATCCCCTGTCACCTTCTCAAATATTTGCAGAATTTTCTATTCCAAAACGGAATATAAGACACGAGCCAATCAGCAGTTTAAAATACACTCATGCAAATTTTTGGTTTCGACCTTTATTTCTGTCAATGTTTCGATACTGTCTCAGCTGCTGTAGCTGATCGCGAGCTATCCACGTGGCTTTTCCTCTTGTACCATTTGCTTGTACACAGACATGTGACACGTCATTTAATAGAGGTATTACGAGTCCGATGGGCGATTGCCGGGACGCGAGCGAGTACACGCATGCGCACAAGCATAATCAGTGGCCGCGATTGGGCCCCGGCCAAGGCTCAAGAATGCCGTTTGATTATCCCGCTTCCCCCGCCCCGCTCTCGCCCATAGAGCAGCGAACCCAAATTCGCACACTTGTAGCCATTGTGTTGCCGATTTGGGGAAAAAATGAAGATATTCCAAAATGAGGTGCGAGGAAAATTGGCAATCTCTGTACAAAATTCCCGATGTCGTGTGTACCTATGTACTCCTCCGAAACTTATCACACTCCAAAGTAACGGCTTCCTCTCCTCTGAACTGACAAAATGAGACAGAAAAGGATACTAGGCACACAAGAATAAAAAAAGGGGAAAAATTGCGGTGATGGGTGTATGGTGATTATTGACTTGATTACTGGAAGGTGTTATATTTGAAAATTAAAAAGTTTAGGTACGATCAACAATCTCTCATGATTACAAGAGGCTTAAAGGTGAGAAATTACTTTTAAAGTCACTAAAATGACCCATACGTATATACAAGTTACTCTTACAGTGCGTTTTGGCGCTGTGCCGCACCCCTAATCTTAAGGACCCTTAACCTTCATCTTATAAGTGGTTTGCAGATAGCTTGTCCTCACAGTACGTTTCACGGGATTTCTCCCAAGTTCAAATTGCAGAATGAAACTTTTGGGCTTCTTCCTCGTTAAAGAAAGCAACAAAATTTTTAGTTGACTTGACTGCCAAAGACTCTATTATTGAGTACCTAACTCAATATTTTTCCCAACTTTGCAAGTGATGTTTTTCCCTAGGACAAATCCTATGAAATGTCCCGTGTAGGCAAGGCCTTGAGATGATCCCTTTTTTTGAGATTCCAAACCTTACGCTATGCTCTCAATGACATGGCTCATATACATCGCCGCAGAGCCTTTTCCGCCTGTGGGAAGGCTAAGCAAGTTGGTCCGAAAATAATATAAGGCGCCTGGTCCGAGTGCGCCGCCACCGGCGCTTCAGCTACAGTGCCGAAAGGATAAATTCCCTCGTCCTCCTCCCCTTTCTACTGATACTGATTTATAGGAGCAATTACCTGTTTAACGGGGTGGAAGCAAAACGCTGGCACACAGTGGAATTGTTTGGTATGGAGAACTTGTGAACAGAGAGGTATCAGGACTCATGAGCTTTTGAATTCACACCCTTTTAGCGGGCATGGACACAATAATAATTGTGCCCGGAACTCCGAGCAAGAATTCAAATATGACACATAATTTGTCATTTTACTGACCCAGGTAAGTGCTGCTAATTTGGTAGCTAACCGGTTTACATGAACTCCTCCTCCACAATTTCTAAGAACTATATGGAATAAAGTTGGACTGGGTGGGAACTATTCTTTGGCATCAATATCATTCCCTGACGAAGGCAGTTTTTTTCTATTATTTTTTCATAAGGAAGGATGTTCTGCTTCGACAGAAAAAAAATGTCTCTGTAATCCTCTTCCTTATGTCAAAATCCAAACTTCCCTGAAAGAGTAGATTAAAAAGAGAAAATTTTGTGCACAAGTGATGAAAGTTCGTATAGAGGAAACCGTTATTAATTCAAATTGTAACCCCCAAAAACCCTTTTGTGATGAGTCGTTTTGACCACTCAGATTGCTGTTCTAAATCAATCTTTTTCTTTAGAACTAAAATGTTTCCAAAAAGAGATGGGCACCCAGTGATATTACAGCAGATCTCTCTGAGGATTGTGGTATCTCCGCGTAGATTTTGGAAACCACCTTTGTTGACGCATGAAAAAAAGAGGGGTCCCATGGAACCACCGATGAGACTCAGCAGTGGTTGGGAGGTCATCTATTGGATCGGGAGATCCCACTGTGTGCCAACCCTCCGTATTGCAGACCTTCACTCGAAAGATGAATGTCGTTGCTCAGGAGTTCAAGCGAAGCGTTGCGTCGCGTCGGCGGCGTCGGCGCGGCGTCTTCGGGGGGCATCCGACGCTTGGCGCCGCGTCCCCTCGCCAGCCCCTCATTGAGCTATTGCTGTCAGCATACAGATTTGAAACTTGCCTCATCCGTTCATCAATTGCTTTCGACGATTAAAGCACTAAATCAGTGATTTCAGATAGTTCGGGGTTAAAGTCTTCATTATCTTCGAATTATTCCTGTCCTTTCGAGAAGTAACGAGTGGTGCGGTTTGCTTGGCGATATATGGATTGATCTGCCATTTAAACCTATGGAAAAGCATCGATAAGCAGTTTGTTCGCAACGAATGCCTTAATAATCGATTCTTTACTATAGCTTCAAAGGGGAATTACCGATAACCGATCATTCACGTCTCGCTAGAGGTGGGATCCAGATGAGGAATGGAGAGATCAACACGCAGTCCTTTCTCGCCGCAGCCTCCACCCTTACCTTTCGTTCTTTAAAAGGTGAGAAAACATAGAAAGACGAACGAAGCAAAACAAGGAAAAGTAATAGAAACATAAAAGTTCAGGTCGTAACAAACTAATTGTTGCGATTTTCCGAATATATGCGAATAACCCGGCGATACGGAAGAACCTCTTGATTTTGAATTTTGACTTGTGGCGAGCTATACACAATTTGTGCGCTGTCGCGCGCCGCCCCTCTCATTTTCGCACGCTACTAATTGCGCGGTCGAAAATGTTTGCATCCTTGGTGCATCGTTCCTGAAATCATACATATAATGCGCTCAGCCTAAAAGGCGTCACTTACCTTCGATTACTTCTGGTTCGAACCTCTCTTGTGATTAGGACAAACAGAGAAAAAGGTGAAAGTGGAGACTGGTCCCTTTTTTACAATAAGGGGAACCAAGGGGTTGTCAAGAGGTTCGGGCATAGGGGGCGTATGCCCCTCTGGGTCCGCCTATATCCTTCCTCAACACATCACTTCGTCTTCTACAAAGCATTAAACGGACCGCGTTAAGCAGAAAGGAATCAAGCCACGTCAGCTTTTGCCAAAAATTGGGCAATCTGATTTTTCATTTAAAAACGGTTGTGCGGATTTTTGTGCGAATTTCCTTGAATTTTCTGCATAGCGCGGCGCAAATCCCTTACAATTTACAAAGGAATGCACACTTCTCTTATGCAAAATTGAATCAGTGAGAACGAAAACACGCCAACTCGGTAACTCGAAAATGCTCAATTTCCATTAGAGACAGTTAACTTACGTAAAGGTCATTGAAGTTAGCGTATCTGTTCCAGCTTGGACCTTCAAAGTGTCCATACGTGCTTGTCTTTCGGCAGCAAAAATCTTTTTCTTAAACTGTTTTCTTCACCTACGTGCAGTTTTGTGCGTGTCTTGAATAGTTTCATTTTTCCGAGTTGGTGTGTTTTCGTTCTCACTGATTCAATTAAAATGCCGAGTTAAAGGCAATAGCTGATGTAGCTTGGTTCCTCTCTGCTAAACGCGGTCCAAATGTGATAAGAGTGAGGATTTTTCTTTCTAAGAAAGAGAGTACCAATTTTAGTCAATTAGACGCTGTACACGGAGAAAAAAACTTCGTGCGTGGGACCCGAAGTTGAGGTCATATGGTTATGGATCCCTGAAGTTTTCGGATCACGTATCTAGAAACTTGAGGTCCAGCTGCCGAAATTCGGGTCAGACATCTGACGTACTTCGATACATACCGAAGGGTTCGGGTCACACATCTGAAGTACTTCGGTATGTACCGGAGTACTTCAGGTGTGTGACCCGAACTTCGGCGGCTGGACCTCAAGTTTTTATGATCCGGAAACTTCAGAGATCCACATGACCTCAACTTCGGGTCCCACGCACGAAGTTTTTTTCTCCGTGTATATTATACCCACCCACAATGTCTCGTAGGCGCGTGCTTATACCAGAATTAGTGATGAACATCCCGACTGTGGTCAAATCGGCCGCCACAATTGGACGTATTTCTGTCAAACGGAACTATGTGCATTATGACGTGAGCCCTGTTATGCATATATTCTTATGGGTCTCAGGGCTCATGTCTTAATGTACATAGTTCCGTTTGGTAGAAATACATCCAATTTGTCGAAATTCCCGACGGGCGTCCCTCTGGGGGCATTCAAATCAGACAGTGGAACAATAGGAGTCGCGCTCGGAATGGCAAAAAACGGATTGGCGGGAAATCCTTGGGATTCCGCGCATATCGGGGCAACGCAGCGACCGCGGTTGGCCACCGTTGCTCGTCGCCGCGGTGGCGCGACTCCCCGCTGCTTTACCGGCCAATCAGCGCCGATTTATGATGGCCCAACTCCTATAGGCTTGCCGCTAATACTGTCCTCCCGTGATGGACCGTGCTCGTGGGCCGTCATAGCCCGATCTCCGTGTGTCGCTCTTGTGCCACACAATAAACTAAAAAATCAACGTGAGTCCAGTTACGCTTTTAGGGGCCGCACAGTGAATCGAGTCAATCAGAGAGGCCGGACATGAAATTTTTGACTAAAATTGAAAATTTTGATGTTTATTTCCTCATGCCGCAATCAGACGCTGAATTTAGCACCTGAATGTGGAAGTCAACAGTCATCGCCCAACGGCTGAAATGTAGCAAATTCGAGTTATTTTCATCCAGATGTGTATCAAATCTACTCGAATAGTTCAGACAAATTCAAAATTGGTCCGATGGTTGCTGAGAATCGTTGAATTTTGCGCGTGACGCGCAAAATTCAGGCATCGGGCCGATGACTTCCACATTCAAGCCACATGGAGCTCCCACATTCAGCGTGTGATTGCGGTGTCACATTTTAAATTTCTTGGGGTATTTTTAAAAAGGAAATTTCACGAGGAAACCAATGAAACTACTTCTAGAATTTCATGTTCTAGAGTTTTTGCTTGCCATGAGCTTGCTTGAAAAAAGTTACAAGCGAAAACCATAACGAAGTTTTGGAAATTTTTGTTTTTTTGTTTTTAGAAATCCCTGTGATAGGCACATTTTCTATCGGAAAATGTCGAGTAGGATTCAAAATGACCGCAATTTTATCTCCTTCAAGCGTAACACCACACCCGGAACATCATCGGTTCCTAGTTTTCGGTCAAAAATCAAAAGAAAGTAGTTTTCTACCTTTTTTTATTATTGGGGTGTTTTTGGGAGGGATCCTATAAATTTTAGGGAAGCAAATTCAGATTCTCGAATGGACTCTTCGTATACATGAAAAATCCGTCTAGAAAAAAAAGTTCCGCTCTCAAAACCACATGAAAACACTAAGTGACTTGACTTAGTGTCTGTCACGTCTAAAGTCACCATTCGGAGAATCATAATACTCCAGGAATTCTGCAACGTTGCATAGCGAGTAGCGTGGTTTTGCAATTATGACGCCGATGTGCTCAAATTTCGGGGATAATTGTTTCATTTTAAGCGAAAAAGGTACTCCTCAAGCTCAGCACGGAGTCGGAGTCAAGACCAGATATCTCATTTCGCCTTCAATTTTGACGATACTTCAAGCACATCCATAAAGCACGAATAGTGGTATCAAAACGCCTTGTGAGTTCGAGAGACTTATTTTCAAGTCATCTCTTTATTTCTTACATCTTGGCGATATTTTTTACGCAAGTTTTTTGGTTTAATAAGTAGTGTGGTGAAATTGCGAAAAACTAAGATAAAGTTTGCCAAAATATCGAGGAAACACGTTCCGGAAAAAAAGTAAATTCTAAGCGCAGTTTGAAGGTAGAGTCAAGACCAAACATCTTATTTCGCCTTCAATTTTCATGATACTTCAAGCACATCCATAAAGCACGAACAGTGGTATCAAAGATCCGAGGAGCCTTGTCCTGTTGTTATCTCTTGTTTTTTAACACGTGACGCGTCTCATGCGCATGCTTACAGGAAAAATGGGCACAAGTTACTGAAAATATTTTTCTCCATCCTCTCTCCTAATATCATGATGTTGGTTAAAAATTGCACCGAATAGTACGATGACATGATATTAGCTTTCGCGTATGAGGGGATGGAGGGCAGGTACTCACTCTAATTGCAAGATAGCGCGAGAATCGCTGGTCGCGCGCATGCGCCCTTTGAAGCGACAAAATTTATGAATTAATATAAACCGCGGCACGATTGGAATGCGACAACTATTCGATCTCTTGTCTCTTGTAGTTATTTGTCCCGCCGCGCCGCCGGGTCCGACCGCCCGCTCCTTGCGCGACCTGGCGGCAGAATTTTAAATGACACATCAGCCGCCCCTTCTTCTTCCTCCTTTTTTGTTGATAAACATCAGACCGCGTCCTCGGTCTTTTCATTAGCCCGCTCAGGTTGCCACTTTGAGCTGGGGAAATTCTCTTTCGAGGTAAAATTATGATTTTACTCTCATGATATATACACAATGTAAACCTATGAATACAAGACCCTGCATAATTCTTATTTTCCCGTTAATATTCTTGACAGTTTTTTGAAACTTTTCATTAGCGACTAGTCTCAAGAAGTTGGAAGTTGGTCAACAGGAAGTTTCCAATAATTGGCAATTTCCAATTTTTCATCAAAATAGTGTGGTAATTTCAAAGCAACGAAGGCACATCCATATTTTCGCAAGGCGGTGAAGATTTTTGACCTGATGCAAGATATTAATCAAATTAGAATCAAAAGGAACAGACGAGAAAACTGAGAAAGGATTAGAATGAAGGGAACACAAAATGAAGTAGGTATTCATGGAAGAATGAAAGAGAGGGAGGGAGGGGGAACGAAAGCAAACTTTCATTGAATTTTTAAAGTGGAGGGTTTTTTTCCAAATTCTTTCTTGTGTGTGCTTCCACAATTATTTCTCTAATGGTACGCGAAATCCATATTTTTCGTATTGATAAGGATGACCTATTTAATCTCGAAAACACCGGTGACGCCCCACTTAGTTTAGATGATAATACTATAGATAACCCTTATAGATAGATCAATAACACCGGTTCTGATGGAGACCTCTTTGGGATCCCAGAAAAACTGGCGGCAACTCTGCGGATGGGAGGAAATATTGCCAACCTTGTCACAATAAAGGTGTAGGTTAGTTATAGAATTTTTCGGATGTGATGCACAAATTTGTTTCAAAATTGAGTGAACACGGCTAACTAAGTGACGGTAATAATAATAGCAAACAAAACCACATTTCTTGTCTTTCGGAATCATTTCAGCCTTATTTTAATCTTGAAGAGCTCCATAAAGCTTCAGGATGGCTGACAATGAGTCAATCAAAAATAGATCCTCCAGTGTGCATACTATCATTGTAAAAAACTCTAGAAGATGCAAGTTCTATTCATATGTCTGTACCTTTATACCGCAAAATTCAGAGGTATGAAAATGAGATGAAGGATCAGGGCCGGATTAAGGGGGTGGCCACATGGGCCACGGCCCATGGCGGCAAACCTAGGGGGCGGCAAATTTTGCAATTTTTTTAAATGTAGGTATAAAAAAAAATCGGATTTAGAAAAAAAAAATTACAAATGAGAAAAGGCTACAAAATCTCTTATTTCCTGAGAATAAAGAAATTTCTAATTGTTTCCTCTTTCAGTGATACAAGAGACAGCACCTTTAATAATTAGTCGAGTTAAGAGAAAGACTAAACGCGCAATTTGGCTTGGAACGGCGCGACTGAGAGAGAGATGATGACGAGGATTTGAGATGAAAAGGAGAAGCCCTCGGCTCGGCGGTCGGCATGTAACACATATTAGCCCCTATAAGACTGAACGAATACTTCACGCATTGCGCCAAACACAGTGCGGTCAGCGTGAAACGCATAACGCCTACAAGACTGCGTAAATACTTCACGCATTGAGACAGTCTGCGCAGTCTGCGTGGCGCGGCGGCGGAAGTTAAAATCATTAGACCACATTTATGTTTGTTCTTTCATAAATTTTTCGTTCATTTCTTATGAATAGAAGGCCTTGTTCACACAGAGATAGGTTTACGAAACTTAACTTTCGCGCAAAGTTTGATAAATTTGTGCTAGTAGTGTTGACAGGGCTTTCCTAAAAAATGTGTCAAACACGAGTAAACGCGTCTCATGCACCCCACCCCCGCTGGCACGTTCACTTGATGGCTTTTATTGATGTTTCAAAACGAATGAGAAGGGGCGGCAAAGTACAGGCGGCCCATGGGCGGCAAATAGGTAAATCCGCCCCTGGGAAGGATCATCCGGTGCTGTGCAGAATAGTCCTGCATCCGGCCTGATCTTCTTTGGTCTCTTGCTCCACACAACTTTTCTCTTGCTAATTGATCTTAAATTATTTTTCGTCCTACTTTACCTTCCTCTTACTTTTACTTGACAATGATTAGAAAACCTGAGCTGAAAAAAATAACATTCGGGAACGGGCAAAGACGATCGCTATACTCCATTCAAACGGTTATGCAATAATTTCAGCGAGAAGCAAGTCGCAATAATTTCATCGCGCTTTGTTTCTCGCAGTGATCGAGATTCGAGTATTTTTTATCAACAACAGAGCAAATAAAAAAACAAACGATGTTCAGCTAAGCACATCTTAATCTCGTCGCAATAATATTAATTATACCAGCGCGATTATATTATGATATAAGATCCTTTTCATGTCTTTTTTTTTTCATCTTAGTCTCCATTCTTATATTTTTGAATCCTGGAAGAAAAATTCTTTTAAAATCATGATATGCGAGGGATAGTTGTCTCTCCGAGGCTACGGCATACCGGTACTTTTACGTGTCGTTGACTAAGTACGTTGAGAAGCTGAATGTTGCGTGTAGTTAACTTTATGCACTCTTCATAAAATCAGCGCAGAATAAATCGAATTATTCAAAAGATCAAACTTGCACATCGTAAATAAATAGGTACATACAATATCATTCTTTTTTTACATAGCTGAAAAGTAGCTATTTATTTCCTATTTTGAATTTCCCACTAAAATTTAGCAAAAATTTCGAAAGTAAACGACATGAACTCACAAAAAAATTTACAGTTGCTTTTTCTTCTTCGACATTTTTGTTCTTACATACATACATATAGGTCGCTTTACAGCACTCCCTCACGCTCTACGACTCCTAACGACCTACGACTGCTCTCTGTCGAACCACAAATCTTGGGGCATTGAGCACCTTAACATTTCCGCTTCAATCATCTTTGTTCTTACATTATTCATAGAGAAAAAAAGGAGGTGTTTGCATCTTGAGGATCTTTTAGCCCGTGACGTAGGTCGGTACAACATGGCGTTGATATTTCAGCAAAATCCAGAATTCGAAGTGTATGAAAACCAGACCATAACGTTCTATTTTTTTTGCTTAAATCAACTATGATATAATTTCAAGCACTTTAAAAAGAATGACTTTTTATCCATAAACTACACCATTTCCAAGGAAATCGATGACGAACATCGTCCGTACCGACCTACGCCATCAAAAAAATCCAAGATGCCCGAAATGCAAACACCTCATTTTTTCTCTATGCTTATATTTATTTTTCCGAGGTATAGGAATAGGCATTGGATTTGATTCAAATGTGGCAACGAAAGACGCTCTCAATCCCAAGCTCGGCCGTTTAAAATTCCTTCTGCCATTCTCTCCGAGCCCGGCTCTTTTCCCGCGCCGAAATTCAATCATCGGAACTAGAAAGTTTCCCACCAATTAACTCGCACACCTCAAAGTTCGGGAGGCTTTAATCCGCATTGCTCAGCATATCGGGCACCGCGCAGGGCAACATGCATCAACCGCGGGTAACCGGCGATAATTTATGATGATCGGTGCCGGACTTTTAAGGGCCGCTCTTACCAAATCCCCGACGGTCCGGCCGGCGCGGCGTGCCCATAATTTTATGACCGGAATTACGTCACTCGCATTAGATGCATCAACGTCATTAAACGAGAGGCTCCGAAATATCATTTTGGCTGATGTGCAATAAAAAACGAGGGTTCGAAGAGTTGCGCGCAAAAATGTTATTGATCGGGCCATTTTGGATTAATGCGATTATTTGAATACCGATAATCAGCGAAAAAAATATTTTTAAGAATCAGTTCGTGTATTAACCGAAATCTTGAAACCCAGGATCTGATGAATCAACTGGAAAAAAGTAGCTTGGGTCTAGAGTCCAGACCCTTAAAAACATCGACAAGAAAAAGTTCTCTTGATTCAATCAGAATCTAGCTTAAATTAAGAACCAAGTCTCATAATTTAAACGGATTTCTTTTTGATTCAAGCAAAAATCCGATTGAATCAAGAGTATTTTTTCTTGTCAATGTTTTCAAGAGTCTGGAATCCAAATCCAAGCGACTTTTTTTCCAATGATTGATGAGCGGTTTTTGTACAAATTGGCTTCAATTAGTAAACAAACCTGCTACGAAAATAATTCTGTTTAGCCTCGGCCTTCCTTCCTCATTTTTCGAAATTCAATCCACTGGCCTTCACAACAGCCGTGAGTAATTAAGGCATCTTACAGCGGTTAAAATATTGTTCAAATTAGCAGCAGCTTCATTTTGAATTCGCGTCCAATTTAAAATCCCGAACTGTCGATCACAATCGGTTGCTAACAATAAAATATTTTTGGCTGCTAATTCATTTCTGCGGCCGTGTACCCGTAATGGAGATGTTGCATGTGTGAGGAATTTGCAGTTTGACTGTTGATTCTTATGTAAAAGTTCGCGAGAAACACGATGGTGCCACTGGTTTTCTCTGAAATCAACTCCCAAGCTCAAAAAAAGCTCTCAAGTTGAGGCCAAAATGGAGGGGATATCCCACGCTATCCTGAGAGTCCACCTCCACATCAAAACAAACTCTCCATGCAAAGATAGGGAGTAAATACATTAGCAGGGTTGCCGTGTTTTCAGTTTCCGAGTCCAAAAATAAAGTGGTAGCCCTGTCAATTTATTTGCTCCCTGTCTTTGCATGGAGAGTTTGTCTTGATGTAGAGGTGGACTGATGGACTCTCAGGATAGCGTGGGATAGCTCCTTCATTTTGGCCTCAGCTTTAGAGCTTTTTTTGAGCTTGGGAGTTGATTTCAGAGAAAACCAGTGGCACCATCGTGTTTCTCGCGAACTTTTACGTATGAATCGATAGTCAAATCGCAAATTCCTTACACATGTAACATCTCCATTTGGCCTGGAACGGTGCAGCGCAGAGAGCAATAATGACAAAGGACTTGAGATGAAAAGGAGAAGCCCTTGGCGCAGCGGTCGGCATGTAACACATATTAGCGCCTACATAACTGCATGAATACTTCACGCATTGCGTCAAACACAGTGCGGTCATCAGCTGTCGGCGTGAAACGCATAACGCCTATCGGGTTTCTCGCGAACTTTTACATAAGAATCAATTGTCAAATCGCAAACCCCTCACACATGCAACATCTCCATTGTTTTGGGTTTTGAAGTCATCGTGTTTCCAATATCGATACCGTGCAGGCTAGAAACTTGTAACTTATTCCGGCGTCAGTTAAAAACAACTTAACACGCGTTTGACGGTGCCATTTTATTTTTGTAGGCACGATATTTCTCGCATTTTATTTGTGAGTTGTGCCTAGAGGCAACCCGCAGGTATGCGCAATACGCTTCAAAAGCTCTATTCCTTTTTTCACAAGTGACAGCGATCAAAAATACCGACGGCGGCGTGAGCGGTATGCGGCATTTGGATTTGTTTTGGATGTCTCCACACGGCTCAAGGCATTCTTCAGTGAGGTAGGCCGCAATCTGATCATCATATCGAATTGGACGGTAGTTACGGCGTGATTTGGGGCACTTGGGTCGTCGTCCGTTGTGACCTAAAAGCGGCCCGCAATCCGCCTCACACATATCAGATCCATGATTAAAGCAAGGTGTGCGCCACGCAAAAATTCTCACCTTGAGACGGCATTATAAGTAACGGGTGCTTTTGCAAGCGAGTTCGTTATGGAGAAATTCAATCAATAATCAATAGGAGATATATAACTATCTAGCTATCTCTCTACCTTCGTTTAATCTTCAATTTTTGAGTTTTGAAATTTACGCACCCCTTATTTTTCTTCATTAGTATTTGTGAGTGGAATTTTTACAGAATTTTTTTTTTTCCAAAAATTAATCACGGGGAAGTTGACTAATTGACAATATTTTTTTTCTTTCTTCAACGCTGCGAAGCGAGAAAATCCAATCACAAAATTAATACGCCAAAAAAAAAAGAAAGAGAAGAAGAAGAAGAAGAAGAAAACACGTGAGGCTAAAAATGCACCATTAATTCAATGCTTTGACAAGTTCCATATAGAACTAATGGTTTACGCATCCTGACGAAAGTAAGATTTAATAAAATGCTCGAAAAGGCGGTCGATCACCATTCTTAAGCTCATGGAAAACGTTTAAACTGTACTCAAGCTGAATCGGTGTATGGCCACCCATTGCCATTTACTCTTACCATTAAATTACATACCTCTGCGCTGCAGACATAGGATCGAGCGCGCATAAACCTGGTTTTTGCCACCATATTTGAGACTTCCTAGTGATTGTAGTCAGGGTATAATGTTTAACCCATGCAATTGAGACAAATACGGTTATTTGTTTAGCTTCATTTTTGAAAGAGAGCTTGCCCATCATTACAGAGATGCATCCGTTTACTAACTTAACCTCACTCAAGATATCTACTAACACCTAACTTAAAATTTACCAAACGTAGAAGTAGTAAAGACTTTAAGACGATAAATAAAAAACGAAAAACAGAAATAATACTTAAAATTCTCCCATCTGACGAAATTGTATTTCACAATCAATAAATGGATTACATTTTGCAATAAGGAACCACTATTTCTAGCTCATTTTAGAACCAACATATGTGCCATTGGTTTCCCTATGCGGATATGCGTTTTTATGAAAGAGCCAGAGATAGCGGTTCCTTATTGCAAAATGTAATCCAAATAACAATCAGAATAATCAGCAATATAACACCCGATATAAACATCACGGTCCCAAACTTTCGTGAGCTTCAAGATACGTTTTGGACAAAACTGACGGAGCCTTCAAGTTTATCGTAACATTTCACAGAAATATGTTCTTACGTCGCTGTATCGCAAGAACTTTACTGACGACATTTCCTAGCTAATTGAAAGATAACGTAATGTGAATACTGCATTGTAAACGCTTGTGAGATGGTGAGTGGCAGTACGATTGGAGCGTGCGGACGTCTTGAAAAGTCATCTATTTGTCGTCGCTTTGTCTTGTCTTTTACCAACAGAGACACCAAAAACGTTTTTCAGGCGCCGAGACGTAACGAGCGACGCCTTGCCACTGCCTTTGACTCGAGTCGTGACTACAGCAAAGAGTACTTTGCATTAGCAAGCTCTGGCACTGGCGCCTCCGAGCCGATCGATGGAACATACACGCAGTAATCAGTTACGTCGTGTCGATATGTCATGGTTGTCCCAAAATTACGTAACGCTCTAGTGGGGGAGGGGGGGGGAGGAGAGCGTTACGCTATTCTGTTTTTACGTTTCAAAGGGTAGGGACCTGCGTCCCAAAAGCGTTACAAGGAGGGGGGGGTAAAAATGCCGAAAAAGTTATTTGATTAATTTAGGGACGGCCCCAGGGTGGACCATCCTGCCGTGCTAAGAAAGAACGCCGTATGAACCTTCAGGCGTTGCCAAATTTCACTCGGTAAAACAAGAATTTCCTGGTGAACTCAAATATTCTTTTGTATCAATTTTTTTTAGCTAATTATCCTCGCAATTTTACCTAATATTCCTGAAAATTTTAAGAAAAAATATTCATTTTCCACAGAAAGTAGTATTTTATCGAAGGAGATTTGGTAACTCTCGAATGTTCATACGGCGTTCTTCCTTAGCACGGCAGCATTCGACACACGCTTTTTTATTAGCGTTTACAATTTGATTTGGGTCATTCTACGTCTTTAGTATATTTCAACAACTAATCAGAGAAGATCTCACTCATCCGAAATTCTGGATCTATTATTCCGGAAGAAGGGTGCGTCTCGAAATATGCCCTTTTTAATTTCTTTTTACCAAACTTTTAGTGGATTTCAAAACTTTAAAATCTAGGCTAAAAGAGCCTAGATAAAAAGGGGGAGGGGAGGGTCCGCTAAGCGTTACATAACTATTAAGGAGGCTCTCGGTTGCGTTGCGAAGCGTCACAAGGGGGTGAGGGGGATCAACAATGCTGAAAAAGTGCGTCACGTAATAATTGGACGTATTTCTGCCAAACGGAACTATGTGCATTAGGACGTGAGCCCTGGTATGCATACATTTTTATGGATCTCAGGGCTCATGCCTCAATGCACATAGTTCTGTTTAGCAGAAATACGTCCAATTCATGAACGCTCCCCTAAAGAATCCTGCAATTTTATTGTAGAACAAATACTCTCATTGTTGGAAACGCATCTCAAGAAGAAACTAAAACACTGCATGATACATTCACTTACGACTTTTGTGCCCAGGATGACAGTCCAAACCTCAACCCAGGAGGCAAGGGTTTTTTTCCAGATGAGGCATGATGGGTAGGGAGTGGGGGTTGTTCGCACCGTGGAGACCGTAGATCACGAAAAGTGAGGCCGGAAGCTCACAAATCATGTTCGCGACAATTGAGACGATTTACATCCTAGTCCTGAGCTCCCGTGGCCCAATTAAAAGTACCTCCTACCTCCTGCTCCTGTCTGCCCCTCTCGCCGAGCTGAGCTGATCCATCAAATGAGTCCCGTTTTCGCATGCAATTCCACACCCATCGATTACATTTGGTAACCGTGAGGAGCCCTGCCACCTTTCGAAACTCGACAAACGTCCGTTTAGTGCTCATCAACCAGTGGCGATTCTTAAAAGTTGGCATCACTGTTTTTCCTCCATTTAAATGTATGTAGAACAATTGATTCTTGGTGAGGAACCTTGCCTCAACTAATATCGATATTTTTAATGGATTTAAATGGAGGAAAAACTGTATTGCTGGGCCGGATTAAGGGGGTGGCCACATCGGCCGCGGTTCATGGCGGCAAATCTATAAGGGGCGGCAAATTTTGCAATTTTTTTAAATGTAGGTATAAAAAAATCGGATTTAGAGAAAAAATTAAAAACGAGAAAAGGCGACAAAATCTCTCATTTCCTGAGAGTACAGTAATTTCTAATTTTGTCGTCTCTCAGTGATACAAGAGACAGTACCTTCAATCAGTCGAGTTAAGAGAGAAACCAAACACGCACTTTGCCCTGGAACGGCGCGACTTAGAGAGAAATGATGACGAGGACTTGAGATGAAAAGGAGAAGCCCTCGGCGCGGCGATCGGCTTGTAACACATATTAGCGCCTACAAGACTGCACGAATACTTCACGCATTGCATCAAACACTGTGCGGTCATTGCGGACGGCGTGAAACGGATAGCGCCTACAGGACTGCATGAATACTTCACGCATTGCGTCAAAAACAGTGCGACCAGCGTGAAACGCATAGCGCCTACAAGACTGCGTGAATACTTCGCGCATTGCGTCAAACACAGTGCGATCTGCGAGGCGCGGCGCGGCGGCGGATTTTAAAATCATTAATCCACATTTATGTTTGTTCTTTCATAATATTTTCGTTCATTTCCTCTGAATGGAAGGCCTTGTCCACATAGAGAGGGGTTTACGAAAGTTCACTTTCGCGCAAAGTTCCGTGAACTTTGCTATAGTAGTGTTGACAGGGCTTTCCCAAAAAATGTGTTCAACACGAGTAAACGCGTCTTATGCACCCCTCCCCCGCTGGCACGTTCATTTGATGGTTTTTATTGATGTTTCGAAACGAATAATGAGAAGGGGGCGGCAAAATACAGGCGGCCCATGGGGCAAGTAGGTAAATCCGGTCCTGCTGTATCGCCAACTTTCAAGAATTGCCGCTGTCACTAACTATTCTGTTGACCAGCCTCTGCTTGCGAACATAATCGCAAATCGAAGACCGCTCCAGGCACAAACTCGAAGAACGCATGTAGCTTTATCATATCACACTTATAACGATTTATGTTGAATAATTGAGGGGTTGACAGAAGCTTTACAACAATTACGATTAAACAATTTACGCGCGAACCGCAAAAGCTTTTGGTAATTTTGGTAAGCAATTTTGGTAGCTTTGAACGGCTTGAATAGCCGCATGAAACGCTTAAACGCGCACTTTTAACTAATATAGAGAAACAGAAAAAGAAGCTTTAGCTTTAAAATAAAATTTCCTTTATTTTCAAAATATACTATGAATCAGAATCATGTCTAAAATGATCAGAGCTATACATTGTTTAGAATGTTTAAGTCGCAGATGCAGATAGCAACTTTGGACGCATGTAGGAATAGGAACTATGTACACATTAATGGAATAAAAAGGAAGGCACGCAAATCATATGCGTGTATACTTAAAGTTAGTTCTTTTTTAGCGTAAGTCCGTCCATTTGAGTAATGATTAGTCTAATTTGATTAGGGCTTAAAGTTTCTCTACAAAGCTATTATCTTTAGCGATATTTTCTCAAACTTTGAGAATCCGCGTGGATTTTGAAAAGAAGTGGCAATGTTTGCATGTGCGTACCTCTCACAAAGTACTTCTTTAAGACTGTTAAGAGAGAAACGGATTGAATGGATAAGCCTAGAAAAATTTTCGAGATTGTAGGGTGGCGACCGGCCGGCGGTTGGTCGAATTTTAACATCGTTGCCTGTCAGATAGACGGCGAGGTTCATAAAAAAACACATGCATATTTTTTTCAACACGTACAAAAAAGCTGAAAATTAGCAAGCTGCCATCAAGCCCTTTATTATGAAAACTTTTAAATTGATTAATCAAAAGTCATAAATGGCAGAATATCTAAATGGTGTGATCCTTTTTTGACATGTTCTCATGTTGCTGGCTAATGAACTTTAAAAGCTCCGGAAATAGTTAACTTTTGCATCAGTGCATGTGCGCAATTTAGGAAACAACATCCACCAAAGCATCACGAGTTCCACTCAGCTCCATGTCGACCTTCCTTCTTACTCCTCTTTATTTTCCCGACCGTAAAAAAAAGAGGGGTCATTTTGAAAAATTGCGATGGTTAAGATCAATTAAGAATTATTGGAAAAATCCACTTGCTATCACAGGTTTCACCCTCCATAAAAAGCTAATGCGCCATAAAATTTCGGAATCCGTCCGTTTTATAGCTGGATAAAAGCTTAAAATGAATTCGGACTATTTTCTGGGATAATCACTCGACACAAGTTCTTATGTCAGTCCTGGCTTTGATAGAACATCGGCTCCTGGAATTAAGCGTAGACGACTTCGGCTCAAGCTCTCGATACTTTTTTTTTTTTTTTTTTTTTTTTTTTTTTTTTTTTTTTAAATAGATCTCGCTCTATTCATATCAGCAATTATATCGATTTTCTATAATTCGAATATTATTCAATACATCGTATCGATATCCTTTCTCCGTCTACGCCTGACGGATTTAATCTGAAAATTGTCCATCGAAAAGACCGTGTCAACAGTGAAATTAATCGCCAGGTATGAGGTGAGTGTTGCCACATCGTGTTACCCGTACGGATGATATCCAATCAAATGTGAAAATAGATTTAAAAAAAAGTTTCAGCTATCGCAGCAGAACCTTCTCACTGTGAAATTGTCTTTAGAATAATGAAAAGTAATAGAATCAAGCTCTGTAGTCCTCGGATTTGCAATTTATTTTGATCTCTTACTTTCTAAGAGATCCCATCAGGTCTAGGTATATCAATTAAATGGTAAATAAATTGCAAAATTTAAAAGAGACGGAATTGTAAAATACAATATGGTCGTTAATGGCATTTTTGAGAAGTGCTAAAGATCCACCTCTACAGGATTCACCACTCATCCTGTAGGGGTCAATCGATTCAAATATGCATATAGCTTATCAAGCAACGCTTTCGAGAATGTAAATTTTAATCGGTTGAAATGTTTCTTGAGGGCAGCGATAGCGGTGTTTTACCTAATAACGATTGAAAATTACTGTTAAGGTGGAAACTCAACCCTCAATAAGCGCCATGTAATGTCACTAAATCGTGTATAACTATCCCGTATCCCTCTCATCAAGATGGTCCACATTTTGCAATGAAAAACTACAATTTCTGACTCATTCGTAAGAGCAAGTATCTGCAATGGGAAACTAATGGCACATGCGTTGCTCCTAAAATAAGCAAGGAATAGTAGTTCCTAATTTCAAAATATGGTCCAAATGCAATCCGCGTTGATCAGTAACGAAGCGTTGAGGGTATCGACCATCGATATTATATCTCGTTTGGAGCTATGATATAGAAATCGATTGTTATGGTGTTCGTTGCGAACGCCCTGATAATCGATCTTTTTTCATAGGTTTGAATGGCAAATCAATCGATACATTTAAAAGCACGCCACACCACTGTTCATGATGGCACTAGCAGGTTTTGAACTCCCAAAATGTTGGTGTCAGATCGAGAAAACCAAGCAAGTTACATCATGGGAATTTGTTTCCTCTGTGAACTTTCAAGCAACTTTGGTAAAAATTCATACTTTGGCGCGGTACCTGATTCCTTTTAATGAAACCGATTATTGAGTTTCCCACACTGAAAAAAACAAACTCCGGCTGTGAGAGCCGTACCTACGGGCTACATAGACATACCGTCCGTTCCGAGCTCAGAGGTTGAAAGTTCTGGGCGTAGCAGCCGGAGCAGTCGAAGCTATTGGCTCCAGCACCCGGAACTTTCGGCCTCTGAGCCCGGAATGGACGGTATGTCTGTAAACTGCCGTTCTAAAGAAAAACGCCGTATGAACCTTCAGGCGTTGATAAATTTCCTTCGATAAAACAAGAATTTCCTGGTAGATTTAGGAATATTTTCCTTTCGATTTTTCAGATAATTTTGTACGCAATTTTATCTAAAACTCCTGAAAATTTCAAGGGAAATTGTTCATAATTTTCCTCAAAAATAAACATTTTATCGAAGGAAATGTGGCGACTCTCGAATGTTCATACGGCGTTTTTCCTTAGCACGGCAGTACAGTCCGTAACTTTGTTTCCAGTGAAACTGTCCTGCTTCCCAGGCCCACAAGAGGCTATCAAACATGGCAACGATGAAAAAACATGGAAAGCTGAGACAAGAGCGGGCGGCGGCATAAAAAGAATAAGTAGTCGAAGCTGAGACAAAGACGCTTTAATCCTTTTGTAATTTCCAAATTCCTCCGGAGTTACGCTTGGCGAAGACACAACCAGGAGACTAAGGTCACGCGCAAGGGGTAGTTGACTCCATGCTCCCCGACCAGCTCCACGAGGAAACTCCTCATAGTCGATTAATTATGCCGAAATACCGCTTCTTTAATATACTCTTCGCAAGTTTTTTATTCATCTTTTTAATTACGGCTCTCGCGGAGCCAAATTATGAAGAACATCGATCATAATACTCGGATGCGAGTTCGTAAGTTTTAATAAGGAAAAAACGACTCCTCGTCCGAGACTTAAAAAAACCTTTTCTATTACTCTGCATTTCATCTCATTTTCAACTCTCAGCACTAAATTGGAAAATCATGCTATGAGCATGCTGATAGAACAGACAACAGACGCCTGTGGTTGTTTTCTCCTTTTATTTTATCATTTTTGTTTATTTTACTAATCTGTTTTATTTACAACGGATTTATATAATCCTTCAAGTTTTTACTCCCTCAAAATAGCAGACTTTGTTCGTAGCCGTCAGTGGCGTAGCGTGCTTTGCGATACATCGATTTTTGTGCCATTTAAACTAATGGTAAAGAATCGATTATTGAGGTGTTCGCTGCGAACACCCTGTTTATCGATCCTTTTCCATAGGTTTAAATGGCATGAAAATCGATATATCGCAAAGCACACCACGCCACTGGTAGCCGTTGTAAGACAAAATCCATCGACACTCCATACATTTAAATCTAGGCACTGTGGGCAAAATTCAATTTTTGAATCATTGCTGGAACTCGATGTTTTAAAACAATACTAAATACTACCTTTTGCAGTTTTTTTTTTTTTTTTTTTTTTTTTTTTTTTTTTTTAAATCTCATAATCGAGTAAAGAGATGATTTCAGTTCACCAAGAATTTAGGACCACACTTAAGGTTGTCCCGAAGCTTCAGCGTGAGAAATTTTTGACCAAAATACCCCATATTTTTTCCGCATGTGCGACAGAAAGAAAGGACACCAAACGAACCCAATTCTTCAGCACACAATGGACTAAACACAAGTGACATGCAGGCCTTTTGCCGGCCTAAAGTCAAGCAGGATTTAGAGCCGCGCAGAGGAACATCTCGGACACGAATTAGCATATAATGTTATCGCGGCATTGCTCCTATCATTTCTCAACATCGAAAAACAATAAAAATACCCATGCGAGTCACAAAGTATACGAAGTACAAAAAACCCTGTCAATTTCACACCAGGCGTGATAGTCACTGTAGGGTCTCAATTCCGTCCATTTTTATTGCCTCTTTTCGCTTCGGATGGGGGTGTGCTTGTGTATGTGTATGAAGTGGCCAGCGTCTGTGCTAGGAAAGGCAACTAACCGGGAGCAGGTGAAATATAGTTCGATGCGAGAACTTCACAGCTTGGCGACATGATACATGATCTGGGAACCGAGGGACTTGGATGCACATTGTATTGTAATGCGCAGGCGCGCCGACTCGCTTTTGTGTTTCGCCCTCTCGTATATTCGACTTGTCAGTGCGGACACCATAACCGATAGACCCAAGTGACGTAAAATCTTGAAATGTCGGGGTCCGGATTTTTAACTTGCGTTAGCTCGTAATTTCTGAATAAAATTTAATGATTTTTATTTTTGGCAAAAAAAATCCGAATTAAAATGGCTAAATGGCTGAAGTATGCATCGTTGAGGTCTGAAATGTATTCTTAACTTCATTACATACGTTTAAAATTTGCGCATTTTTCAGCCTGATGAGTGAAATGAGTCATCTCAGTCTCACAACTTCACACGAAACTGAAGACAACCGCTGTCACACGTTGAAGTATTTCGAGTAAAACAGGCAATGTATAACAAATATTACACTTAACCCATAGCTTTTTTCTGATTCAAATTAAGATCAAACAGTAGAAGTGCTCAAGTTTTTCGTTTACATATGAGAAGTTGTACCAGCATACCACGTGACGGCCATATTTTTAGCTTTACGTGAGGCTGTGGAACCAGAGTGTCTTATCTGGATCTCTCAGGTTCTTTGGCATACGTTTGCACTTCTTGTACTTTTTGCAGTGGGGGAGCTCAAAAATGCGTCAAGTTTTGCGCAGATCGTGAAATTAGGCGTGTAACTTTTAGACTTTCCTGATGCGTTTAGCGTGATCTTCAGGTCATTTTCCTGAGGAAAAAACTCCTCTTTTAAAGAAATGTATTTTTAAGTTTCATGTTGCACTCTAATGGTAATTTTTCCTGAAATTTATCTTTACCATTAATGATGTTCCTTCATGATTCGAGACTTTGACCATCGAAGAGACCATTTGAACAACGCATGCATCTCAAAAATGTTTGCAAGGAATGTAATGGTGGTACTGGTTTGGTCTTAAATAAATTTTCAACTTCAAAAAAAGCTGAAAATATAGGTTGTAAAAATGGTTCAAGATATTGTTTCAGGAGAGTCCACCATCCCTCGTGTTAGGTCTTACCTATTTTCAGTGGCCGGCGCGAAGTGTGATGTTCAGTGGCGTGGCGTGAATGATCGATCATCGATATATCTCCATTTGAAGCTATGGTGAAAAATCGATTATTAAGGTGTTCGCTGCGAACACCCTGTTTATCGATCCTTTTCCATAGGTTTGAATGACAGATCCATCGATATATCGCAAATCACGTCACGCCACTGGTGATGTTTACCTCCATTTCAAAAGGTTAGGCAAAATCAGCTCTTACAGGTCGAAATAGTATCATTTAAATAAGACTATATAAGACTCTTAAATAAGACCATAAATAAGACTTATGAACCAGGCTGGCAACATCTAATCTGCTCTATTCTGCTCTTTAGTCTAAAGACAGAGGCAGGCTTTGGTTGAACTCTCCACGCCATCTTCCTCGATCTCGTGGAGGCAACTGGCATTAAAATGAGGAGGAAAAAATATGATTGGTGATAATTTGATAAAAAAAATTCCACCTCCTCCTCCAACCAGTTTCCACCGCGTTATAGAAATAAATGTATCGGGGAGAAAAAATAATAACAAAATAAAAATGAAATCGATGGCACGCACGAATTTCGTCACGCCTAACGCCCATCGCGGTTTTATAACCAATTCAATAACCTTGAACTTTATTTGCGGTGACGCTCTGATATTATTCCGGTCGTATTTTATGGCTGCCATTATCACCCATCCGCCCAATTCTGCCCGTAACAACGAATTTTGGAAAGTTGCAGTTGGAGTTTTGGTTGAAGTGTGCTTCATTTCTGCAAAAGAAGATGAGGTAGGTAAACAACTACTGGGGGGAGGTGGATACCATGGGTCGTCAGGGCACATCTTTTCTTTTCTTTTTGATGGGAGGAGCTTTAGAAAGAAGATAGGTTGGGTTTACCTCCTCATCATGTGTACCTACCATTATTTTTATTTATTCAGCTTTCCGCAATATTTGTAATCAAAGAAAAAGCATAAAGCTCTTAGGGTTAGTATCCTCGTGTTGCAATATTTCCTCAAGTAAAATGTTTATTTTTGATGAAAATTATGAGTATTAGTCGACATTTTAAAGATGTCCTCAATATATTAATAAAATAAAGGTCAAATGTTTCTTATAAAACATGTTTAAACATGAAAAAATTTAGCATCGTCTGAATGTCCCAAAAGCTCCCCTTCCGTACGCTCCGCTTAAAAGTGAACAAAATTTACAGAATAGTGCAGTCTACTTCAACCCGAATAATCACAATGAGCTTTTCTAAGTTTTTCGGAGCAAGTGACATCCTCCTCCTTCCGCATCTCATTATTGAAAAATCGGGATGTCCGCGACAAGAAGAGGCGACCGAGGCTCCGAAAGCGGGACACCGGAGCACCGCTGGAAACATCTGCTCGAGGCGCCCGAAAAAGATGTAGCCACAACCCACTTTAAAATACCGTAGCGTTAAACGAGGAATAATTAGGTTAAGGCCTTGTGCAAATACCCTTCCACCCTCCGCCTCCGTCCGCCCTCCTTGTTTGACACCCCGCACCCTCCCCCCAAACCGCGTGCACGTGCGGGGCCGGGGGTAGGGCAGCGCGGAGGGAATTTTAATAATATGATAATTTATCGAGCCAATAAAACATCCCCGAATACAATGGACCGAGAAGCACCAGTATTTAACTTTTCTCATGATCTATGTAGCCAGACTTTGCGGAAAAGCTACGTTTTTCAGAAAATTCTAAAAGTTACCAACTCATAAATATTCCAACAAAAATCTCCGTTTGAATACGTTCGATTCTGACTCACCATAGCACCAGAAATTTCATGAAAAAAATTTAAGTTTGATTAATCTCATTCTTAGGCTGCCTGTTGGAGCCCAATTCTCCATGAGAATTCTACAATTTTTTAGCCTCTTCATTCAAAAGAAGTTCCTACGGAAAAAGAGTTTGTGGTAATCTCCTAAAAAAACGTCATAAAACTCAATTTTATTGGATGATATGGGCATTTCCAATTAATTTTGGCAGTACCACTAGGTTAGTAACCTAATTCATCGAGTATCACAATTTTAAGCTCCTAATTGAAATGGATCTTATCCCCTACTTCTTTTTTCCGTGCCATTTTCGCTTACTCCATCACTGTAGCAGCTAAGTTATAAGACTTTTGTTCCTTCCCTCCTCTAGATTGGCTCAGATGATTTTGACATTGATGTCAACTTAGCAAAAGTGAGGATTGCAATCACTTTATGCTAGTTTCTGTTTAATTTTGACGGAACACAATCAGAATGGAAGTCCTCTTAATGACGCACATTTAAAACACTGAAAAAAAAACTCCGGTCGAGGGAGCCATACTCACGGGCTATATAGACATACCGTCCGCGTTCCGGGCGTAGAAGTCAAAAGTTCCGGGCGCAGCACCCGCAGCAATCGAAGCTACGGCTCCAGCACCCGGTACTTTCGGCCACTGAGCCCGGAACGGACAGTATGGCCTTGTCCACAGGAGCGCGGTTCGCGGAACTTAGTTCGAGGAACTTGTTCCCGGAACAAGTTTTAACTGAGCTGAAAACTTATTCCTCCTAAGCCCGGAACTTCCCCCGCACTCCGAGCTTCCATATATGTTTCTTTTGATGTGAATTTTTTTGTTTTTGTTTTTTACGTCCTTTACATGTCTTGACATTTATTTTTGTTACTTTGGCGGCCGCAATAACCTATTATTTTTGAATAATTGTATAGTTTTATTGAAGTTCCAGTTCCAGTTCGGACGAACTCGTGTGGACAGCACCCCTTCTTTCAAGGAACAAGTTCCGAGAACCGAGCAGTTCGTCGAATAAGTTCCTCGAACCACGCTCGCGTGGACAGGGCCTTTAGTCTGTATAGCCTGTAACTCATTTTTTCAGTGAACATTTGGCAACGTCAACCTTTGAAGGGCCAAGAATGGGTCGATCGTTTCTTTATGACGACGCGTCGGAACATTTAATTATGTATGTGCATGCTGAGCCCAACGATCGGATGATTAGTTAATTAATTGCCGCGCTACGAGTAATAGATTTATGCAGACCAGATATGCGCGTCAAGTGTACACAATGGCGAGATAATGGATACATCGCCTCGCGGAGGAGACAATAGGTCGGGACAAGTGCAGCTGGAAGGGGTCCACCGGGCGATAATTGGGGTGAAAATGATAAAGGCTTGCATGAGCTGCTCGAATTATTGCCCCGGAAAAAGTCTCGTCATCGAGTGAAAAATTTCGATCATGCTTTTCTACCATGGCACCGGCCGTAACAAAGAGCTGCATTATAAGCTACTACTGGTCGTTGCTAGAATGAGGGTTGTAAAAAGTTGTAAATTCACCCTCATGTCAGCATCAGTGGCGTGGCGTGAATTGCGATATATCGATTGTTATGCCATTTAAACTTATGGTAAAGAATCGAGTATTAAGGTGTTCGCTGCGAACACCCTGTTTATCGATCATTTGCCATAGGTTTGAGTGGCATAACAATCGATAAATCACAATTCACGCCACGCCACTGGTCAGCATACTGGACGTGAAAGTGATAATGAAAATAGGTCAGGAGACTTTTTTGTGCAGGATAAACGGCGCAAAGTTCAGGAAATATAGCGCGACAGGCACATTTATTTCTCTGTTGTAGCCACGCAAGAAGAATTCTTGGACTGAGCAAAGAGAATTAACTTAAACTATAGGCAGCAATTTTCTTGATTCAAGTAAGACTATTTCTTGGCTGCAATTTTTTTTTTTTTTTTTTTAAAGATGTGTGGACAAAAAACAAACCTAAGGGAATTCTTTTCATGTGCAGGAGTCATGTGGAACAACTACAGAATACAGTTTGTCCTCGTTTGTACCATGATAAATAGTGAATGTATTAGATAGGGTACCAAATTTACATATTTTCTGATCCGACATGAGTCTAAATTATATAAATCTATTTAAAAACAAATATTGATCATATTTTTGCGTGCAAAAGTTTTTTAAAAAAGAAAAGACACGGAGATCCATCCCCATTTTAATTTTTTGAAATGTCTCTCTCGCATTGATCCCTCCTTGAATCGACAAACCTCAATAAGAATCCGTTATCGCATTGGAGTATCATTGAACTCCCGAACCCTGCGGTATTAATTACTAGACCAAGTTTACTTATGCTTTGAGCAAAGACCCTAATTAAGTGTATTTTCGTTATTTTTGTTTCGGTTCTGTCAGAGCAGGGTACGCAGACGCAGTCACTGCGTCCCATCACTAAATCAAGATCCCCGTTTTTGATATAGAGGCAGCACATCGGGGATATAAACCCAACTTCAACGCGAGCTATAATTCTCTACCTGTCAAGATCCTCCCTTCAGTTTTGTCTCCTGTCCTTTCCTCCCCACCTCCCTGCTCCTGGCTGTTGTCAAGTCGCGAAGTGACACGTCCTTCTTTCACTTCCTGGATGCAGATCTGCATTAATGTCCGCGTGTGCCAGGAAATGTGTCCGCGAGCGCAAGTTTGGACGCTTTAAAGAACGTTTCTTTAAATGTTGGTTTATATGGACCATTTAACGCGGTTCACTTAAGGCTTGCCCCGCACTTGACTTACCGACCTGACTTTATAATAATTTTGATGATTGCCATTTTGGAGAGACTACGGCAACATCTTCATGTTAAATTTCTGCTTTGAATTTTTATAAAAAAACAAAAATAAAGTAAAATAAAATAAAATAAAATAAAATAAAAATAAAAAAAATTAAAAACCAAATTCATCTAATTACGTGGATTTGTACACTCCATTGAATAAAAACCAGTGAAACTAAAAACTTGAAACGAAAATTAAAAATTTCAAAAGAGAGAGATAAAATGCCTGATTAGTTATAATACTCTCTTTTAAATAATAAATAAATTGTTTGATAATTTTTTTTTTAACTCGACGCCCTACCTGTGCACACCCCATTCGACCTACCGCATTAGCATGACAGCGCGGATCTATTTCTTTAGCTGTGTTTATCGACCAACGTGCAACATGGCATCTAATAACTTATTTTCAGATCTCTCACCCTATTGTATCTATTAAAGCGCTATCTCACATCTTATTCATAGTAATCACTATTCTTTCCTCATCTCATGATCTGAGAGCGGAGTGAGGCTTCGGAGGCCAATACTATTTGGATATTGTTTGATGATTTTTAATAATTGAATTTGATGTGCCTATCAGCATTCATCTCCTCTCGAAGTTACCTCAAATCTCCACTGCTTCGTTTCCACCCATAACCCGATCTTCGTTCAAGTAAATTTATGTCTTTTTTATGAGCTTAGATGATGTTCCGGGGCTGGTTTAGCAACCCTTACGCTGTTTATTAAGACGAGGGTATGCTCTCAGCTCAACTAAGATGACCCAAGACAGATAGAGCGCCGTAAATCAATTTCAAATCTCAGGACGATCACAAACATGCGTATATTGGATAAGTTCTTGGTTGAATGAACAATCATGGTGTGATTCTCTTTCTCTGTGACCTTTCAATAAAAAAATCCCATTCAGTTTACTAGCTGCGTCAAGTTATCTGACCAGTGGAACACTTTAATTATTATTTTTTTTGCTGATTTTAAAGAATACATTTCAATACCTTCATTCGCTGTATCTGAATAATTCTTAAAAAAGCTTGATCGTTCTCTCCATTCTGGGTTAGCCGCATACACTCTGCGCAGCCTCTAGCTGATCTGCTGTTTGATCCTCCAATTCAATGTTTGCTGATCACCCTCCGCATAAGTATTTAGTCTCTTCATTTTAGATGTACTGACTTGTAGACCCCACTTCTGGTACCTCTACCTAAGCAGGCCGATTAATAATATTATTTGTTTGTCAGGTGAACATGACTAGACTGAGATAGAAGGGAGTCGTATGGTTGGTCGGCTATGTAAATCTGCTGGCCAGCAACCTGATTGTTGAAATTTTGTGTTTGTCGGGTAGACATAGATGACATAGGTTAAAAGGCGGAGCGTGATTGGTCGGCTATGTCTTATCGCTGCTATATCGTGCCTTTGTCAGGTGCATGGAATGGAGGACATACTGTCGGAAACTTAAGAGGTGTTTTTAACTTGTCGTGAGTTCCACCCAACATAGGAACGACAAAACAGCGATGAGACATAGCCGACCAATCACACTCCGCCTTTTAACCTATGTCATCTATGTCTACCCGACAAACACAAAATTCCAACAATCAGGCCGCTGGAACCGCCAATTCGCGAGCTATGAATCTTGGTCAGATTGGGTCAGTCTCGATGGCGGTTGGGTTTCACAGAGCTCCGGAGCGCACAGTAAAAGCGGATCTTATGTTTATATCGAAGGTTGCACTCTTTTCCTAGAGATTTACAATTACTTTGGGCATATCCGATCACAGTTTGAATAAAAATCCTTCCGGTATAGTACATGAACCACGAGGGAACTTTTTTCCAGCGTAATAAAGAAAGTGGGGGAAAAACGCGATTGGGTTGTTTCCGAGCTTTTTCCAGTTGGAAGCTTCTGATTGCATGTAAACACTCCATGTCACCAATGTTAATGATTGGCAATGTCAACTTAAAACCCGACAAATCTTTCGATGTTCCACGCTGCCAATAAATGTTTTACAAGAGTGTTAATTAAGCGGAACAAAATAGAGAAACGGACGGAGCGGGGTGCGGGGTGCGGACGGCACTTAAAGATGCATCCAACCAAACAGCTGACGAACACGTGCGACGCGAGTTCTTGCACGCTTGAAACAAGGGACAAGGGTGTCGAGGGTGCAAGGATCCGATCCCATTACGCAAGCAACCCCTCCCTTGCGCTGCGGACCACTTCGATCCTTAATTGAAGCGTCTCTTTGTTTTGGGGACATCTTCTGGCTCACCTGTCCGCGACGAATAGGTTAAGCTTACTACACGGACTTGCTTTACATACCTTATCGTTGTCGTCTCTCATAACAGACCATATTACTGCCGCATGCTAAGGAAAAACGCCGCATAAACCTTCAGGCGTTGCCAAATTTCCTTTGATAAAACACGAATTTCCCGGTAAAATCATGAATATTTTCCTTTCGATTTTTCAGATACTTTTGTACGCAATTTCACCTAAAGTTCCTGGAAATTTCAAGGGAAAATATTCATGAATTTCCTTAAAAATAATCATTTTATCGGAGAAAATTTGGCAACTTTCAAATGTTCATTCGGCGTTTTTCCTTAGCACGGCAGATTATACAGAATTTTAAGAAATTTCAGAAATGTATGAAAGATATTGAAAATTATACCGGTTCCTTTCCATGTTTCGCAAAATGTAAAAATTGCGACTTGCTTCTATTTTTGTGTGTTTGAGTGCGGGTTGCATATTCTTGCCTCTGAAAAATATGAAATATTTCACAGCCTCGTGAAATTTCTTGAGATATTTCACTGAAATTAACAATCTTTCATTTCTTTCGTACGTTTCATGCCACCCCGTGACAGGTAAATAATACACGACGTCAAGGAAGATATCTACCCATAGGCCATGGGCCCACAACGTCGTGTCGTTTTTGGGTTCAATCAAAGATTATGGAGCTAAACCTACACTTATGGGTACTTGCGTTTTCCGATAAGATAACTATTCGCGCTCCACGGTATATTTGTTTCCTATGTGGTGCATTTGAAGGCAAATACCAAGAGGAGGTTTTCTGTCAGTAAGTTTAAGAGATTAATGCGTGTTTTTCGAATAAACAATTATTCGCGCTCCCTCGTGTATGTTAGTTGCCTATGCAGCAAAATTGAGGGTGAATCCCAAGCGGATGTTATTTGTCAATTTATGCATAATCTAATGGTTATTAGTTCTATGAAAGCTTATGACGTGAGATTAATGTGCGTGTTTATCGAATATGCAGGCATAACTCGTTTCCCATCAGAATTTTTGGAATTGGAATCATCTGAGAATATTCCGTAAAACTTCCTCTAGGTTCTCTAGTTAAAAGAGGAACAACTTTACCCACAAAATAACGCGATATAAACCAACTGAGATGCCCATCCAGAAGATAAACTCTTCATTTGAATAATGCTGGAGAATAAACCAATGGAAGAATAAGCGAAGTTAGGTTTGGGCGCAACCTGCAACTATTTGAACTCCTCAATGGGCCGGGTTGCATACGCTCGATTTTGCGGGCGAAATGTGAGATCTGTCCACGGTTTTCGCATTAAGTTACAGGGGCGATTAGTGTTTTCCTCGAGCGTGCCGTCCATTTCGGTCAACTATTTGGACACTCCTGTCGCATTTTGTAATTTGCGCTCCTCAATGCGGGTATGCATTTTGCCTAAGCAGCAAAATTGAAGGTGAGCTTGAACCTCAGATAGACAATACCTTTATCAATACGCTAACAACATCGCTCATTGATTGAAAAATCAAAGCTTATAGAGCGATCTAAATGAGAGTTTTTCGGATTCACGCTCCTTAGTATGTGTGTTGCCTATGCTACGAAATTGAAGGCGAACCTAGATTGGACAATATCTGGTAATATGTAAACAGAAAATTATATTCCCTCTAGATGCTCAAGAATATTAAAAACGTATTTTATGACATCTAACAAGCTGAATAAATTGTAAATGAGTGTCTATTGAAGAATGAATATGAATATTTCGCCTATCAGTGGGGAAAAACTAACTTTCTCTCACAGCATGACCGTAGCTTTTCTTCCAGCGAACGCAACAAGTGTGACGCTGTAGGAGAGCTGCTGTTACAGGAGACGTAAGCGCGATGTAAAGGGAGGGGAGAAAGGCGGAAGAGGTGGTGGAGATTAGATAATAAGATGAATCAAGTGAGATGAATGGGGAGGTTGAACAAATTTTCAATAATTGTCGGGCTAAGCCAAGCCTCGTGCCATGCGTGCTCATCGGGGCGTGAAATCGATTGTTAAAGATGAGTGTTGTACCGTCCACATCCGCAGCATCCAACAGGACCGCCCGACGCACATCCGCTCCTTTTTCATCAAAATCTGGACACAGTTTCAAAATGCTGTAAAGACATAAATAGCAACAGCCCTCTAGTCCTCTAGTAAAAGTTACTTTCATTTTTTCTAGTGATTTCTGCTAAGTAACACGTTGCGCGATATTGTTCAGTACCTAATCTTTAAACCCATCAGGCTTGCTCGTTGAGGCTTTTTGCGCGCGTTCAAACAGGCACCGTTTGAGGGACTCTTCACCAATGGTTTTTGAATGATTTTTGAAATGATTTTTTAATTGCCCATTAAAACCAATTACGTTATGTCCGTTGCCAGTGACGACTTCATTTTGGTACTGTCATGATGTTATGTGCAATCGTCTAGCGAGTGTTTCACTTATCAGCCCCAATTTGCCCTTTAAGGTGGACTTCAGCTTTTCGCAACGTTTTTTTGGGCAGGATCCATATATTTCAAAGTTTACTCATTTGATGAATTATTTTAGGAAAATCAAAATCAGTCTGTAGATCAATCATTGAGGAATACCCGTGCCGAAAATCATAGTCCAAAATCTCAAAACATTGTCGAAAGTACTGTTTCTATTTTGCAACTGATCTCAATGTATCGACACCAATGGTTTATTGAAAACGGTACTCTTGACTTCCTTTTGAGAATGAAAAACAACTTAATCAGCCAAAATTCACGTAATAAAATAAAAACTTAATTCGGGGAAAAGGCTGCAAAAGAATAACAAAGGATAAACAAAACCCGGAACGTTTCAAAATAATAACACTTTCATTTTCAACCGGAAAAAAATAAAAAGTCAGTCAGTCTCGGCCTCGCAATAACATCAAATCGACGGCTCGTTTTTATTTCTTTTGAGACTTTGCAAGGTTTTTCCGCACGAAAATTCCTCAATAATTGGTCTACAGACTTAGATTTTGATTCTCCTAAAACAAAGTAAGTAAGAAAGTTAAAATTTAAAATCTATCGATCTTTTACACACAGTGCATTGCGCAAAAACTGAAGATCCACTGTAACACTGGGGTAAGTGAAACAATGGGATGTTATTCCCTGTTTGAGTACCCCAAATAAACAAACACGCTCAGGTTTATTGGCTTTCTAGGCAGGAAGTTTGCCAAAAAAAGAAAGAAAAAAAAAGCGATTAGACCATGTTTGATTCGTATTGGTTTGCTTACTCCACCGAATCGATGTCCAGAGACGAAAATTTTTGAAATTTTAAAAAGTTTAAAATAGTGAACGGCATGTTGCAAAGTAGATTTTACAATACAAAAATGCTAATTTAACCACACCAGTGGTTATAGCTTTCCGTCCTTATAAAATGTACATTTGAAACACGTCAGGCACTTTATTTAACAATCCAATCGTTAAATCAACAATCCAGTTTGTTTCCGTGTATGGATTTAAGAAGTTTGCGAAGACACCATTCTTTCAAAGGTTACCAAGGTGCACCAGGAATACGCCCACTGTGGGCCGTCGTTGGTTTTTATTTAATATTGTGCCGCCGGGTGACTTATGAGCTTCTGCCCTCCCCTCCCCCCTCTCCACCCTACAAGCGGCGGAACTGGAGTGGTTTTTATTACGTTTCAAGAGTCTTGGAGCTCAAAAGGGTGACAAGCTCGAATGCTCCATCTTTCCCCACCCCAGCTCCACGACCTCTCCTTCAGATACGCCCCTCCCCTTTCGCCTGAACACTCCCTCTTATTGGAGAAATGAAGGGTGAGTGCGATACGTTTGAGATGCGACGTTGTCAAGGAGAACCAACAAGCACGTAGGAAACGATGACACTCGTAAGTATTGTTTAATATAACACGAACTGGAAAAAAATAAAATAAAATTCTACTTTAAAATTTGAATAAAACACCATGAAGCGCAATTTATTGATTTTCAATCTTAAAACCCTTTTCTTAGAACTAGCCGGAAGAGGTAACGGTATAGTGCCCGTTTGTTGGATGTACCTTTATTTTTCCGTGCGATACCTCCTTTTTCCCTAAAACTATACCACATCTTAACTGAGGAATGTTGTCTTTTATCCAAATTTATTCGAGAATTACAATATTAGTTAGGGGTCTCGAAGAAAAGAAGGAGGGGAGGAGGTAACTTGAAAAAAAGACACCTCTACGGCACTTTTAGAAAATATGGGTTTCTCGAGATAATGGTATAAAGAAAATGATCTTAAAAATTTTCCGTCTATCTTATAATTAGGGGTTTGAAAGTTTAGGAAATTGCAAGAACCCATCTAAAAAACTAAGTAAAATTACATGAAAAACAGATATTAAGTAACACTGGACTAGCTGGTTTGAAGTTATAGGCCTCCCTAAAAACGTTAAACTTAATCGAATCAGATTTTAGTGAATATTATTGTTTTCATCAACTATTAACAAAAATCACAACACTCATTTCGTGCACATGTCACCTTACAGTTTGCCTAGAGAGAAAACTCCGTGGATTTCTAAATTCTACAAAATGCTATTCTTAAAGAGAAAATAACGGCAGTGCGACACTGAATTGGCATTCATTTAAAAAGGAAACATCTTTAAATAAAGTACCATCATTGGTTACCTATGCTTTTCTCCACAATATCTCTACAACACCAAAAATGTCTGCTTTTTCAGCACTAATGAGTGGCTCATACCAATTGGACTACATTTTGCAATTTGGACCTATAGAGTCTAGCTCGGTTTAAAAACAACGTATGTACCATTAGTTTCCCTATGCACATAAGTGTTTTTCCAGAAGAGCCAGAATTTATAGTTCCGAATTGCAAAATGCAGTCCAATTAGTCATGTGGCCTCCACTTATTTTTTACCTCTGCGTTTTGAAACTTGAGAGCTCATAATGATACGACTATTCAGCCTTAGGTATCATGCTTGTGGTATCATACGTAAATGAAGGGATTTAAGCACGATGTTAACTGCACAAGCGGCAACAGCGTTGCTCTTGTATCCCGATTAATGTTTTTCGCTTGAAAAGTCACGAGTCACCTTTTGTCGAGGGTAACCCATGACCTCCACTTGTTCCTGTCCGCTATACCCCGCGTCGACCCAGTTTCTTTTAACTCTTTTGGCGCGTATACGTAGTATACCGCCTTTGCGATCGTTTCGAACCCTGCTCGATACAATAACCGAGTCCCTTAGTTCCTTACCGAAAAGTGACTACCGCGAACTTCTGAGATTTTCCAAAGCGTGTAAAAAGTTTATTTATCCGTCAATAATTATGATTTAAAGTTGTTTCTCATTCTGGGGCTCCCTAGTTTATGTGCAGTGAATACCAAGAGCCTACGTTACTTGGTTTTTTTAAAAAAAGCCTAAGAGTAGGGCGCGCTGATTTAAAATATGCATATATAAGCGGAAGCAAGCGAACTGATTCGAGGATGCCTGACCAGTTCGGCACTCTTTGAATGAGAATTTCACTCACTCCGTTTTGTTCAAAACGTTGCTTTGACAGATCTCCACACCACTGTTATCCTTTTCAAAAGTTGGTACTCCTTGCTATGATAGCCGGGGCCAGCAGGATAGTGGTAAGTGCAATCTGTGATGAGCCTCTAGACTCATTAGACCATTTGCTAAACGTGGCTCATACAGGAATCCTCTCAGCCCTCTCTTCCCCACGCTCCTGATCACTGCGTCGGCGTCAAGAAGAACAATGGGCCTTGGGCCGCCTTGGGTCCCAACGCGGCCGATACCCGTACCCCAATTACTCACGCTTCATTAACCATTTCACCGTCACGCTAGGATTCATCCAATTTTCAAACAAATTATTTGGCGTGTATTTAGCAATTTTTTCCTTACTCTCCGTTAAAACACAAATAAAAAGAGACCTCATTTATAAAAATCGGCCGAATAGAAGAGAAGTTACAGTAATCGAAATCCGAAGAAATCAACAAAACCTCGACTTCTCGATACAAAAAATAAAATGAAGGGGAAAAAAAGAAATGTATAAATTACAATTAAATATAATTGACCTCAGAATTTGACAAGCAAATCATTTATACAGGGTGTCCCAAAAGTCCGTACCCCCCCTCGTAACTTTTGAACGGTTGAAGATAGAAAAACGAAACTTTGGGAATGTTTCTATCTTAAAGAAGACCATCTTCTAGGGGGGTCAAAATGTTTGTCCCCCCATCAGGGGGGGCTCGGGGGCCCCCAACTTTTTTTTTCAAATGGTAACCCCTATCTTGTGATACCTCATTCGTAAGAGCATAAAAAACTAAGAATTTTGGCGCAAACCGCAAATCAATATTTTAATTTTTGACCGAGTTATGATAGGTCAAAGGTCAACTTTGACCTATTTTCAAAAAATCATATCTCCGGTTCAAATTATCGTAATGAAAAAAATAAAACGGGAAAATTTACCAAATTGTAAGCACTTTCAAGTTAAAATCACAGAAATTACTTCAAACTAATTTTAAGGGGGGTTTCGGACCCCCAAATACGTCATTTTAAAGGTCATACGATATTCTCACGAAATGAGCCAATTTTCCCTTACTTTTCCTTAACATTATCTTAGAAAGTTCAAAATCAGTTCAACATTGCGTTTTCAAGTCCCCAAA
>NW_017547231.1:839649-947319 GCF_001854935.1 Bemisia tabaci | reverse complement strand
ATTCTGCAGAAATTGATGGAAAATCTCCATCATAAGAGCTTCATAATGAGTCCAAATAGATTTAAAATTTCAAGAATTTTCCGGGGGAGGCCCCCCGGACCCCCCCCCCCCCCCTGTGCTAGGGGCCCGGGCCAGAAAATTGGTACCAGGGCCCGAGATGGGATGTGGCGGGCCTGTTTCTGATCCGTCGTAAAATGCCTGGAGTATTCGTCAAAGTTGAAAACAAAAATAATGGAGGGGTCTTGGAGCTGAAGGCTGAAGGAGCCCTTTGAAAGGAATAAAGGATGGTTGATCCGCCTTTGAAAAGAGCGCGCACGCGCAGACGAGGAGCAGGGGAACGATCGGTATGCGTGGATGTAACGGCAATGATTGATTGATGTGTCTCTCCAGTGACAAGAGTGGACATGACTGAAATATATAGCAAGGAAAGCAAAAGTAAGAACGTGCCCGCTTACTCGCTTTGAAAAAGAAAGTCTAGATCCTGCATGCGTGACCGACTGCAAACGGTTTTCTTTCGATACCCCTGTCAAAGGTCCAAACCTTGAGTTTTGAGGGATCTTTTTCTTCCCTTTTCCCCCTTCTGAATTATATTTATAAAATTCAGAACCTTTAAAACGCTGGAAAAAATTACATCGGATATAGATCCAGTCCAGACTCTTGAAAACATTGACGAGAAAAAATACTCTTGATTCAATCAGATTTTCGCTTAAATCAAAAGGGGATCCGCTCAAATTAAGAAGCTTGGTTCTTGATTTAAGCATAAATCCGATTGAATCAAGAGTATTTTTTCTTGTCGATGTTTTCAAGAGTCTGGACTCTAGATCCAATGTGTTTTTTCCAGTGAACCCACAAAGATACGAATCAGTTTTGCCTTTGAATTCTACATTCTGTATTGAGGACTTGGGTGCGAAAAGGGCACTGTTCAGTTTCAGTTTTCCAGAAATTGCCTTTACATTTGTACTCATAACAATAACGAAGAACGAGCGGGAAAGCTCCAGTACTTACGTTTGTATTATAGAGAAGAGCTCGCAGCTGTTTTCTATTTAGGCGAGTTCTTCCCGAAGAGGATGAGCACCGTTAAGATGATAGTTCGCTCGCCAAAATTTCAACAATCAATTTGGAGAAATCTACACTTCCATTATAAGACTTAATTTTATGCATTGTATTCCGTATTTGAATTATTATTTGAAGTTGAAATTTTTTAATAATTCGTCGTTCCCCCGACGAAGGAACGTAACTCTATCCCACGGGTGGAAAATTGACTCGAACAATTAAATTTTTTACGAAAATGTACTTGCGCAATTAGTGTCCAATTTTGTCCGATTTTGCCGCCGCGCCTCGCAGACCGCACTGCGTTTGACGTAATGCGTGAGGTATTCACGCAGTCTTGTAGGCGCTATGCATCTCACGCTGATCGCACTGTGTTTGCCGCAATGCGTGAGGTATTCATGCATTCTGGTAGGCGCTATCCGTGTCACGCTGTCCGCAATGACCGCACTGTGTTTGATGCAATGCGTGAAGTATTCGTGCAGTCTTGTAGGCGCTAATATGTGTTACATGCCGATCGCCGCGCCGAGGGCTTCTCTTTTTCATCTCAAGTCCTCGTCATCATTTTTCTCTAGGTAAGTCGCGCCGTGTCCGCCAAATTGCGTCTTTGGTTTCTCTCTTAACTCGACTGATTAAAGGTGCTGCCTCTTGTATCACTGAAAGACCACAAAAGTAGAAATTACTTTACTCTCAGAAAATTAGAGATTTTGTCGCCTTTTCTCGTTTGTAATTTTTTTTTTCTAAATCCGAATTTTTTTAATACCTACATTTAAAAAATTTCAAAATTTGCCGCCCCCTATAGATTTGCCGCCATGAGCCGCGGCCCATGTGGCCACCCCCTTAATCCGTCCCTGCTCCTGGTAGTAATGTGCGAGGCAAGGGCAACATTGAAATCTATTTGCAGTCTTTCGTGAGGGTAACGACGAATTTCAAAATATTTGTAATTTTCATAATTCCCAAGGTTTTGAAAGTTGCAATGCACGTGTATTGTCATCCGAGCGACGACCATGGAAATGAAACTGCACCTTGAGCGGGATAATAAATGACGGGCCAATTTCTCGAGCGCGCCCCATCTCGGCGCTGGCGCGTTTAATAAAAGACCGCGGGATCAGGGTCGCGTTTATGATGTCTGCGGGAGGGCTACATGCACGTGCACAGTGCACACCCTTCGCCCTCGCCCTCGCCCTCGCCCTCGGATGAGATGACCCTATCTCCGACTCCGACGTGGTATCATCACTTATTTGTTTTCCGGTTTTTAATATTAACATCAACAGCTTCTGGTAGCCGGAAGATTTGCCTCCCCCTCCCCGTCGATTAAACGCTGGAGCAGGTCCCGCCTCCCCTTAGGAGTCCTTGCTATTCATCCGCGATTTGGCTTTTGCATTGCTGCCGAATCGTTGTGAATGCAAATATCCCTCTTGAAAACTGATGTTAGTAAAAGGGATTGAATACCACCCGCTCAAGCAGACAAGGGATGAAATGGCTGGAATGGTGATTATGTAATAGTGACATGAAATGGTTCAACAACTTTTTTTCACCTTTAAAAAAGTCTCTGATTCTATGAAAAAAATTTTACTGAATAGGTATTTTTCTTTTTTATTCGAAGAAAAGTTTTGTTTGCTTCAAGTGAATTAAAGAAATAATTTTATAAAAAAATCTAATTTTGTCATTGATGATGAGTTTAATTTTCTTTGAATTAAACATCAGAGAAAAAAAGAAAATATGTGAGAAAAAATTGTATTTGCTTTGAAGACGGGTTTAAAGAAAAAAATTGAAAACGTTTTTGAAAATCCACACCCAATCGCACAACCTTCGTAAAAACTTATTATGAAATGACAAGAATTTATATATATTTTCTCTAAATTGATTGCATGAAAATCAAAGACAAATTAACATACCGAGGACTTCAATTAATTGAGGCCATGAATGATGATTAGAGAAGTGACCACAGAAATTACATGCATACATAAAATTTCGAAACTTACAATTAGCTCAACCTAAAGACTGACTCCCCGAATTAAAACTAAGTTTTGGCCGTACATATTAGCAAAGACTTGAAATTAAATTGCCTTGCAACGTATGAAAAGCAAAAAAGGATACATCATTTGGACGTCATTAAACGAAGATTATCTATTTTCGGTGTGACTTTTGGTAAAATACTCCTCTTCGGTAATTAGAAGTTTTTGAGAGAAGGAGGTCTGAAAAAAGAGGTATACGAAAATAATGTGAAAGTAGCAGTAGCACTCCCATTAAAATAAAAGTGACAACGCTGCATGTACAGCGTTCGGTCATCCTCCCCTTGCAACTGGTGTCACGATTAAAGATTTCTGCTATGGTATAATTCGATTCGTTCCGATTGTTTTTGCGTTTCTATTGCACTTGCTAACAGGACTCAAAATTTGGCTCTCTTGAGGGTGCATGGATTTTTACGTTTGAATATGTTTTTGGTACAGAGCAATATCGACGGTGAAAGTCGGCAATCACATAACTCGTTTGCGGTGTCTGAAAATCTCCGTCTCTACGTCATTTTTGTAAAGGAGAACAAAGTGACATTATTTCTTGAAGTTTTTGCAGAATTTTCTTCGCATCGAGAGGAAAAATCATGACAGTTTTAAAGAATGGCCGTTGAGTAGTTTTCCATTTAATAAATAAAGTATGACAGGAAGTCTGCGACGTCGCAAACCGAGTTATGTGATTGCCGACTTACACCGTCGATATATTGTAAAAGTGCTATTGTGTGATAGTTACAAAGGTCCTCTATATTTTTAGAACAATCGTGATATGTATCATTATCGTTTAAGAAGGTAATATAAAGTTAGTCGAAAATCCGTTTTTATATACATTTCATGGTCCGTATGACCATTAAAACATTGTCGCATTCCCACTGGTTACGTACCAACTTTCTGGATAATTCACGACCAGCCAGCACAGCACGTACAAGCTTCAGATACGGGTCCACAAATACATTCTAAAAAAGAACCAGAGATCAAATTGGAAAAAAAGAAAAAAAATCGAGTGTCAACATAATAGAATATAGGAGAGACGTATTAGGGTCTCGTTTTTTTAAACTTTACTCTCGAATTAGAGCGAAACCTCAGTGGCAGCATAGAGCGGAGTATTATTGCGAGTTCACGCCTCGCTCCATCGCGCCTTCAATTTTGCAGACGCAACACGGACATCCATCAAGCACGAATAGTCGTATCTCTGCGCCTTATTCAATGCGCGTCCTTTCCCTTGCTCTATTCCATGTTGTGTTGGTTCCGTTTGTCTTATTTGTCACGTCCGTTGCCACCAGTTGCATCCATCTGATTTATTAATTCACTTTTGTGGGTCGATTAGAAAATCATCTTTATATTTTAATGGTTTCCGATATGTACGACGAAAAAAATCTGGATGATACAATAACATCATGATCATTCTCGAAAATTCGCCTCAAGTCTACACACACGAAGCGGCACTCATGAAAGCAGAGCTTTTCAAAATTAGCTGATAATGATTCCTGATGGCAATCTCCTCTGTCATAAAACTCAATAAACACCTCGGAAGTGTCGTAAAAAATTCTTATACGTATTGCAATTCTACATCAAAGTTTTTTTGTATATTAATTCGGATCAAAATTTCGAGAATTACATCGCTGAGGTCCCGTCCCTTTCTATCAGCGATTCGTCGCGTGGCCTGGAAACTCTGATTTTGGAGCACACAATATTCGAGGAGAGAAAAATGATAAATGGGGGAGAAATAAGATTTAGATGTTTAACGGTTGGTAATTATGTTCAGGAGGAGGATGAGGCCTTGTTTACAAATGTTGTGTCAATGTTGGATGCGTCCACCGATACACCGTTGTAGCGGTGAGTGGTGTGTTAGCGTTCGCAACCAAAACCCGGCTTGGCCCGGCTCCAGCTCCGAGTAACAGCTCAACGTGTCTCTGGCTATTAGCTTCAATTTGGCCGTGAACACACACTCTCCGATGGAACTTGTAGACCATTTATATCGTAGATTAAATGCGCACAGTATGTCTCGAAAGTTTTCACATACTGTCGAAGAATAGAAGAGCTATCATTTTTTCGTAACTTGAAAATGATAAAAACTGTATAGGTACTGTAGACTGAGTATCGATTGACAAAGCTGAAAAGTACGGAAGTACCTCAGATCGCTCAATGCTGCGAATCTCCGCATATCCGTTTTTAGCTTGAAATTTTTGGAAATTTGTGTAAATTTTCCTTCTTTTGGGCGAATATTCACCAAGAATTTCTAGAAGATATTTTAATACTACCTTTCTATCGGAAAAAAACCATCCGCATTGAAGGATTATTATTTTCTGCCAGAGAAGCACGCATTCTTTTATTTTAGCCGTAAAAATGCTACTAGCATATTTTTATAGCTTGTGCATACAATATGAGCGCTCGAATAGGTAGACACGTAAGCTTCAATTATTGAAGTTTTCATAACTCAGAATAGTTCAGATGTGAAATTGTGCTCATAATCGATTTAAAAAGATCCAAAAGACCTTATTCTCATAATGAAATCTAAACAGTCTTCAAAAATCCAAATTTGAAAACAAAACTTGAAAGTTTTGTCAAAGTTTATAAGAATTCGAAATAGTTAAGCTTGCATGCAAATGAGCTGTTGTTGGAAACATTGTGTTGAACTCGAAAGAGTTACTTAAACAAACATTTCCTTAAAAAATAATTTGCTTTATAGGATGCAAGTTTTTTAAGCATGCATTGCCCGAGTAATAATTCTATCCTCAAAGTTATTTTTTTTTCGGAAGGAGTGGTCAAATAGTAAATATAAGGTGCGATAGAAAGGAGATTGCGACGATTTTCCCGTATGTATTTCTCTATTAGACCAAAATATCTCGGGCACAGTTGCTTACTTCGAAGGCCGATAATATGTTTTCTTTATCTCTTATTGTTTTCCATTTTCTCCGTCAATTTCTTCTTGAAATGTGCTTACTGCAGATGTTCATGATCAAGCGGGCGCAGGACTGCCCAGTAGGTCTCGAATTTTGCGGGAATGATACGTAATAATTATATATTAATCATTACATATTAATTACATGTTAATTATAAATTCGTGCTCATGCACATACAAAAAGTAGGCTATCTAGTGTAAAATATATTAACTTATTTTATAATTGCAACATAAGAAGAGAAGTGAAATAAAGAATTGAAGGACGCTGGATTTCTCAATGGTGCAGTCCGTTTATAACATCCGGAATTTGACTTCAAGAGCAGACTGTGCATAATAAGTCCATGCACCCACACAAGAGAACGCACGCACACAGACAAAAGAGAGGCAAAAATCACTCCTTCACGTCTACTTCGTTTCATCTGGGCGCATAATTCTTAGCAATGATCCCTGAAATTAAGACAACACTGACATTAAGCGATGAAGAATATTTTTATAGGCTTTGAGAAATATTCCAGCGAATAGGTTATGCATTTGTATCCGTCAGTGCGCTCCAGCGTGCCAACTCCGGCCTGATTATTTTCCGATTTATTTTCTTCAGTGGATCTCAGCCGACTCCTTCATTGTCTTTATTCTCTCTCCTCCTCTTTTAATTCATTCCTGTACTCCCAGTGAACTGTAGAGGATTATTTCTCGCCGCATACATATATTAAGTGCAGTGGAGTCACAATTTTTCGCGCTTCGGATCATGCGGCTGGTCGAAGAGGTTTTTCGAAAGCACAGTGGAATACTGGTTGTTGAAATATGTAGAAAATGTCTTCTGTAAAAAAATCGGTTTGCTGCTGTATTTTACTATTTTTGGTTACATTTTTTGTGCTTGTTCATTGTGAGAACATGGTGCCTGAGCACACATGACGCTTGGATACTTTGGATTGAAATTGACGACATAGGGACCACAGTCGCATTTTTAACATCCTCGATATTGGAACACAGCATATTATTTTATTCAATGCAAGATATGTATCTGAGAATGCATAAACTCGAACAGATTTTGCCGGGACGAATAAACAGTGCGTGAACCTCTTGCCAGATATCGTCAACGCTGGGAAAAAAACTATGGTTATAATTACCATATTAGTGGTGTACCATATTAGTGTTCAATATGCACTCTTAATTAGTAGTGGCCATAACCAATAATAGTGATATTTTTACTGGAGCAATCGTACTTTTACGAGTGTGCGGTTGTAAAATTAACATTTAATGGTAAAAATATTTCTATTATTGGTCATGGCGACTGCTAATTAAGAGTTCATATTGAACACCACTAATATGGTAATTATAACCATAATTTTTTCTCAGTGGCACCATGAGCTTTGCCTTCAATTCTACCGCAAAGCCAACACACATACTGGGGAGCGCAAAGCCGGAAAACATACACTTACGTAGCTTCATAAACTTTTCTGATGGTGGATAATCTATTGGTAGGTATCTTCCGTCTTAAGTTCGCCTTCAATTTTGCTGCATAGGCAATATAGCTACCGAAGAACGCGAATACTTGTATTTTTGAAAGACACGCATCAATCTCGCGACTAAACTTTGTAAGAACTTACAGACCACGCGTAAACTTATTGACATTTATCGTCGATCTGAAGCTCACCTTTGCTGGCCAGCGGGGGGATTATTGAAATTGATGGACAAAGCGATAGACAAAGAAGATATAGGGAGTATGGGGCGATCTTATTGGTTGACATGGTTGGTTCTTATAGACTAAGGAAGAAAATGATGGACTAACTGTCGGGTCTTTAGTGGGTTGCCGTTAGTTAGTCCATTACCTACCTCCTATGTCCATTGCCACCACCTGTTTCCACCAATAGGATCCCTCCAAATCGCTTTTATCGTCTTTGCCTATAGCTTCGTCCATCAATTTCAATAATCGGCCCGCAGGTCGGCCTCAGCAAGTCTGACTCTGGAGTCTAGACCAATAGTTCCCGGGTTTGAATCCTGATGGCGGTGACAAATTTTCACGGAACTGACGAGTGGATCTTCGTAAACAGATTCTTCTCGACCTTAATCCCTGAAAATTTGAAAGCCGGAGAATGGATGTGCCAAACTCCCCCTGATATCCACTGAAAATAAAATAATCTCTTTGTTAAAACTTGTGTCTGTAGATGGTTGTAGATTCCTAGGTTACTTAACAGTCGCGTGGCGTGAATCGAAAAGGATCGATAAAAAGGGTGTTCGCAGCTAACACCTTAATAATTGATTTTTTACCATAGGTTTAAACGGCATAACAATCGATGTATCGTAATGCACGCCACGCCACTGTTACTTAAGAAATAGGAATAGAAGTCTAATAAACTGCAAAAAAAGCTCGCCTTCAATTTTAGCGCATAGGCAACAAACATGACGGGTAGCGCTAATCGTTATCCATTATAAGATATCATGTATAGTTTTACGTTAGAAAAGCCCAACTAATAATGACCGAGGTCTTCCCATTCACGGAAATACCTTCCAAAAGATGATATGTTGAAGTGCATGTGGCAACCTAATCTTTCAGACTGCTCCAGCGGCAAACTTGTGCGGTTCATGAAATCGGGAGCGGGCGCGTAAAATAACAAAGGGCAGAAAATTAAACAGTAATTTCTTCGGCTCGGTTCGTCTAAGTAAATTTCCCGCGAGTAGAAATGTGGAAAATGTTTGAAGTTGCTCTTGAAAACCGAATACCGCGCGGAAAGTTAATGGAGAAAAGCCGACAACGGCTGGGAGCTTTGCGTTTTGCCTTCGTGCGTTGTTTCTCGCCCCCTTTCCCGAACCGACCTTTGAGATCCCGGTTTCCCGACCCCCATCGCACCTCATACCTTGAGTTTTCCGCTCCATACCTCCTCTTTTCAAAAAGGTATAATGTTATTTGAAGTCACTTCAAATACGGTCTGGAGTAAATCACAAATGGAATTTTGTGCCTCATACCTAAAACTTAAAAGATTACTTCGGAAAATGTAAATATTCTGACTGCACATCTTACCGAAGAAAAATTGTTTCATACGCACTCGCGAGTGATGTTTGTCCAATAATACCCTGCGGTAAAAACCACGTGATTTTGTTTCAAACGAAACCTACCGAAGCCGAAAATTAGTTTTGACCTTCTTAATGTGTGTAATTTCTGTTCAAAGGAACTTGAAGCCACACTGGAAAAAAAACACATTGGATCTAGAGTCCAGACTCTTAAAAACATCGACAAGAAAAAATACTCTTGATTCAATCGGATTTTTGCTTGCATCAAGAACCAAGCGCCAAGCCTTTTAATTTGAGAGGATTTCCTTTTGATCCAAGCAAAAATCCGATTGAATCAAGAGTATTTTTTCTTGTCAATTTTTTCAAGAGTCTGGACTCTAGATCCACTGTGTTTTTTTTTCCAGTGCATAGTGTCAGATTTATTAATTTTTTCACTTTATACGAAATCGATTTGAACCGCGTCAACAGAAAGGAACCAAGCCACATCATCTATTGCCAAATTTAACCGGGCAATTTAATATTTTACGAGAGAACGTTTGTGCGGATTGCGTTGAAAATTTTAGGGAATATGCTTCGCACCATGGAGAAAATTCACTGGAATTGGTTCGAAAATTCGCACAACCGTTTTCGTGTAAAAAATTAAATTGCCCACTTACATTTGGCAATAGCTGATGTGGTTTGGTTCCTTTCTGTTTAACGCGGTCCATTTTTGTGTCCGGTAAGGGGAGATTTGTGATTTGTGGGACATCCAATATCTAGAAGAATGAAGGAAAGGACCTGAGACGACGTTTAAAAATTAGACATTTTTAAGGATATTCATTACTTTCGTCTCTTTGTTCGCTCTGCGACTCTTCGACCATTCTTTTCGTCGCTCCTCCGGTAGGGTTACATCTACCAGTGGCGTGGCGTGCTTTGCGATAAATCGATTGATCTACCACTTATAAACACGTAGAAAAGTATCGACAAACAGGATGTTCGCAACGAACGCCTTAATAATCGATTCTTTACCATAGCTTCTTATGGGAACACATCGATAATCGATCTCTCACGCCTCGCCACTGCACATCTGGGTCTGACAGTGAATTCAGTAAGACCCACGGTAACGGTATAAGATGTGGAGGGCCTAAAAATTTCTTGTGGAGGGCCTATAAACAAATCAGCATGCTTTGCTTTATGGTGCCGATTCAGTCCTAACGGACTCCACGAATTTACTGAATTTGGGTACATACAACTCTATAATAATGATCAATGAAATTTGGTTCGTAAGAGAGACTGCACGGAACACGAAAGAATGTCTGATTTTTGATTTTTGCAGGTTGGACTTGAAACTTGAAATAGCTGAAGTCCTTGGAAGCTAGGCTGGGTCATCGTGAAATCTATTCTAATGACATTTCCGGACTGTCTTTGATGAGTGGTAGGTCATGTAATGGAGCGTGCCACGGAGCACGGGGTAGGGGGAGGGGGCACCATGCTAATTGGAGCAATGGGGGGGGAGCACCCGGCCATTGTCGCCATTTTGTATAAGGGTTACTCATTTTACATTTGCGCTTGCCGAAAAATTCAAAGAATCTGGCTAGATTTGGCAACCTTGTCGAGCAACGAGCCTGTGCAAGCCGAGAGGAGGCGCAGAAATTGGAATTCGACTAGAGATTCCGCGCGAATTCCGATCGCGTTTCAATCAAAAATCGAGGATAGTGAGAGTGAGTGAAATGGGCGACTGTTCAGAGATGAGATGCGAAAGACGGCGAAAAAAATCGAGGAAGATAGAAGAATAGATATGACAGAAAGACAGGTGATTTTCATAAACTTACAAACGGGACGGTATATCTTTCTGTTTGTTGTCTAAGGCAAGCTAAAGATGATGAATAACATGAAAACGTGAACATCAAGAATAAACTAGGGGGTACGCGGTACCCCCCCCCCCCCCCCGGCTGCTACGCGCCCTCTAAAGTCTGCTTCGCGCGGACCCCTCTAGGTTAATCTTACATGCTATAAGACAAACCTCTAAATAATTAAAAAAAATTCATCGGCGATCGTATTAATAATTGTGCGGCAAAGCGGTTCACTCATTTAAATTCGTGCTCCATGAATGCGCGTGTTGCCTAGGAAAAATTGAAGGGGCCCTTGTTTTGATCGTTCGCTCCTAAATGCACGCAATGCGCCAGTAGTCAATAACTATGACCGTTGCAAAAATACCGAATCACGGACCTCTGATGCCACCACATTAGATCTAGAGTCCAGACTCTTAAACACATCGAAACATCGACAAGAAAAAATACTCTTGATTCAATCAGATTTAAGCTTAAATCAAGAACCAAGCCTCTTAATTTGAGCCGATTTCCTTTTGATTTAAGAAAAAATCTGATTGAATCAAGAGTATTTTTTCTTCTCAATGTTTTCAAGAGTCTGGACTCTAGATCCAATGGGTTTTTTTTCCACTGTACTTTGGCGGAAGGTGACGATATGTGACCTATAGATTTCAATTAACGTCTCGAACATCTTGAGTTTGATCCGACGGTAGGTGAGGCGACAAATTCGTGGCTAAAGATGGCGACCGAGTGCAGATCTGGCGGCCTCGCGCGGCGTCTTAATCCTAAAAAGTCGCGCGCTCGCCTAAGACTTTGAAGCCGCTTTACCGACTCTCATAAGCTCCCCCGCCCCTCGAACCTCGTCCCAATAATCACGGTGATGTTCCCACGCTCGGCGGCTTGTATCGTTGTTCCAATGCCTTATTTTGATTGAATTGCTTTACCTAAAGCGCTGTTCCGTTTCATCCGCGCAGCGGCGGATTTAGTAAAGAAGCTCTCCATCTCTTTCTCACGGAAGCCCTCCGCTGAGGATAAACGAAAAGGGAGTGAAACACTCGCATGATCCCGTCATAAGCGGAATTACTTTTCGTATGCAAACTGGTCTTAATGCTTGGCCCATTCCATTTACCACCAATGCTAAGCACTCGCAGTCGTAGTGGGACAAGACCAGCCCACACTGGAAAAAAATCACATTGAAACTCGAGTCCAGACTATTGAAAACATTGACAAGAAAAAATACTCTTGATTCAATCAGATTTAAACTTAAATCAAAAGGAAATCCGCTCAAATTAAGAGGCTTGGTTCTTGATTTAAGCGAAAATCCGATTGAATCAAGAGTATTTTTTTATGTCGATGTTTTTAAGAGTCTGGACTCTAAATCCAATGTGGGTTTTTTCCAGTGTTTGATTTTTAATGCCTATACCTCCCTTTGAAAATTCTACACTGAATTAAAAAAAAAAAAAAAATATCCTTAAATTTGCCGCCAAGAAGTATTTTTTCTTAAATCAAGAATTTTTCTGCTCAATAGAGACTACTTTTTTGCTTAACCCGAGCCTTATTTGCCTTGTATCAAGAAAAATTTAGCTGAAATCAAGAAAAAAAATCTTGACGGCAAATTCAAGAATCATCATGCTTGCGCCAAGCTCATTTTGCCCCCGTGTAGATTCAAAGTCCAGGGTCGGACTGGCTCGCATCTGAGGGCGTAGACCCGTGGCTGGTTAAAGGGGCGCATGTGATATATCCTGGTAGGGCATCCCCTACGTGGAGAGAAGCTCAGAAAATTTTGGCAAAGCAGCACAAGTTTACGTTATTTTTAGGTTCAAAGTTTATTAATCGTGCAGAGTAAAAATTGCAAAATTGGACGTATTGAAGTAACCGGCAGACTTCTGAAATTAAAGAAAACATAAAAAATATGGTCACTAGACGCATCAAAGCACCATTATTTCCAAAAGAGCCGAGCCAGTGCTCAGTGGCGTAACGGACTTCCGCTGGGCCCCCCCGCAAAATTTTTTCTAGGCCCCCCCCATGTCGATAAAATTCCAAAATTATCCCCCCCTCCCACCCCTTCCCATCTTTTGGCCCGAGGCATCCCAAATCACGGACTTGGACTGCCTCACCCCTCACCGTCCCAGATCCCGTACCCGATTATATGGGACCCCTAAAGGATCAAGGATCTTAAGGGTGGCGGGGGCCCAGCCCAGGCCCAAGGATTATTGGATCTCCCAAAGCCCGAAATACGAAAAGTGACAAAAAAAGAAAAACAATTTAGTAATCACTGAGTGGACATTGGAAGGCAGGGGCCCTCCAGCAACTAAAAAGTTCGGAACAGTCCGAAAGAAGTATGAGAAACCCCGAGCTAACAATAAAAATCGGAGGAAGAAGCCCCATCTCAGTAAGTAAATGCCCAAAGTTTGAAACCTAAGCTAAGCATCAAAGATAGAGAGAGAAAAAAAAAATTCCGGCGGCCGAGGGCCCCCCTGCATAGCAGGGTCTGCGGGGGCGCCCGTTACGCCACTGCCAGTGCGGGGGCGCCCGTTACGCCACTGCCAGTGCTGCGGCTTACACGAGCTTAAGACATGGGTCCGCAAATCCATCCTGAAAAAAGAATCAGACAAGGACCTGAAAAAAAAAGAAAGAACGAGTATCAACACAGCCGAAGACATGAAAACCGTATTCGGGCCTCTTTTTTAACTTTTTTACCGAATCTGAGCAACACCTCACTGACAGCATACAGCAGAGCATTGAGAGCTCACGCTTCGCGTCATTGCGCCTTCAATTTTTCAGACGCAGCACGGGCGTCCATCAAGTATGAATAGTTGTATCTCTGCGCCGTCGTTAACGCTCATCCTTTCCCTCGCTTTATTTCTACATTGTGATAATGGTTTGCGTTTGTCCGATATTCGTAATGGTACCTCAAACTAGTTGCATAGAGCAGAGCATTGCAAGTTCAGAACTCACGCCATCGCGTCTTACATTTTTCATATCCATCTTGCGCGAATGGTTGTATCGCGTTTACACTTTAGTTGTCTCTTATTCTTGAATTTCCAGCTATATTTAAGGTTAAATTTGCCTGAGATATGCAATGGTATGTCCAAATCAATAGTCATTTTGAAAAGGAAGAAATTTGTGTAAAGGTTTCTATGTGTAAAAATCGAACCGACCATCGCCTCTGAGGGTTTTACACATAGCGAATGAAGGAGGGGTATAATACAGCGCCTGTGTGTCAACAAAAAGGTGAACATTTCACAAAAAAGTGTTTACGCTTCAGAGAGTAGTTCTTGGACTTCTGTTCACCATTATATTATGCATAAAAGCACCTTTCTTTACTCTAACTCTCTCCTCTTCCGATAATTTAAGAAATTTTCCGTATATATTCTCGGTCGTAATTTTTTTTTTTCCTCTTTATTTTGCTATCTACCAGAGGGGCGCGTTTTCGGCGCGCCAAGGGACGTATCTGCCAATGGCAGACTGGCCTTATGGCCAGTCCGAGCCTGTCAAAGTCTTAAAGGCTTTCAAAAATCAATTCATTGTCCATTCACTTTTCGCCTAGTTAAAACGTCTGTAACATATTTCAATGTCCGACATCAAACAAAATGCAATTTTTTTTATTACATTTACAACATTTTATTTAGAACTTTTTCTCCGCTTCGATGTTGCTGGAGAAAGATTCAACACGGAATTGTCAACTAAGAAAACATAAAGCATGATAATCAGCAAATATAATGCATTTTTGTTTTTGCATCAAATCGATGAATTATGGTGGAACAAAAGAATGCATTTATATTACTCACTCATCATTAAAGGAGGATATTTTCTCTGCTCTTTTTCCCCCGTTTTTTACTCAACGCAAAGATTCAATAATATCTGTCTACAGAATTAAGTTGCGGATTTGGCTCATGCAATCCGAAGAGACCCTTGTGCCCTGCTGCAGTGCTGCATGCCATCTATCCTTTATTCTCTCTTTTAGATGCTCTATGGGGTAGTACGCATGGTCGGATTTACCTACTTGCCGCCCATAGGCCACCTGTATTTTGCCGCCCTCTTCTCATTCATTCTATTGAAACATCAAAAAAAAAAAAACCATCAAGTGAACGTGCCGGAGGGAGAAGGGTGCATAAGACGCGTTCATTCGTGTTGATTTGTAAGAAATTAAGAAAGAACAAACATAAATGTGGTTTAATAATTTTAACTTCCACCGCCGCCGTGCCGCGCTGACCACACTACGTTTGGCGCAATGCGTGAAGTATTCATGTAGTCTTGTAGGCACTGTGCGTTTCACGCCGCGCCGCTACGACCGCTGTTGACCGTACTGTGTTTTACGCAATGCGTGAAGTATTCATGCAGTCTCGTATAGGCGCTGATATGTGTTACATGCCGACCGCCGCGTCGAGGGCTTCTCCTTTTCATCATTTCTCTTTTGCGCTCCAGGCCAAATTACGTGTTTGGTTTCTCTCTTAACTCAACTAATTAAAGGAGTGCAGTCTTTTGTATCACCAAAATACGACAAAATTAGAAATCAATGAACTCTCAGGAAATAAGAGATTTTTGTCACCTTTTCTTGTTGGTAATTTTTTCTGAATCCGATTTTTTTGTACCTGCTTTTAAAAAAATTGCAAAATTTTGCGCCCCAAATTTGCCGCCATGGGCCGCGGTCCATGTGGCCACCCCCTTAATCCGGCCCTGGTAGTACGGCTTCTTACTACCTATCCCATCTCGTGCCGTCCTTTTTATCCATATTTAACTTTTTTACGGCCGTCAACTCGGGCGCGGTAAACCGATGACGTCATATAGGTCCAGATGTTCTGGGCGAGATCAAGCAAATTAAAATATCACAGAAATCTCGAGATAAGCGGGAGAGGACCTGAAATGAAATAAATACGCTAATCGCTCCGAGGAAAAGCACACGGTATGAGAGTCATGCTCAGAATGCGAGTAATCATGTCGCAGTTGTAATTGCCATCTCTTTAATGTATAATGTACCCATCCGCCAGCCTCACCTCAATCTGCATTTTATTAATAATTTATTTTATGAACGTTACCTTTCATTATAGACTCATAGATGCTATAAATTGTACGAACCAGTGTTATAAACTCACTTTTGAGTTTTAGGAGTCACGTGGCGCATAAAGCCCGATTTTTAGGCGCCATTGAGGATTTTTAATGGGCCTAATTGACTTTTTGCCTATATATTATGGCGCACTTATTGGGAAGTTAGACGCAAGATGTTTTCGGAACAGAACCAGTAAGTAGCTGTAACTAGGGGGAAGACAAAAGCACTAAGAATGAAATCGTTAAAAATAGAAAAAGCTTTCAATTGCACTGTTGAAAATTCTGAGTTTTTTTTTAATTCAAATAGATTTGTCTCTCTTTCTTTATGTGACTTCCTATGAAAATCCAGATTTTTAGGGGGCAATTTTTAGGGGCCACGTTGGCGCAGAGCCTTCATTTTTTAGGCGCCATGGCCGATTTTTTAAGCTCATTTGGCGCGTTGGCGCCTGTGAGTTTCGAACACTGCTATGAACAGTGATACTTACCGCAGTGTTTTTTTTCTTCCAAATTACGTCCGTTGAATCTGAACGATGATTTTTCAATCGCGGTGGTACCCACATTGCTTTTTCAAATTAAATTCCTTGAATCTGAACAATAACTTTTCAGACACCGCTGTCATGTGGAGTTGCATACCAATCATTTTGAATGAGATTTTCACTCGCAGGTCAGAGATCAGAGAGTTAACGAGCACTGAAGCTACATAGCCCGACCATATTTTTAGGAGTCATACGTACTATGCTTCATTTTGTGGTGATACGATTTAGCGACTAATACTTGTTAGCGAGGAGGAGGCTAGTCAAAAAGTGGATTTTTACCAAACGTGAGAAGATTATACTATACGTTAACGCCATGTCAGTTCGCCTTCCATCTCAATGTAGGCAACACTAGCAACTACGTGGTCGAATGGTGGTATCGTCGTGAAATGGCAGGCTCACTTGGGGCCACTCTCCAAAACTTGCTTTATTTTTGAGGCGGAGGAGGTTACTTCAAAGTCATATGCGTTGGCCCTCAGTTTTAGCGTAGGTAACGCGAGCCTCTTCGACCGAATAGTAGTGTCATCGTGAAATGGCACGCTCACTGGGGACACACACAAATTAGAGTTTTTTACCTCACGGAAAAAGATTACATTGACACCACGTCAGTTCGCCTTCAATTTCGGTGTAAGCAACACAAGCTCCCATGTGGTCGAATAGCGGTGTCATCCTCCATGTGACGCTCAGACGGTTTCTGTCGTCGATTTTGACGAAAGCATAATAAATTTCGAAATGATAGGGAAGAATATGGAAAGAGTGAGAAGGAGTTAAGAAAAGGAGGAGGGAGAAGAGGAGAAGAGGAGAAGAGGATGACAAAAGAGAGGAAAAAATGAAAAAGAAGTAGAAAATTGTAAGGAGGAGAAGAAAAGAGCAAGAAGAAGAAAAGCGGAAGAAGATGAAAAAATAATGAAAAAGAGGTATAGAGGAAGAAGAAGAAGAGGAAATGGAAATGGAACAAAGGAAAGAGAGAAAATAGAGGAGAGAAAAAAAAGAAAAAGAAAAGAGAGATTGTAGAAGAGAAACGGAGAATGTTCATAGGGAAAATAGGAAGAAGACGAAGAAAAGAAAGGAAAAATGCAAAGGAAGAGGAAGAAAATGGAGAGAAGATGTTGAAAATAAGAGATTGAAAGAAGACGGAGAAAAGTGAAAGAAAAAGGAGGAAAGTGAATGAAGAAAAAGAACACAGATGGAAGAAGAAGCAGAAGAAGAAAAGAGAGGGAAGAAGAGGAAAATGATAGCAGAATCAACAAGAATCGATCGAGACAGATGCACAGATGAACGTAAACCGAACGTGATTTGATCGAAAAAGAAGGAATACAGGAAAAAATTTGCTAAAATCCATATAGTCTTGGAACAGTCACACTCAAAATGAAAGACGACGGTTGTTACAGTGACGAGCTTTCTCGGACGTCCGACTACCTATGCAGTTCGTTATTGAGTAAGATTACCAATATACACCGCTTCAGTACGTAACGTAGCAAAGCAAAGGAGAAGAAAGCGCCTTCAATCGCGCAGCCAGCAATCCACCTTACATAGTCGACGGACTGGTTCAAAGGGACCGTCCATAAATTCGTAATGCTTTTGGTGGTGGGTCGGTCCTCATGATTTTGTGACCGAGTGTAGCAAGGGGTGGAAAGGGGTATCAAGAGTATGTATACTGATTTAAAAAAAATTCCTTTCCTTCTTAAGTTTTATATGCTAGATGTTTGTCTTGCTCTTTCTTGTCTCTTAAAACGAAGAGCCCTCTAATCAATAGGAGCTATTCTCTCCCCTCATTTTTAGTGAGAGAATTTCTTCGGACTTTTTTTGAAAAAGAGGCTGGGGAGCCGTCGGAGCTCATATTACGTAATTATTTTGGGAGTATCTGGACCAGCGTTACGATCGCCTTATAAGGGGTGGACTATAGTGTCAAACAATCGTAGATGTTACGTTACGTAATGGACCACTAGACAAGGTACAAATTTAAGCAATCTGATACATGTTTCTTAACCAGAATTTCACGTAAAACACGATCAGTGCAACAAATATTACTGAAACTAACTCCTAACGAAGATATCAACGTCTTTATTTCACATTGGTTACGATGAATTTGAACTGCCCGCTCACAAGAAACTCAAAGCTCTACGTGAGTCAAATCGCGCACTACAACGGTTTCAGCAAGCTTCTCAATCGAGCAGTGTTCATTTCCCACCATGTGTTGTTCAAACTATAAGCAATTTGCTATAGCTGAGCCAAAGCGTCAAAATTAAGGTTGCCAGATTTTTAAATCGCAGATACTGTCATGATACGTTTGGCGCGCGATGTGAATCACGTAGAGCATTGAGTTTTCATGAGCGGGTGGTTTGAATTTACGCATCAAGAATCATTAAATATCTTCGTAAGGAGTTAATGTCAGTAATTTTCGGTGTGCGCATCGTATTTTACGTGAAATTTTGGCCAAGAAACATGTATCAGAATGCTGAAATTCGTACCTTGTCTAGTGATCCATTTCAGAGGTGTAGCATATAATGCAGGGTCCCACAGAACTCGCGGATAAGAGAACACAATGCGGAGGGGGGGGGTAAATAAATTACATGTTATTTTAATTTAATTATCTAAATTGCAAAAATAAAAAAACCCTCGGTTCTTTAGTAGAACAAAATTTGGGTACCTACATACTAATGTCAGAGAACTACTAAAAGAAAGGGCTGTCGACTAATGAAAGAATTTGCATTTTTATTCTGTTGGTTCAATCACGGATCTTACAAGATGAAAATAACTTACGTATTAAATGTTAAAAAAGGCATACAAATTCAAAATTGTAAATTTGTATTTCTTTTTTATTATTATTTCTGTCTTATTTCTTTTTCTATAATTACATCATTGTTAGTTCCGACTTCTGAAGATCTGTTGCAACATAATTTCAGGCTAGAAGCCAGTCATGTCATGACTATTCAGTAACATTCTACCCGCCATTCCATCATCAACATTACAAACGGTTCTTTTGTCTCAGACACTTTAAATTCACAGCAGACACTGGGGTTCGGAATAAAAAAAGGAACTGTGATATAAAAAAACAATATTGAATGTATTTAAAATTCAGAGAACAATCTAATTAAACAATACAATCCTTGGACAACAATTACAATTAGTTAATTTTTGAACAGAAAAAGAAACTAGATTTTTGGAGATGTTCTTAAAAATTAAGTACCTAAAAATAAAATGATGTTCAATCAAGCACACGGTGTTCACCAGAGAATAAGCCAGAGGATGGAATATTCAGAGAGACTAGAGGGTGGAGCATCTTCAATTTTATTTTTAGTTGAAGGAACATGGGAGCAAATCTTATAATCAATAGAGGAAATTTGCCTAATATTATTATCTCCTTCAATTAAAAATGACAAGACTGAGACAGTCAATAGTGACCTTAAACATAGATCTTGAAATAAGAGACCTTAAGGTAAAAAACCCACCCATATCGTACATCAAATTTTTCTTAAAAACTGATAGAAACTGTAATGTCAAGATGGGCCAAGCACTAAAAAAGTTCTTTGAGCTGACATTATGTACAAATATAGAAAGTCTCCTGACTGGGCTTTTCAAAAGCAAGCATGATTTTCTTGCCACCGACTGAACCGATTAGTAAGCAACTCTGACTAAATTTTTGTCTAAGGAGAGTATGGTCATTGAGAGAGTTGAAATGAATAATATAATGATTGACATGATTTCATAAAATAAAAGCAGTAAAGATTTACAACAGTTACAATTTAAAACAATTGCTGAGCAGGAATATTCACATTTTAAAATATACATTTCAAGGGTTCCCCTGATAAAGGCAGAGAAAAACAAACTAGTATTTTTAGCGTCACAGATTAGGGAGTTCAACAGCACTTTAACAAAAATTATGATACAATTTTTTTTAGGAAAAGCCATGTTGGTCCATTTAGGTGTTCTAAGTAAAAAAATTCAACACTATAATTATGAAATTACACCCCAAGATTAGTGCGTCCTGTTTGGTTCCATGCAATATTCTCTTTTCCAAGTAATTTCTCTTGAAAAAACAAAATTTGCACTTTCACTCCCGTATCTGTGACTCCATCATTTGTGATTACATTTAGATTACATAAAATGCCTAGTTAAATCTATTTACAATGAAGTAAATCAAAGAATTTTTGGTAACAGTATTCAAAACAGATTGCACAGGTATGGATGTAGAACAAGACAAATGCCCAAAGTTGCATTAAATAATGATTCTTTTGAAGAAAACTCATTGATGAACCAGTAAGTTTAAGTAGAAAATAAATGTCAGTTTAAGAAGAGCGCATTTATCAACTAGATTCACTTTAGTTTCCAGCAGAAAAACAGTATATATCCGAGGAACGAGTGAAATGTTAGATTTATTTTTACACTAATCCATCTTGAGCGAGATTAGAAAAAATATTAAAGGAATTGAGTAAAACGGAGGATAGCTGTGGCAGCATACTCAAGTTTTGGAAATAAGTTTTTTTACGGCTTGAGAGGTTGATTTTAAGTAGATTTCAGGAGATCTGAACAGAAAATAAATTTCATACATCACAAAATGTTATTTTCAAGTGACAGACTGGGTTCAATATCAGACTTAACATTTCTTTCTATAACTAGGGTCATGGAAAAGAAAACAAAATTTGATACAAAGTAGAATTCTCAAAACAGCAAAACTTAAAGCACAGGTAAATGATCAAATTTTACTAAAGACAATATTTAATCACGGGGAATTAGCTGCAGAATTGACTTTAAAGTAAAAAAACTCACTTTAGAAATTTTTAAAGGTTAACAGATCTGAAAATAGTGAATTTTGATAATCTATTGAAAAAAGTTCTTTGAAAATGTACCTACGACTCATAAAGAAAACCTAGATTTAGTTGGATTGATTTTACATAGCAATTTGATTATTTTTAGGAAACAACTCCGGTTGAAAGAACAAGTTTGACACAGGGAGCTCTAAATGTCACACTCAGAACTTAGAACAAGGAAACCCAAACAATTTAGCTCATAACACGATGTGACAATGAAAGAAACTATGTTTTGAGTATTATGATTCAAAAGAAAAGCTTTTCATCTATGACTATCCATCAACTTTCAAAACTAAAGAGTGTTTGATCTTACGTGCTTCCTAATTTTAACCTTGAATTTGTCCAAATATTTTAAAATTCCTTCTTTGAAACTCAAGGACAGTAATGCACACAAATAAAATAACAAAATTTACTGAAATCGATAAAATATATAAAAATACCACCAACAAACACATAGATAACTACATACAATTGTAAAAATCTGGAATAGTATTCAATATTTAACAACAAAAAAAAACTAAAATCGGGCAGAAAATACAAGCACACTTACAATCCTGGAATAAAAAGAAAAGGAGAGATAAAAAAACGCAGAATGGAACGATAACTTAACTTGACTACATTAACATAATATTAACTATGAATTATTTAACTATATTATACAATGCATACTGAAAAAGCTCCTATAGTAATAGTTGAGAACATAATTTTCCCTCTATACCCCTCTTCGGCAAAAAAAAAAGAAGAAAAAAAACTATTATTCAAAGCCCTGAGTCTTGCGTAAAATCGATTACCATTTGCATAATAAGTATAACTCTAGTTTTTCATGAAATTTTAAGGAACAGAGTCAATAGCAGGAGTAAGGGGAAACAATTTAGTCTTCGTCTCATGGCAAATTCTTAAAAAGGGAGGACCTGAAACTGTGACGTAAAATTCTTGTCTCATTGATGCATGACAACCTATTGTCATCACATATCAAATACATAATAACAAACTTTATATGGCGTGGAATGGGTCAATTGCGCTGGTCACAGAATTCTGTTTTGATGCTTGATTCTTGTAGATCAGCTAAAAATAATAAAATCGGGCCAGACAGCAAGTCTCTGTGTTCAATATTAACCGAGATATCCCTCTTTGAAAAATTCGGTTTATGATGTCATCCACCACGGTAGTGACACCCCTTGTTTCTTCCATCTTAGTTTCATCCGTAAGGAAGAGACACACATTTGCATGGTTACTCACCGTGCAACTTGGATGAAACTAAGATGGAGGAAACCAAGGGTGTCACTACCACAGGGGATGACGACATAAACAAAATTTTTCAAAGCGCAATATCTCCGTTAATGTTGAATGTAGAGACTTGCTGTTTGGACAGATCTCATCATTTTTTGCTGATCTACAAGAAACACACATCAAAACTTGATTCTGTGACCAGCGTAACTGACTCATACTAATATTTTTAATGCAGGGAGTCCTTTTGCGGACATAAGATTCCTAAAATTATAATACTCAACCAATCATTTCCCACAGTTCTTCAGGTGTTGAGAGAAATAATGGTTAAATGATTTTTACAGCACAATTTTTAGCTGAGATTTCATATGAATGGTACTGTTTATAATTTGGATCATGAGGCCGTAAGAGTTAAAAAGTGATGATTTTGATCTATTCCATGTCTATTGCTCTCTAGAGTACGTTGAATGGGAAGTTAAGGCTTTTTTTCCCCTCAAAACACACTACTTATTTTGACAAAAAAAATAATAAAAAAAAAAAAAATTATTATTGGATCACATACAAAACTCGTCTCTCAGTAAGCTTCCTAACTCCAGCATCATAAGATTTTTTTGTAACAAAATGTGAACTCTTGATTACTGCTAATGACAAAAACACTTTATAAAAAGGGTAAGAAAATAATTTGCACATACTTTTTTGAGACAGGTACGTATAGTTATTTTGAATTTTCCTTGTCTCAGATGATTCCAAAGATTAAAACTATACTTAAAAAAAGATTGTTTTATAAATACAAAACTACATACTTATTTCAATCTGAGATATTGACGATATTAAAATGACACTTAAACTAAAAATGAGTATATTTTGATCGATTTTATGATATTTTTTAGCACAGAATTTCACCAAGAACATTTCTCTGCAGTAAAATTTCACTGCTAAGACAACTTTGATCCAAGCAACTGTTTGCTGCCATTCATACACTGTTTTAAGGAAAGATTAAATAAGAGGCAACTGATAAGTCAACCGGCAACAAGGTGGAGAAAACATACGAAGGGCTGTACTGTGGTAATTATTACAGCAATTGGACTAAAAACATCTCCAAATAGAGGCAGGGTAAGTTAGGAATAGGGCTGGAAGAAAAAGAGGAGGGTAGCAACATATAGAGGAGCAAATAAATGGCGATTAGGCTATGCCAACATCAGTCTCTAATTAGATTTTATGGGCATCAGACACGTTTTGAGAATTAAGCTACTTTTGGCGTGATTTTCATGCATTGATAAATCGTTTTTACAACGATTCAGATTTTTCATCAGTTATGACAAACTCATAAGATGGAGTGTGTTATAGCGGCCAGCCTTAAGCTTGGAAAAAAGTTGAGGAAAAGACTGCACGAATTTTGAAGAGATAATAATACAGGCAAGGAAAAGTAGCCACAGTAAAATGTCCGCAGTGAAATGTTGGTGCAGTGAAATATTAGTGATGACATATAGTTAGAACATTTCGACTAAAGAATAAAACATTCAACAAAATTGAGAATTGAAAAATCACTTAAAAAATTACTTAGGGATTAAATCGATCACAAAATCATGAGTTCTTGACAAAATGAGAATCAGGAATTAGCATGAGGTGTAGCTCAGAAGAAAGCTAATTGGATGAGTTAATTCAATGCAATACTCAGTACAATCATTTTTTAAACGAAATTCGTTATGAAGGTTTAAGTTTTAAGTAGATACATTCCAAAAAATGACAAGCACAAGATGATTAAATTAAAAATCAAAAGTTAAGTAGAGGATAAGACTCAAAGTGAGCATATCACTTCCATGAGAAGTGTATAAAAGTGAGCGATAGAAAACAGGTTGTGGAACGACAAAAAAAGATCTGTAGAATTAGAACAATTTTTTTACAGCTGATGAGGGCTAAGCGGATATTAAATGTAGGTAGCGATCATAAATCGTTGTTTAAATCATGTAAAGCAAAGCACGCACAAAGTTACTTCAACTAAAGAATACAAGAAAATGAAAAAAATTAAATAATTTAAAAGGAGGGCATTGTTGAGGGGCAAAAATCGGACCACTCCCACAATGTTGAGATTTTTCGGTATTTTGCAGTTGACGACGTACATTTTACAGACTTATTTGTGTTTCGGCTAAACTCACAATATTTTGTTTTGAAACAGATGCTTAGACTGGATATAAAGGCCGAAATTCGAAGGCATGTTTTTAATGTTTCACATCAGAACTCATGCTGGACCCAAAGGTGATGGTTGACTATTTCCACATATTTTCGGTCTCCGGTGGTTCCAAACAACACATCCATAGCTCATGAATCTTCACCCTCAGGCCCAACATGAAATCTGATGAGGAACTTTTTAAAAACCTGAATTTTTGGGGATTTTGGCTCCAGACCCAAGTTTGAAACTCTGTTTCAAAGCAAAAAAGTGTGAAGTGTCACCGAAACAAAAAAAATATCAGGATTCCGGGAAAAGGCAAATTTTGCCGATTTTCTTTCACTTCAACTACCCTTGAATTCTCAAGAGTTGAAATAATTTCCGGTGCCAGCAATGTCAAATATGTTCTCTGGTTTTGTTGGTAGAGCCAAAATTTAATGTACATAAAACAAGTAGAATGACCTTGTCATTTAAAAGCCAAGGCTGATATTTTTGAAACTCCATCTGCTAAACATATGCATTGTGCCATGCGCTCTTTTCATTCGACACAGTGACCAAACTTTTTTGGTAGCCCCCATAAGATTAAAAAATAAAGTCAATTATCATTTAAATATCATTCCGAGTAGGGTTATACACTTTAATTTTTTACAACTTTCTATCATTCTGTTTAATTCCAACTCTGCTAGCACACAAGCTTGCAGAAAAATAAAGTTAAGACACTTTCTTGCAAAATAATTAAACATGTACCAAAGGACTTTCATTGAGGCTTAAAATTATTATCCTAAAACAAAAAAAAATTGCTGTGAATGTTGTATTGTAATTATTCACCTTTAGATAGAGAAAAAGTGAAAAAATAATCTATAGGATGAACCATGAAAAGAGTAATGGACTAAATACACTTTTACAATACGAATAATACATATGGCCTTGAAAATAATTTCAATTATAAATGAGACTAAATTATAATAGCAGAGAATTAAATTAAACTTAGGTAACAAATTATGTTATAAGTAGGAAAAGGAATACCTAAAAGTGTGATCCCACAGTTAACTAGGAGTCTAAGTCAGAGAGGGGTGTTGTCTGACAAAAAATAGAGTTTGCCGAGGGCTTCACAATAGACAGAGAATGAACAAAGATAATCCATATAATTACAAAGACACCATACATCTGACAATTTTCTGTTCATTAACCTGTTGCAGTGTCAGAGTAATTAATATTTTAAGGATTGTGTAAGATGAGACTAATCTTAAACGCAAGTAAGGAGGATTTTCCGGAAGATTTTCTATCAAACACATTCTTTCAGACGGGAATGACAACAAGATCTTCACTTGACACAAGAGGGTATTTTTACAACCTTCATGTGCACCCTTAGTAGTTCGCATTGTATTTGTCATACTTCTAAAGTTTTGCAATTATACATATGCAACTTACATAGCATACAATAAAAGACTATCATGAATAGAGTGACAATTTGCCATAAAAAGATATCTTCGTTAGGATTTTTTTTTAGGAAAAAAAAAAAAAAAAAAAAAAAAAAAAAAAAAAAAAAAAAAACTCCAAGCAATTGCTATTTGCTTGTAGTTGAGTTGATGGAGAAAGATCTAAAGAACAAAACAATAAAACTGTGGCAGTAGGATTAATGGTTTGTTCCTTTTATTTCATGGCGATGCTCAGTTTTAGCGTGGAACAGCTTTCAAAATTAAAACATATGAATTTCCCTGTAGACGGGCAGTATGGAGATCACTTGCAGAAAATATTCTTGACATGAAATTCCAATGATTCAAAATTCAATTTTGCTGAAAATCTAAATCTTAAATTATCACCAAGTCTGTAGCTTGGAGAGCAAGGGTTCCTAGTAGGGAGTAGAGTTAGATTTATGGCAAAGCGTTACTAATGTAATGGAACCTTGGCTTAGCATTGCTTAAAACTTACTCCGGCACAAATACATCAAATACGTGGAAATATTTTCAGATTAAAAGTAGGAATCACATAATACTACATATTTCAATTAACTGATCACAATGCAAAGAAACAATCACACAGTAAGAGTAAAGTGCAAGGCACACTTCCACATACAGTCCTTCTAGAGGCTGAAATTTTTTGCCCCCATAATTCATCTAAATTAGTGTTCTAAGACGCACATTGATTTGATAGAACCATGTATAACTGCTTGGTTGGATCATTAAGTTTCAGACCTCAGCCAGTTTTTCCGAATTGAGATTGTCATTCAATGTATGAAACTCATTCTTGCCTCAGTTCTTTTTCTTTTCATTCAAGCTATCTGGAATCTGAAGCAAGGAATCAAAGAATCTGAGCAACACTCAGATCTTGCATTGAGTCCTAATCAAGAAGAAAAAAATAAGAAGCCACCGCTTAAGAAGCAACTTTCAAAGGATACAGTAAGGCCAATTTTAAAGACAGTTTGTAAAAAACTAAATTTTTAGATGCCTTTTTATTACAGAATTGCCAGTTTTCGTCGAGTAGTGTCAGGTATTGTGACAATCGTGATAATACTGCAGAACGGACCTGACGTTTTTTTAAAAAAACTGCAATACCCTATGCAAATCTTCTTTTTTTCATTTATGACTGAAATACACACTTGCTTTTTTGGTCGTCACTACAAATCCACCTCTACATAAAAAAATAGAAGTTTGAGGATGATGACGATCTTGCACCCCTACAACTTTACAATGACATATCTCTGGGCTGATGCAATCCTCAGGAACTTCAATGCTGCAGAGTCAATGTTACATGCTTAAACATTCTCAAACTATTTGTACCTAGTATCCAACCAGGTTAGTGCAGTGAATGAAGATGAAAACCTATTTTGTTATTTTTAATATTACCTGACCGGCTCAGATTCGGGTGCTTTGAGCGGGACTTGCGGATAAGTTGGAAAATCTGCTGTCTCAACTTTAGGCTGTACCTGAAAAACAAAGTAATGATTATTTGAGGCTACATAAGCAGTTTTATAGGAAACAAAGATAAGTGTATCAGATGAATTATACATTGCATTTATACAGCGAAAATTGGATATAACGACCTTCCACAGGTCAGTCTTATTGGGTCGAATTGTCAATATTCAGGGGCTATGCCCCCTGGCCGCTACATATCTCTACCCTCCAGAGAGTGCTTTGCGCCCTCCAAGTTCTGCTTTGAGTGTCTCCGCGAGTTAAGTTTCCAAAATCTGAGTAAGCAGGCTCTTAAAGGACTATCACCTGTTGATATCTGCAAACATTATTCAAATCGGCCGAGTAGATGCTAGAACGATCCATGACAAAAAACGAAAATTTAAGTGGTCAGAGAGCTCTGAGTAATAATAACTCATTCATAAGTACACTTAGTCAATAGGATAATAGCCATGGGATTGATCAGATTACAATGTTACGACTGAAACATAATTATAAGTGATGTCGTAATGATCAATTTCCACCGTAAATACGTTGATGGAACCCATAAAAGGAAAAACCTTGTTTACTATTGACTATTGCAGAATATTGGTGGGGTAAAAAACGAAGGTTTTTGGCTTGATGAATTACATTAATGCTTTTCCCTTTTGATTGAAAAATGATTTTACTGTCTGGTGACGGATTTTTCTCTCTCTTTTTTTTGTTCCTTCATGTTCATTTCCCAAAAATAATTTTTTCAGTTTTTCCAAAACTTGCTAAAATATGCCATTCATTAAAAATTTTTCTGTCAAAAAGTCTCGTCATTGGAACTAGAATTTTTTTTATCATTTTTTTAATAATGCTTTATAATAAGAAACATGGATAAGACTTCACTTTTAATCCAGTTTTGAAGGGATGGTTAGCCCATTCACTTTTACTTATTTTAAGCCACCTGAGCCTAACTTTAGTACTCAATTTGGCCAGGATCAGTAACTTTTGATGCTTCTGAATGGTCCTAAAACTTATCATATGATGCTGGAAATTGAGATACTTAAAATACAAAATAAATTTTGTCTATACACTACAAAGATCAGCGGTTAAAATATGTCATCCTGTCGTTCATTCCAATGGCCTGTGTCACACTATCAAAACTAGACATCAAAATATCAAGGTCAGGTGTTGTGATAGGCTTATTTGACGACTTGGACCAATCACAGCACTTGACCGTGACGTTTTGATGGAGTATTTTGATAGTGTGACACAGGCTAATGCCAGCTGCTGAGTTTTCCTTGATTTTTGTCAAAATAAAGAAAACCTTAAAAAAAAAAAAAAAAAAAAGCCCCGCTAGAGAAAATAATCAAGAAAAATACAGTATCAGCTAATACATGGAAAAATTGAGTTAGGCGAAGTATTAGTGTGAAAGGTGTATTAGTATTGGTAAATACATTTATTGTACCAGAGATAATTAAACAACCGTACGAATATGTGTTGGATTGGTGATACTACTAGTCAGAGGGTTGATGAGTAATGCTACCTGTCCAAAAATGACAGAACTAACTAAAACGTTAGTTAAAAGTCCCATGATGAGAATGCTTGTCATTATGGACCAATTCCAGAGCGAACGTAATGAGTATACTGGTCAATTTAAGGAAATGTGTTGCGAAAGAAAAGTACACTATCATTATCGGCCAGTCTATAACGTTCAAATTTGGTACCGACTTGAAATGAAAAAATATTTAAAAGTTTAACAATCAGTTAAGGGTATAGACCATGCCGTAACTGAGAAGAAAAAATACTTTACAAATAAATGATGATACTTAAATAAATTCTTGTTCCTCTAATTTCTAGTGGAACGACAAATTTATAGGCAAAATGAAACAAAATCAAGGCATTAACGCTTACTTTGAAAGAGGGAAACAGAGATGCATAAACTTGTGAGCGAAGATTTGAGCCTTTCGAATAGCCATCCCAGTGGTTTCCTGCAATAGTTAGGATGTCACCGACTTTCAAGTTCATTTCTTGCGGTGTTTTCGCAGTATGTGGCAGCACCGCAACATGATAATGTGGCTCCTGTCCGCCAAAATAGTAGACATCATCGAGGGATTTGAAGTGGTCGGCAGCATCAGGAACAAGAGCATTCATGATTTCATATGCAATACGGCAGACCTAGAGGGATGTGAAAATAAATAATAGACAACATGATTAAAATAAAAAGTTAGATGGAAAGAAATAAGTGATTAAGGTTTCATTAAAATAAAAAGTTAATTCAACATCATTCTTAAAAAGCATTTCCTTAAGCCTTAATCTTCTACAAGTATTTCTGAAGGAGGAAATCCAAAATTCAAATCAAGAGCTACATTCATAATTGTAGCGAAGGAAAGTCGAGAGCCTTACAAGCATTCCAACTTTGCACATACAGCCAGACATGAACGGGCCAAAATTTAAATAGGAGAGGGATGGATCAAAATTATTAATTTAAGCCTTAAAAAGTATGTTTTTCAAAAGAAAAATATATGTTGAGAAACGTTTTTCAACTCTAAAATTTTCTGATATTAGGAGCTTTAGTAGAATTCATACATCGCAGAGTTTCCTCACTCATAAAAATTTTCACTTTTTCACTTTGCTTTTCGAGTGTGACAACTGTAAAGTTATTACCTGTGAGGAAAAAGTACAAACAAGAAAATCTGTGCGAGCTAGAAAATGAATATCAGTGATAATCCCATCAAGAGATGATCTTGAATATCGGTTCCCTAAAGAAGCTGATTTTGAGATAACTGCATCACCCAAAACTTCATATTCAGGATATCTGAGAACAGAACAGATCAAAAATGAAAATCATAATCTGAAAGTCTTAAAAAAAATTGTTGTTTAAAATTCAATGACAGTATTTCCCTATTTTTATTTCTACAAGGTAGACTAGGTGCTTAGACGAACAGAAATTATTTGATTACTTCTACAAATATTTTTCACTCTTTGACAATTTATTAAAATGGGAAGAACCTGCAAGAGAGAGATATCTGAGCTGTCAAAATTTTGAAATTCAATTAGGTAATCAAGAATAAGTGCAAACATGTAGGGAAGAGTTTTTATCTACATAAACCTACCATCCCCAAAATTTGTTATTGAAGCAAACAAAAGTTGTTGCTCCTCAAAGGAATATATGGGAAATGCCATGCATTGCATTGCAATATACAAATCGAAGCTCTAGCCGCCGCAGTCTTGCAAAAAAAGTGCACTTCTTCGATTTCTAAAAAGGTATTTATTCATCAAAAGACTGAAAATGTTTTAGTGGTGAGTTTACTAAGAGTTCTGAGAGAACATTTTTCGGCAAAAAGATACATTAATCTGACCAGAGGTGAAACTTGTGAGGTTAAGGCGTGTAATGTCAGGCCACAGCATGGGAAATTTTGTCATTACACCTGATGCTGCTTCTCAATGAGCCTCAAGGTCAAAGATCAAGGTGACCTTATGCAGATCATCCTAGATTAACATCCATCTTAAGCCAGATGAGGCTCACTTTCAGTCAGAATTAATTTTGAAAGCCATTCCTACAACGTTATCGCACTTGCCGGCAATCAGTAGCATGAAATTTCGACAAAAATACCCATGTTCCATAACAGAATAAAAAATTAAGTGTGTTGAAAAATTTAAAATTCAGGGGATTATTTTAAAAGTTGGGTCTCAAGGCATTTACACCCAGCTGACGGAAATAATTTCTACTCTACAATAACAGCACTTTCTTATTATATGCATACATACTTTTGTCGTATTTCTGTGAAAACTTTAGGGTCGTCAGTTGCCAGGTAGATTCTTTTCTGAGGCACTGGTTGAGAGACAAGGAGCTGCTGGAAGTATTCCTCCACATGGCTCATGTATTCTTCAACAGAGTGAAATGCAGCTTCAGTTCCTACTTTGTCCGTGCGTCGAATGTGAACACTGTAGAGACCAAGTCATCATTAAAAGAAAAAAATAATCAATCATTTGAAGAAATATAAAATCTCTTTTACAACATCAATTCAATCAAAAACGTCAGTTCAATGGCCGCTTTAACCTGGATTGGTTGTGATTTTTGTGTGAGCAAAGAGTTTTAATTTGCTGATTCTGATGCAAACAACAATTACACTGATTTTTCACTTATGAATGTATTTTAGAAGTTTTTGATACATAAAAGCATCATGTTCTTTACAAGAAACCCCGAATATTAAGTTGTATTCAAATTTTACATGACAATGCTACATTTTATCTCTAGGTCCTCAAACATCCATTAAGAAACAACTTAATTTTGAGATACAAAATACTGAAAGTTAGGGGAGAAAACCAAGTTAGAACATTATAACTATCAGAATTTATAAGGAAAAAATTTCCGATACATCTACCTACTCATTTTTTCATTCACATAATTTTGCAAATCCACAATCTTTTGTTTATTCCAAGCAATAAATTAAGAATAAACTCACTCAAAATTTTCCTATACTTTTTTGCAAGAATCAAAGAAATTAACTTACCCAACTATTGGATTTTGGAAGTTTACTTTCCTCCCAAAATCATCTAACATTTGTTTTGTGGCTGGCTGGTACTTGAGCATATATTTCAAAAATTGTCCAATCCACCAGACTGTAGGATTACCATGGATTCTGGTCAAGCGACCCGCAATGTCATTAGGTACAGCTCCGGGAAGAAACTTTGACCGAGGTGTCAATGAATCAATTATAGGTAGATTCATCACTTGTACATTACCGTTGGCTTAAATAATAAAAAATTGATGATGGATTAAAAATACAGAATAGTGATGAGAATGGGTCAGTTGTGCTAGTCACAGAGTCGTGTTTTGGTGCTTGATTCTCTAAAATCAACTAGAAATAATAAGATCTGCCTGAACAGCAACTTTCTACGTTCAATATTAACCGAGATATCGAGCTTTGAAATATTCGGTTCATAACATCATCCATCGCAGTAGCGAAACCATTGGTTTCTTCTACCCTGCGATCATCCGAGTTTCACGTTAAGTAACCAGTGCAAAGGTGTGTAGTACTGACTGATGAAAGCAAGTGGAAGAAACCAATGGTGTTATTACTGCGGAGGGTGACGGCATAACCCAAATTTTTCAAAGCATGATATCTTGGATAATATTGAAAGTAGGGAGTTGCTAATTTTTAGCTAATTTACAGGGATCCAGCATCAAAAAACGATTCAGAGACCAATGCAGCTGACCCATTACTGGAGAGTAAGAGGTAAAATCTACAGAACTCCATTATAAAAAATTTTGGTTTTTATTCGTAGTCAAGAGCTATGCAGGCCGAGTTCATTCACTCAAGTCAGATTTGTGCATTTTACTTAATTAAATCATTTTTATATTTCTATCCATTAATTTTGAGTTCACATGTGCACATGCATGGAAAAAGTTGAGCATATAGTCAAACAAACTTTTAGTTATCATAAAAAATATTTGCACATCATTCTTCATGGATTGATTAAATTTTCTGCTTGGTTTAAGAAGCATTCGAAGCAGAGAATTCATAAGTTAAACAACACAAATTCCTTATTAACATCAGACAGAATCCTACAAAACTCAATTCAAATGTGAGGTGCCGGTGCAACACTCATGGGATAATAATAGAGAATGGAAGGTTAAAATCACACAGTGCCTCTGGGAGGAGAACGGAGGGAAGAGAATGTCATGATTCAGAGGTTTGATGTAAAATAAATTTTGATTAGCTATGTTTCTATCAAAATAAACTATAACTTTTATCTAGTGCATACAGGTAAGCATTGTGCTAGCAATCAATGGAGATTGAAGGGGCTTGGTCAATATATAATCTGAGGGTGTGCCAAAACTGGGAATTTTTGCAGCCACTGATAGATACCAGAAATTCTATAATTATGTTGTCAAAAGTGTTAAAAAATTTGTGCTTGTTTTGTGTTTTAGGTATGAAAATACTCACATTCAAGAGTCTGAATCCAGCCGCTTCAACTAGTTTGAGCTGGATTCTACCTCTCAAGGCTAGTTAAGTTGAGAAAAATGCCTTGACAAACCTCAAATCAAGACTCAAAATTTTCAATACTCCCATAACCTTACGGTACCTAATTCTTCATACTCCTGAAATTTCTCTTTCCACTACGGTGCTCATTTTTTTAATACCTTATAACAAGGGGAAGTGAGATTCAGCCTTAGAGATCAGTAAAGTCTGCCAATTTTGAAAGCAACTCTGATATCAGCCATTAGTAAATCATCTATAAATACCTCTCCAGGGGCCATGACTGGATCCATTAGCACTAGTGCAAGTCCTACTGAGAGGGAAAAACACTGATTCCCAACCACTGACTCCGTAACGCCAGCCTTTGGACTTGAGAATTAAAGTTCTCTCCAAGCCATAAGCCATGATGAAGCAATAAATAACATGGTGTAGTTGGCACCCAAAACCACAACCCTGAAAATAAAAATATTGATCATGTAGGACTAAACTGCGATAATAGTGGAATTAAACCCAGCAAGGGAGAATTCCTTTTTTACTCATCATGTGTGCAAAAGGGTACAATTTTGGAGAAAGAAGTTCAAACTTGGTGAAATTGGAAATTTTCTGAAAGAATGTTTATGAGAAATACAAGCAAAACTTAAAAACCATTAATGGAGATCACGATGTCTTCTCTCATTTAATCTTAGAATTTGATTCTGCTTTACAATGCCACAAAGTTAGCAGTCAAAGTGATTTCAAACTATTTCAAAGTTGGTCTAAGAACTTTTTAGTCTTTGCTAGAGTCGTATAAATAATTATGAGGCAACAGACAACCAGGATTTTCTTATGCTTGGATGAGTTAGAAATGGACGCAATTATCCGAGAAAGAAACTTTACGTTGATTTTTGGCTCCAAAACTAGTATTGGCTTCCTTGCGGACAGGGAGGGGGCCACGTTTACACTTGACCCTTCCATGCTACAGGAAATTGCATTGCTGCCCCTAAATTAATATGAAAAAAAAAAAATAATGAGACCTCCTGGTCAGAGAGCAAGAGAGGTCTTGGAATGTAATCACCTTGTTAAGATTGCAAACAAGCTTCTTTGCTTTTGAACAATCTGAGGGATTTTGCAAATAATCTAGTCGTCTCTGAATTAAACTACTCAATTCTTCGAATTCATTTTGACGCCATGAAGCGTAGCCATCCGCATGGTTAAGTCCAGAAACATCCTTGATTAAAGATCTGTAACAAAATTACGACCGTTGTTAGTTCAAAGGCGTAAAATTCATAAAAATCAAATTTGCTAATCAAATTTACGAGTAAAAAAGTAAAAAATGAAAATTGCAGGAGTGCTCACAATGTTATGAAGAAATCTAATCTGACTATTTTGTTGCTTTAGATACTATAAGTATGAAGTTGTTAAACACAATACATTAGCTTTTTTCAACTTGTCTTTCACAAACGGATAATGTACATTTGGTTTTAAAATCATGTGGATACTGATGGGCAATGAATGGTACAGTTCATCCATATGTGTTCTTTTTAGGGGAAACTTGTTTTCCTTGGAGTTTGGTGAAGTTGTAGGAATTTCCTTTGAGGAATCAAAACTTCATGGTTTTGAGGCTAACTTCTCAGAAAAAAGAGAATCATAGCTTCAGAAATTAGACTTTTCATCAGTTCTCATCAAAATTTTGAAGATTTTCCACCAAAAGCATGGTTCAAAATTTACTTTAAATCTGTATGAAATTCTAGAAGCTGCCTAATCCTTTTCAAAAGAAAATAGAATTGCTCCCTCTAAGACACGACAGGTTGTTACATTGACGTGAAGTAATATGAAATATGAGGTTCTGAGAAAAATCCACCCTGAAGATTCCGGATGTGAGGGTCCAAAGTTCCACTGGTGCACCTTAATCAGGGTACCAAGGAGCTTTCTTGAACACTGCTGCTCTTTGCCAGGTTCTGGATTTCTCAAAGAAAGAAAAACAATTATTAAAATAAACCCCTCCCCCTTTGAAAAAAATGTTTTCCACTTCTTGAGGACCTGTTCTTACAATTAAAGTTTGGACATACTTTCAAATTTTTTTTGAAAAAACCTAAGCAGAAAGGAGATGGGAACTGCAAGCTTAAAACCTTCTCCTGTACCCTGGGACCTAGTAACAGGAGACTTTTGACCCTAAGGTTGAGAGGTAAGTCACACAAAAATTCCTGTTCAGCCCTGGAATCTAAATCCACAGACAAATTACAATTAGTAGATTATGAGCCCAAGCCACAATATTCTTAAAGAGGTTACAAAAAAACTACAAACATGCCCTCACAATGGCAGTCCAGTGACTAAAGCAAATGGTTAACACACTTTGAATGAGCAAAATTCAGAGTACACAAGAAAACATTATTTCCGCTCAGGGAAAAAACCTTAACATTTTCATCATTCAAGAAAAAAGGCTACTTAGTTCATCATTTCCCCTTTCCCTTCCTTCCACTTTTTGATGCTTTAAATGAGCTTGTAAGAAAGTATGGATTGATGAAATGAGTCCTTTCATGATAAATACAGATGGACCATTAGAAATTTATTACCGTTTATGTTCAATCCCCAAGTCCAGAATATTGTTGAATTTACTGGCAAGTAAAGGAGAGAAATTCTCAGCTTCTTTCCGGATTTTCTTTACTTCACTGCTCACAAACCACCAAAATTCTAGAATGCCTGAGTGTAACTTTCTTTTCAATGCCTCGTATTCAGTACTCGGTTGACCAACAGCATCTACAACACAGGAGAAAAACTTCCATCATAAAAGGAAACAAAATTCTTTTGAAAGAAATAGATGGGAAGTTGCTTCTGTATTTCAGAAAGGTAAGAAGCAAATTTTATCCTCATTTCCATGGAGATATCCACATTAAAGTGCCGTTACAGAACCAGGTTGGATTGTTGTTATTATGCAGTTGCACATCGCTAAGGAAAGGCAAAAAGACTTTGATTCTTTGGATTTTTAAGGTTGCCTTTTTGAGGTTCCACATAGCTTTGGTTGAACTTTACCGCAGTTGGTTGAACAGAGATACATGATGCAGCTCATGAACTAAATTTTGGACAGAGGAAGGTTGCCAAACCTCTTCAAAAATAGTTGGAGGAAAATCCTTCAAAAATGCGTCGATAGAAATACAAAAAATACGTACGGCAATTTTTCTGTGTACCAACACCCTCACACACACAAACTAAAGATTTAAGAGAGAAGGAATTAATTTACAATTTGTAAAACTTTGGAATCTACCGATTAAGGTCAAATACATTGGGGGGGGGGGGGGGGGCAGAATAAGGGATTTGGGGATAAAGTTGGAGGACAAAAAGGTCGATCATATTTTCCCCTTGTTTTCACAAGTGACATCACCTTATACACTCAGAGAATGATGAAAATTCATACCAATGATCATAGCATAGCATTACAGCTGTAGCTAACAGTGGCCAAAATCATGGTCCAGTGTTGCCCAGCTCTTCAAGAAATCATCAGTTTTACCTACAAAACATAAAAGGCTACATATGCAAGATTTGGCTCCAACTATGATAATGACTGCTGCCCAACGATCATTTCCTGCCACCACTTGACTGTGACTGAACCAACAATCAGACTGTCTGTCACCCGAATCAACACACTCATTACAATCAAATTTAGCCCAATCAATGACACTTTTTGGACCAAGAGGCTTGCCAAGTAAAGTGGTAAGACTTGAATATCATGTAGAGACACTCAAAAAGTTATGTATTTATTTAACTCTCACATCTGTCTTTTATAAATGAGGAGATTAAGAGACAAATCTAGACCAGCTCTGCATTTGAAACCTCTTGAGCATCTCATCTCTTAATGAAAATATATGAATTATCTATATAAAAATTTCACCTCTCCAACCTCTTTAGCATCTCAAATCTTGATGAGAATTTATGAATTATCTGTATAAAAATGTCAAAATGATGATAACTAATATTTACTTCTATGGACTTTCTTCATTTAATTCTGTAACAGCTGCATAGGTAGGTAAATGAAATAATCAATGAATAAATAATAATGAAAATAATAGGTGAAAATAGAAATAGTAATTAAATCTGAGGAAAACTTACTTTGAACAGGTGGGTATCCCACTTGAATGTTTGTGCCTATCACCTTCTCCAGATTTTTGTGCAGTAATGCTTTATCTTCTGGTTTCAATTGAGCATCACTAGAAAAGTAGAAAAAAATAAATGAATCATCAGTGTTAAATTAATGACAATAGCGATGATAAAAGTTTATTTAACAATGAACAAATGTACTCCTTCTTAGGATACAGTAAAGATAAAAAATTAAAATTAGGTCTGTACTTACAAAAATAAAAGCTGAATTGCCTTTCTTGGAAAAAGCCATGCTTTCATTTTTAACCCATGAGGATGGAAAATAAACACAAAAATCATCAGGAAACTTGTTATTCCAACAAGCTATGCATGCAAAAATATAGAGCTCGCGCATTGTATGTTGAGACAAACGTCAAAGTATTGCTTATGCCACCATTCACCAGTGGTGCCACCCGACTCCATGTATTACCCTGTTGAGTGGTGCAAATTCAGAGCTAATCGGAGATTGACGTTTGTCTCAACATACGATGCGCGAGCTCTACCAAGATGGCATGTGCCATTAATGTGCACAGACCAGTGAACTTTGCAAAAAGTGATTGCTGCATCATGAAGCCAATGAATCTTATAGGTAATATGAATTCATTAAATTAGATTAAGAGAGATGTAACACAGGAAATTAGGTTTTGTAGAAGAAGTGTGTATTGAACAATGATAAAGTAAATAAGACATTGTACCTTCTTGAGCATCAATTTGTACATATATAGATGAATAATTCATCAATAAACAGCAGAGGGAAATGATGTCATATCAAGGTACCTAATAGAGGAGACTACTTTTTGGCATTTTACAGATTGACGGAGGAGGGGAAAGGTGAATATTTTTGGCAACTATCTTACAAATTAAAATTTAGCCATTTTTTCCTCATTGGAAAGAAAGAATCGCTTCTGTGAAGTCCTTTTTTCCTCATTGGAAAGAAAGAATCGCTTCTGTGAAGTCCTTTTTTCTCCGCCAATCATAGGTGGATGATCTCATTTTATTACCTATAATGCATTGGTTTCAATTTTAAAACAGACAGGGTTTTTCACAGAGGAACCAAGTTTGGAGCATGTTATTTTTATTTCAAATTAAAGGAAAAACGAACAAACATGACTGCTCTCAGTTCAGCCTCAGAGATATATGAGATTGATGGAATGTGTGCAATTCTGAACGTATCTGCTTGGTTCTTCATCTTTTTTTTTTTTGATGAGTGTCCCACGACAGGATAAGTGACAGGGTAAGTGATTTTCTATTAGTGTCTGTCTGTTAAGTTGGAAATGAAGAGACTGAGGATATTAATTTAATTGAAGGGTTTATGGGTTTGTGAAATCTTGAATTATAAAGAGCTGTTTGGAAAAAATTTGAAATTGAAAGATTTCTAAATTAGCTCTATAAATCAAAGTGGAATGGCTAATTTTTCTAGGATAGGTACAAAACAACACACTTATTTTGATGACTGCGCTGCGTCCTTTTCAATACATTGAAGTATCACTCTTAAAATATCTATGCAGTACAACACTAAAACATCCTCGGATGTACAGGAATGTTATGAAGGCACATACCCAATGTAGTATTCCAACACCAAATTGTTCAGCTCTGTATGTTTCTTGTGAAGAGAGTCTAGTTCTTTCAATGCCTCTGATAAACGTTGAGCAACTTGTGTGTCTGGTTCATGACGCAGGTAGCCAATGGTAAATAGAAGGAACACAAGCCATACTAGCAGCAGCAGACAAAGTGCGCGACCCCATCCAATTTGTCGCAGGATTTTCATGATTGCCACAGTGGCAGATTAAGAGAAACACTGACTATGATGGTGAAAATGGCTTAAAGTCTATTGAGGAAATGGCTTGGACAAATCTTGACATTCAGAAAATAAAAACTTCGTCATGGCACTGATGGTTATTTCCGAGGGTGCATAGAGGAAACCGATGATCAAGAAGTTATACAGCCCCATGACTAAAACCTGACAGATCACTCATGAAAATGACAAGACTATGATAGGTATGTAGATAAACAGAATGCACAGAACGATGTACTTGACGAAAGTATAAACACAAGCTTAAGATAAGAGACAGAGACTGATAGAGGCTTCAGTTACAGATTGAGTAAGTAAAGAATTAAGTAGATAAGGAAAAACAAGTTTAAACACGAAACAACTTTACACTTCAAACGTATTTAAAAGAATTAATCAGCCTACAGCCACAAATGAATAGCACAGTATCCCAACACGGCGACTGCTGTAATTGGTTTGTAAATTGAAAGTTGTAAGTCCTTTCTGACATGTAAAAAAAGTTCAGTCTGAAAATGTAGTGATAACCCTCGATCACTCTCATCTACTTTGCGCTGTTGTCAGGTTGTTATGTTGTAAATCTTCAGCATGAGTCTTAAATTTCATTTCAAATTTTATGTACATGTTGAAAGTATTTAGACAGACTAAGGCATTACAGAAGACATTGCTTATTGCTTGGCAGAAATTTAAGAGAGAAAAGAGCTCATGATTTAGGAAATTATCGGTTCTGAAATCTGGCAATAAGCAAAAAGAAAAAAGAAAACAAAAATATAACCTCTAGAGTATTGTGCACTTGCGGTATCGGTGCACTCCCACGTTATTTTTCAGATTCTAAACAAGTCAGAGGAAATTGGTCATAATTAATGTTTTATTTAAGCTCCCTTTTCTGTAGATTGTGTTCGCTTGTATGATCACTCGTTTTTCAAACCTCAACATTTTGATTTGCAGTTTTACCGCATTGAGGCTAAGGGTGTCGTGTGATCCTCACCATGTTTCGTCTCAGCTTTTCTCATGAACTAATTTTGATCGTTCGGTAACTCTGTTCACTGGAACACTGGTAGTAAAACACTGTAAAGAATGTGGAAAAATCCTCGCTTTCTTCTCCACTCCTGCAGGAGTAATTTGCATCAGCTATGGAGACGATCATTTCTATCTGACTCGTACAGCTGCCAAGAAATCTGGGACAAACGCATGACATCTCCAGAATTTAAGTCTATAAAAGTAGCTAACCTTCATTATGAATTAGATTTGCAGTTTTCTCACTTTGCCAAAGCACCACCTGTAGAAGTAGATATGTTAGTGAACTTGGTCCGGAGCGAAGACTCGATGGATGAAGTACAGGATATACTTCACAAGTTCAGACTTAGTCCTGAGACTATTGATACTCTTCCCTCTACTCATCATGGTGTAATCAGGTAACTGCCTTCTTCTTTATCCCCCATTTTTTTTGACTGAGATGCAACTTCTGAAGAGAGTTAAGTAATCTTCTCCGTTGCTATCTACGATAATCTTTTAATGCATCACCAGACATAATGTTAGATGGAATTTTCATGAAGAGTGTGATAAAAAGTAGAAAACATGCTAGTATATTTATTGTGTGTACATATTATATGTGCTAGCCGTACCTGGTGCACGCGCCCCATCACTTGCTCTGCGAGCCACATTCCTCTCATTGCCACTTTGATTATTTTCAAAAAAGTTTCAGAAACAACAACCACTCGTCGCTTTGAGACACTCCAGAAAATTTCAGGAAATCCATCCTCAGTCATTGTAAGTCTTGTTACGAAAGTCTGAGAAATTTACAGAAAGTTCCGGCGAGGATTAAGTAATGAGGGTTTTTTTAACTTGTGCTCCACTGGGAAAAAATGTTGAGAGAGTTCTAGAAACAGTTACTATTTGTTGCCATGTGACACCCTCCATAAGTCCTGGAGAATTTCAGAAAGTTCGAGGGAGGACGTAAGGGGAGCCTCTCTACCTGCCACCGGCCTCTGTGCTTGCAGAAAGTGATGAGCAAGATTGAAAGGAACATAGGGTCACGGCTGCATAGTGTTACCCAGCGACACTAAAGTTATGAGTGTTATTAATTTTTCCATGTTGACAGTGGAACCATACTTAAACACAAGAAACACAGGATTTGCCTTGAAATCAGGTGTTGCTACAGCTTTGAAAGTTCAGAATTACATTTTTGACTGATCTAAAAGGCCTAAAGCTTGAGTTTTAAAAAGGACCTCCCTAACGCCCATGAAGTCTTGCGGAGCAATGACCTATAGTTTCCAACACCTTGAACCCAATGCCGCATGGCTGCTGTACAACTTGAATCATAAAGAAGATTACTTAAAAAAAAGAAGACAGAAACATTCATTTTAAACAATGCTACTATTACAAGCACAATTGAGTTACCCAACTTCTCATCGCAGTTGTGACCTAAAATCAAGTAAATTAATGCAGATGAAATGATACACTGCGGTCAATTCTTCTCAGCGGTGGATCATCCTTTCTCAAGAGAATAAGGAGACAAAAAATGTGCATTATTGCAGAGTGAGATGTGTAGCTTTTGTAGTTTTCTACATTTGTATATTAGGTAGTGTTCAAAATGACTATAACTATGAATTGTTCACTACTTTAATCATTTTTCAATGTATTGCTTCCCTTTGTTCACAGGTATTACCTGGAAGTGGATCATATCAAGTCTCTCATAAACATTTTAGATGACCGTTTAAGCTATGGTATTTTCCCAGATGATTACCTGAATAACTTTTTAATGGACACGTTCCTCAAGCGCAAATTGTACCTTGAAGCAGCCAAAGTTGCCACTAACCAGGCTTTGCAAGAAACATATGATCATCCTATTTCAAAATATATGGGAATCTACTCATGTTTAAAGTACCTTAATGAGCCATCTGACTGGCATGTCCATGACCCTGTGCCAGAACCAGAACCTGAAGATGATGTTAAAGTCAAGGTCCGTTTTCTGATCAACCCATATTTTGATGATCACTTTGACCTGCGACAGCCTGGTGACTTAATAGGCAAAACGTTTATTTTCATTGGGAAAGGTTTGAAGGATCCAGTTGGAAATTCACTGATTCTGTATGGCTTAGTGATGAGAAAGAAGCTGGAGAAAGCAAAGGGTTTTGCTGACACCTTGGCCTCTGGGAAAGAAAAAGTCTGTGGTGATGTCTTGACACTCGTCGGTGAAGCATTAAATGTTGAGATAGCAGAGGCTGAAAAAGAGGAGTTTGAGAAGAAGAAAAGTGATTTGCTAGAGTCTCTAAAAAAAATCGAAAATCAGACTGTTCCTGAGACTTTAATATCACTTGTTGAAGGGAGACTGAAAGATGCCGTTTCTAAGCATGAAATGAATGATATCCAAAACCAATGCAAAGTAAGTATGTAGGTTTTTTTGATTAATATTTGTACTTATCAAAAATCTCAACCTTAAAGTATTTTGAAATTCTGTTCTTGAGAACTAAAGGAAAGGAATAGGATTCCCTTAGTGGTGGTAATATATGATCACATGTACACATGAAACACTGTTTGTAGGATGAAAACTAAGTACCTTTTAGACTTCAACAGTTTCTTGCTTTTTAAATTCTCACCAAACTTAACCAAAGTACTGAAGGAAATGCATACAAAGATGTTGATAATCCGAAGCGTGAAGTTTTGATTAAAAAGTGTCAATTCAGTGAAATAATAAGAAGATCGATCACAGAGTAACAATTCACGTTTTGAAAGAAATTGAGCAAAAACTGAGTATTTTTAATTTTCTGCTCATCATGATTTGAGTAACTACCAGTATCATACGTTGGTAAACCTTCTAAATTTTTTATAAACATTTACTTATTGATTCTTCAACATTTTTTCGATCTTGTACATATTAATTCATTTTCAAGTATCATCACATTTAAAAGATAGTTTTTCTTACCTAAGCTACTTATCTTTTTATTTTTTCAGATTTATATTATTATGTTTCCTTGTTTGTGTGTTTTTTGTTTTTCATTTGAACTTTGAAGCAAGTATCTTTAACAAAGAAACATTCATTCACCCACAACATTCTTCTGCCATGAAAAATAAGGAGAAAAATTACTGTGATTCCACCTCTGGTCATTACTTTTAATTGAATTTCCTCTGCAAATAGGTTTTATGTATTTTGTTGTGTAAATTTTCTCCTCCTTTTTTTTCTCCGCCCCTGAACTGCAGTTGCAGTATAACTCATTATTTATTATTTGAAAAGCATATGAATTTAGCCTACCTATGATTTTTTTATTATTATTTTTTTTATGAAAAAGCGTATGCATTTTATTTTCTAGTTAAAATCCGTTTACATTAAAGCTTGAAGCTAAAGTTAAAAGGCTTACATTCTTTCAATAGAAACAGTCAAAATATAGAGGCAGTGTAATGTTCATCATGCAGAAGAAATGTATTCACTCATCTGCTAACATCAACCTGACAAAAGTTAATTTTGTCCACATATTTCAAACCAAAATTTTTTGCTTGCAGTTGTATGACCAATGGGAGAAGGACCGTGTGCACCTGTACCTTGAACTGCTAGAACAACGAGATCGTGAGCGACGTTTGGCCGAAGTCAACAACAAACTTCGTGAGCTGGAGGAAAAAGAGGAGGAGTTGTACTACTTCCAGATGAAAGACAAGATGGAAATTCAGATGGAAGAGAAACTCAAGGAAATCCGGAAACGTGAAGAAAAGCTGCAAGCAATCAGGAAGGCAGAGGCTGAGGAATATATTCCTCCAGAAATGCCACGCACTATAGGAACTCCAAACGAAGCTCCCAAACAGCTGACATAAGTATTGTAAAATTGTGAGGCTCTTTTGTACTTTTTTTGTAATTAAAGTTGTTCCGTTTGAATTTAGTCCTTTCATTTTCTTTCTTAACTCCCAAATTTATAAATATCAACTTATATTTATTCAATGATTAACGAACCTATCATTCAGCAAATAATTAGGTTTTTGTTTCACAAACTTGGATGATAGAGGAAAAGATGATCAAAGGATAAAAACTATTGAATTTATACATATTCATTTTCATGGCTCATTTCTTCTTTCTTACTGCTCCAAAGAATACCCCCCCTCCCCTCCCTCTAAAAGCAAATCCTACCCCTTAATAGATATACTTTATTAGAAAAATCCCCAAGGACAAATTTCCATCCCTCCTCGGAAAATCTTTCCATATTTACCTTCCCCTTAAGAATAATTCCTCTCCCCCTGAAATGTCCTCTCTCACACCGCAATCACACGCTGAATGTGGCTTGAATGTGGAAGTCATCGGCCCGATGCCTGAATTTTGCGCGTGACGCGCAAAATTCAGCAACGATTCTCAGCAACCATCGGACCAATTTTAAATTTGTCTGAACTATTCGAGTAGATTTGATACACATCTGGATGAAAATAACTCGAATTTGCTAAATTTCAGCTGTTGGGCGATGACTGTTGACTTCCACATTCAGCTGCTAAATTCAGCATGTGATTGCGGCATCAAATCCAAAACACAGGGTTGCCACGGAAGTTAGAAAATGAAATTCCCTGACATTTACCTGATTTTCCTGACACATTTCGGTGAGATTCCCCGAAAATTGAGGACATGACAGTTGGTTAAGAAGACATTACTGAAAACAGTTTTCAGACAACATTTCTTGTTCAAACCTCTAACCTATTCTAGAAAGCAAATGAAGGTGATTACCAACTTTTCCTTGACATTTCCTGATTTTCCCTGGCTTCTTAAAATTCCCTGAAATTTTCCGGTATTCCCTGACTGTGGCAACCCTGAAAACAGTTTTCATAAAGTTGGGGGCAAAAGGGGCGAGAGGGGATAAATTTCTTTTCCAACTAAAGATTGGATGTCAAGGTTGAATGGGCCTGTTGCATGCAAGAGATACAGCCGTGCGAATAGACTTTTTAGAGGTTAAATGACACGAAAATTACGATGGTCACATTAAAAAAGTCTGAAATACACTCCTTACTGCGCAATTTGCGTTGTTAGGAACGCGCTTTTTCAAATTCCCCGCGTCTGGGGGCAGTTTTCTAATCACCGGAAACGAGCAAACGGCGGGCTCGGTGATTTCCGGAAGATGCCAAGTCGTTGTTGTTGTACTTCTTTTTTCCTTCAGTTTGTTTACAAACCCAACGTGATCTCTCATAGTGGTCCATATACGCTTTACGCGGTAACTAAATTAATCAACTTTTAAATATCCAATGCAACAACGCAATCCTTCTACATTTCATTTCACGATATCACGATCTCCGATTTTCAGGTTATGTTGTCAGTTTTAGTTGACCGGAAATAGCCGCGAGTTTCCGTTACTTGTTTCCGTTAGAAAACTGCCCCCAGACGCGGGAAATTTGAAAAAGCGCGTTCCTAACAATGCAAATTGCTCAGTAAGGAGTGTATTTCAGACTTTCTTAATGTGACCATCGTAATTTTCGTGTCATTTTACCTCTCAAAAGTCTATTTATACGGCTGTATCTCTTGCATGCAACAGGCCCATTGTTGTATCTAGTGGTTGAAACTGTGAGTAGAAAGTGAAAAAAGTTTGGAACTCTTATCAATACTTTGTATTTGAATCTGAATTAAAAAGATGTACAAAACATGAAAACTAATAACAACTTAACATCACATTCAACTACTTTTGGGCTCTCCCAATGGTTTTTCAAGAATTTCAGGTTCAGGAGACTTTCCCTCATTTTGATCGACGGCTTCCTCTACTAAACCTGGAGATTTTTCTAGTGGTGAGGCGGTTTCAGCCTTTAAATTCTCCTGATTTTGGGATAATGTGGACTTCTCACTTTCTGTCGCCGACGCTGCTAAATCTGCTGAGGCAAGTTTTTCGGACATCTCTGCGTATTTTCTTGCTCTGTATTCCTTCTTCGCTTCCTCCAAAAGAACATTATGAATTAAATTGCGGTTATGGCTTAGATTGGGTACAAGGGGTGGATACGGGTTACCTGCAACACAATACAACTAAATTAGATTCTGGATAAGTATTCAGACTATGCAAATCTGCAGCTGAAGAATTCAAGTAATTCGATTTTCTTGCTCCCTGAATGCAGAGCTGACATAATGAGGAGCTTAAGAATTGAGCCCAATAGACAAAGCAGCTCCATGACTTGAGTTGTCACAAAAGTATTGCATCTGATTCTCATATGAATGTACAAATAATGCTGGCAAACTGTCGCTTGTACAGCCTCGGAGAAAATTTATTAGCTTTCAAATGAATCTTTGTGAAATTTGTTTGGTCAAAATTTCAGCAAATAATGGTGTTAAGAACACAACTAAAGGAAATAAACAAGTGGAGTTGACACAGCTTAAAAAAGGAAAGAAACACATTCAGGAAGTTACAGGCCAGTTAAATGCCCACATTCAGAAGGAATAAGGGCTAAAATTAAAAAAAAAAAAAAAAAAAAAAAAAAAAAAAAAAAAAAAAAAAACGAGAGCCTTCAACTGACCAAGGTAGGAATCAAAGCTAGCACTCCAATGTTGTTCTGTTGCAGCTCATTTTCATTCTTTCATTTACTCTTTTTAGCCTTTGCTTCAGTTGAAAATAAATGCTATACTAGTCTTGAACACCTTAATAGTAATTTTTTTCTATTTTCAGCCTGGGTATACTCGTTTTTTACTGTATTTTCCAAGACGATAGGTACCAATTTTAAGGACAATATTGTTGGGACGGAATTTTTTACTCACAACGACGACAAGAAATGTCCCTTAATCAGGGCATAAAAGGATGAAAATAGAAACAATCTTGAAACAGTTTTGCACATTCTGGGCTATTCAAACTGAACATTTACTTCCTTGTCATAAACTTTCAGGGCAGTAGAGTAAAAAAATCCTGAGCCCAAACGGAGCGAATAGGTCAAATCATCTACCATTCTTAAAAGGTCCAGTACAGCTCACACTACGTATGCATATGGTTCCATTTGTGATTTTATTGTTTATTATTGTTTATAGCTTAAGTTTTCTTATCTTTATTTTCAGCATCTTCAGAGTTTTTTAGCTTATTTTTTGGTTACACTTTAAGTGATAACTTTTAGCGGCAGTTTTTCTGTTCTTGTTTCGGCATTTGCGCCGGGAAAGGGAGGAAAGAAGATAGATAGAAATCTTTTACCTCTTAGTTCAAGAATAGATTTTGGATACGGGTCTTGTGTGAAAAGTTTAGGAGCCCGGTACAGTTTTGTGTAGGAAAGTGGACTGTTCTGGTAGCGGGGAGCCAATACTTTGAACAACTTGTGGATAACTTGCTTCTCTGTAATCCAGCGGTCGGCCATTTCCATTGTTGGAGTGTGACAGTCACCATGCCTGATAGCCTCAGAGATTAACTGCAACCATAAAATTATCACATTCAAAACAAAAGCTGAAACTAGTCTAATCATATTAACAAATTTCTTCAAAAATTTTCTCAATCAAAGGTGTCCTACGTTATGAGTTTTCCACCCATTTAAAAAAAAGAAAAATATAAACAGGTAATTCTACTAATCGGTCTTGGATTTATTTCTAAATGATGAATGTTTATCTGGAAAAACATCTACAGAAAATGTACTAATATGCAAGGTTTTGTTTCGCATTTTCATCTATTGATTAATGTCAATGAAGTGAAGTGTCTTGTAATTAATTGCTGGTAAATTGGAGTGAACATAGCGGGAAAACTGTACATAAAGGGAGGGAGGGGGAGGAAAGATGGATCAGAACTGCTTTATTTGTGAATGCCGATGAAAAATTAAAAAGAAAATATTAAGTGATCATGCAGAAAGTAAAAAGTAAGATTAGAATTAAAAATCAAATGTTATGTTATCATGTAGGATATAAAAAGGAAGTGTCCGATCTGGATCGCGAACCCTGAATCTCAGGCTTACAGAGCCAGTACCTGAGCAGTAGGGCTCTGGGTACCGATGAGATGAAGTGCGATAAAGCGGTATAAGAAACTGCTCAAGTGGAGCCATGCGCCGCACAACAAAATCAGCTGCCGAAAACGGAACTTTTGGGAATATTTCACACCCTACCTATTGCGCATTCGGGAAATTGGAAGAAATTGGGTTGATGAATTGGTCCAGGGTATCTGCAAAAATTTTTTTAGCCCAATCAAAGGCAGCTGGATCGTACGTTCCCCTAGTTAGATTAAAATGATTCATCCCAGGTTCTCGGCAAAGTCAGACTGGCATGAGATGTATCACACTGATTGAGTAAAATATCTAGATAGATTTAAATGTTCTACACAAAAATACGACAAAAGACTATGTGTAAGCCTAAACAAGTACTCTTACCAAAATTGTTTGCTAAATTTCGGAGAAAGGAGAGCTGATATGGCTGGGACAAAAATGTTTTCATTCAATACAGTAATTGATCTCAGTGCAGAAAGCAATGCTTTTTCTGGTAAGAATGATTCTTTTGGCTCATGCTATTGTCCTACTTTTAACTTAAAAGCAGGGCCGGATTTAGCTTTTTGCCGCCCCTGGGCAAGCTACATTTTGCCGCCCCTGGGTCTGCAATATTTCGCCAATATATTGTCAACAGTATCCCCTCCTCCCCCTCCCCCTCTCCGCACTCCCAACTTGCCACGCCATCTCATCTTGCCCCCCCCCTCGTGCGCCGCCTGGGCGCGTGCGCGTAGCTGCTTCAAAATGCGCCGCGAATATATAAAATGGAATGGATGGATGAGACAAAAATAAAATGTGGAGACAAAGTTGAAGCTAGTGTAGCTCAATGTATTAGTTGCAATGTATTTTCGGAAGATTAGGTTAAAAGGTTTTTCTCCGGGTTTTCAGTTTAGCAAAGCTGTCAACCAGAGCATCAACGTCTAAATTGATTATCAAGTCTGCCTTGATGTTTAAAAATGGCGTGTTGTTTGGTATCACTCCAACGAACGATCATCCTAGCGCTCAAGACCAGACCTAAGGGGCGGCAGCTTTGCCGCTCCGGTCAAGCGTCAACTCCCTTCTTTCATACATTTTGCCGCTCATCTTTTCACTTCGCTCCGTCTCCATTTTCTCCTTTTTTCTCGCTTTAACTTTCAATTAATCCAGTGCCAAAATTTGCCGCCCCTTAAAATTTGCCGCTATGGGCAAGTGCCCCAGTGCCCTATAGGTAAATCCGGCCCTGCTTAAAAGCAAAATCCGTCATGATGGCTAGGGAAAGTCACCTAAAACTAGATGAGATAAAGGAATACTTACCTAAGTGCAATTCAGACATTCTAAATAGTTTTGGATTCGGAGAGACTTAACTGATTAAAAGAGAAAAATGGGGGGGGGGATATAATGATGCCTAATAGTGCCTGAACTTTCAGCAAGCACAACTTAGAGACCATAATGCTCTTTAAGCTGTGAGATTGACAACTCCATTATCTGAAGAACAAATCAACCGTGTACATCGACAATCACATAACTCTGTTTGCGACGTCGCAGACTTCCTGTCATACTTTATTTTAAAAGCGGAAAACTACTCAATTGCAATTCTTTCTTGTGATTTTTCTTTTTTGTGCAAAGCAAACTCTGCAAAAACTTCGAAGAATGATGTCAATTTGTTCTCCTTTAGAAAATAATATAGAGGCGGAGATTTTCAGACACCACAAACAAGATATGTGATTGCAGACTTACACCATCAAAATGGGATCCGATAATGAGTGTTATAGTAGCGATTGGAAGATTTTCAAATCATCTCTGCTTGGAATGCCTAGGACGATGTGATTTCAATTTTCCATTTTCCGAATGAGATTTTTCAAACTGCGCATGGACATTACTTACTGTTTTCTACAGCACAACATGCACATTTTAGGTCTGTAGAGAATTCTTACCCGTTCGACATATCCTCTGGCTTCATCTGCTTTAGTATAGTTCAGCTCTAGCCTTTCATACTTCAATAAGCCAGTAACAATCTGACTCAGCTTCTTAATTCTTCCAGGTGGGCCATCCCTGTTTCTAATTAGCCTGTGCCCTGGTTGGATCCTTATCCGAAGTTGAGATACTAACTTAGTTAAATTTGGTGTGGTTTTATAACGATGAGTGGTTGCCATTGTAGTGATCCAAAGAGTAACTCCGCAGAAAATGGAAAAAATACAAAAGCCTTATTGATTCACTGAGCAACCATGCCCGATACGCGGTTCAGTGCTTCGGAAACTTCCAACTAGTAATTGAAAATTGACTGAACAATGAGAATTATCAGATTAATGTTTCACATCACGAATGACTCACAGTTTTCGTATTAATTAGCGTATTTGGTCCAGTAAACTATGAATAATTACACTACGGAGACGACTACAGTAATTTTCTGATAATTCTGGTCACGAAAGATTTTTAATCGCATTTCGCATAACCTCAATCTTGTTTGTTGTTGTCCGGCATAGAGTACAATAGAGTCGCAAAGTACTGGATCGCCGATGAAGTCACTTTTCGAGGCTGTTTTGTCCAGTTCTCCGGAGACTAGTGTGCGGCGACTAGCGATGACGCATACGCAGAGACTCGCGCTCAGCGCTCCCCACTCCCGACAGTCCCGACTCGGCTCCGTTCGTCGGCTAGACACACACTGAACCAGCTAAAATAAGTAGGCCGGTAATAAGTCTGAAATTGAGTCCATATATGAATATTATCTCGGAGTAACATACATTAATGGATTCATTATGGCTTTGAATATCTATTTCAAGCAAAATTTGCACAAATTAATACCGATGGAATTAAAAAAAGTCGAAAAAACACAAGCAGTCGTTGATTTCTCCATAAGCCACCGTGTAAAAAATGCCGGTTGGTTCACACTTGGTATAAGTCAGAAATTAAATTCCTATATGAATTTTATCCAGGAGTAATATACATCAATGGATTCATTGTGACTTTGACTATCTAATTATAGCAAAATTTGCACAAATTAATATCGATGAAATTAAAAAATGTCGAAAAAACACGGACAGTCGTTGCTTTTCCCGTAAGCCGCCGTGATAAGAAATGCCGGTTGGTTCACACTTGGTATAAGTCAGAAATTAAATCCCAATATGAATATTATCCAGGAGTAATATACATCAATGGATTCATTATGGCTTTGACTACCTTTAAATAGCAAAATTTGCAAAAATTAATGCTGATTGAATTATAAAATACCTAAAAAACACAAGCAGTTCTTGATTTCTCCATAAGCCGCCGTGTTACAAAATGCCGTTGGGTTCGCAAATGGTTCACTATTTTCGGAGCACACGCGGCTCGGAAACGCCTGTTTATGGATTGGCTTCATCGCCGCTCCAGTACTTTGCGACTCTATTGTACTCTATGTTGTCCGGCTGGGCAAAATGAAAGCAACAATGAAAGAGATTGCGCAAATTGGTTCAAATTGCTTCATTTTCCCAATTATTCCTCTTTTCGAACAGAAGGAATCTTAACCGCAAATTCTGAACCAGACGCTTTGATTGGTCCAGAGCGGTTCATTCCATTTATTCCGAGTTGAACCAAAATAAGCGGGAATTTCAAATAATATCGGATATCCTGTTTACCAAATAGTTTCCGTTTCCGGTAAACAGTGTTGTCAGTTTTACTTATCAAATGCTCGTAAAACTGACAACACTGTACCGGAAACGATTTGGTGGACAGGATATCCGAAATTATTTGAAATTCCCGCTTGTTTTGGTTCAACTCGGAATAATTGGAATGAATCGCTCTGGACCAATCAAAGCGTCTGGTTCAGAATTTGCGGTTAAGATTCCTTTTGTTCGAATACAGGAATAATTGGAAAAATAGCTTGTCTAGACAGTCTAGATGGTCGATGAGCGGCGAAACGGGCGAAACTCACCATTGACCATTAAACACAAAACATTTGCGCGTGCGCGATCTACGATTTGTTTTGTTTGTTCTGTACCTTTATCAATTTGATTGGTAATACATTATTATTTATTATCATTTCTTTTAATTGAATCGTCAAGCACAACTTATTCACACAATAGTTGGTAATCTACTTATTGAGGACTGTTTCAGTTTCTTTGTGCGCATGTTCGAAACTCCTAATAGTAAAGAATGGGCGACAGCGACGACGAAGCGAGCAACCGTGACTCCAAGTTCAACTTCACAACATTTCTATTTGGGAATGTAGACGCCAACGGAGAATTAGAAGACAAGGAGCTTCTAGACAGTGAGTCTCAAAAACAGCTAACATGTCTGCCCAGGTTGGGCTTTAGTTCTTTCATCAACGAAGTAATCTCCAATGATGATCTCAACATTGAACGAGATTTCTTGGAGGAGAAGCCAAACGGCCTGAATGGTATTAAAAAAGAAGATGCAGGGTCATTGGATGGGTATTCAATCAAGTCCCCTTCTGCAATCGACTTTTCAGATATTGCAGAAGCTGTGGAAGAAGAATTTGAAAGTATTCGGAACCATGTCTCGCACGATGTTGATGACACCGACTATGACTCGGACTCGCTAAAATTGAGCTCTCTACCAAGGTCTTCAGCGGAGCTTAAATGTGAAAAAATTGATGAGGACCTTCAAAATGAGAAGGACAAAAAATTGGAAACACCCCTGTCTGCAATGCTGCCATCAAAATATGCTGATATCGACGTTCGAGAGATATTCTCAGATTTTCGATTTGGCAAGGTAAGATCCACTTAGAATGATTGATAAAGTAAGCTGTCAGCATTGTCTATAGTGCTAGTTTTTTTATGTTTTTCCTCACAGTATGAACCAAGCGGAGAGTTTCTCTAGGTTTTAGTCACAGAGTATATTCGTGGGAGAGGCATGGATGATTCTTGGGAATTATAGGCTATATTATGGCTGAACCCCATTTCATATTCAGTAGTTCAGCGGTTTCTTGATCAGGTGCGCTATTTTTGGAAGAGGACAAGTGTTTCAAGACCCTAACATCTGAGATATTGCTGATTTTGGCACTTTTTCATTTTACTTATTTAGTGTAAAAGAGGTGTGTTGAAACACTATAGCATTTTAGGTAGGTACTTTTTACCCCCGGCGTCACAGCCTTTTTTAAAGTATCTTTAAAACAGAAAAGCAAACAAATTAGAAGTGTATTCTCTCGCTAGGGCTAGACTGGTTGTGCTTGTGAGCCACGAGCATATGCACAGCTCTGATCGGCAGCAAGCCCCCCAGGGGCCTAGCAATGCGAGCGACTGCATCCTGGTCAAAATGTCCAGCATGGCCCCGGCGAAACCCTTCAAGGCTGTTCGATATGACTGGTGTGGCAGTCAAAGTGTTAATAGCTTATAAATGACCAAGTGGATTTAGGACCTGCCCAGTGAGTAAATGGTCTTAGGTTTAAGTTGATACACACCTTAAAATTTTCGTTTCTTTAAAGTAAATTTCCAGATTACCATATGGAATGTTCAATATTTTATTATTCTTGCGGGTTGTACCAAGCTTCAACACACTAGATAGAATATCAGCAGCCTCACTACCTGAATTTTGAGTTTATCATCCTCATTGTAGTTATAAAATAAGTCAATTTACCTCATTTCAGGTTCTGAGGTTTTCTCGGTTGTTCGGACCTGGTAAGCCCAGCAGTTTACCTCAAATTTGGCGTGGAGTCAAGAAACGCCGCAAAAAGAAGAAATCACTCAAAGAAGACAGTCAACACTTTTCTGACTCTGACTCTGATCAGGATACTCATAGCAGAGGATGGAGTTTCAATTACGCTCCCCCACCCTCCGTTGATCAAATTGAGTCAGATGACGAAGTAAGTACTGAATTCCATCACATTTACATGCCAGGGCTTACTTGATAGGTAATGCAGACAGTTATCTATGGGTGGCAAATCGAGGATGGTAAGAGGAGGGAGATAAAAAAAGAAAAAAAATTGCTCCTAGATTTTTTCATTTTTTTTTTGTTACGGTTAAGTAAACCATATTGCGTAGAGTTCTTAAAGTTTTCACTCCCGGGGGGGGAAATCCTGTCGTAGACTCTCTCGAAAAATGAAAGCAAGATCATTTCCCGGAAGTTCAGAGAAACTACATTTTGTATGATTATTTAAAATATACTCATTTTGATCTCCAAGCGGAGAGAAAATAAATTCCAGGTTTTTAGCATAGATATTTTAACTTGCTGCGATATTTTTAATTCTGTGATGGACCCTGGTATTTCCTAGTTTTTCCAGGTCCTAGACACTATAAATTAAACAGGATTTTGACATAAGAACTTGCTCCAATGAGACTTCATTTTTTTGAAATTTTCTGGGAGAGGCCCCGCCCGTCCCCACATCCGAATCTCCCTTTCTGTGTAGTATTTCCTGTTGTAACCATCATGGAGGCAGCAAAATTCTAGTTGCCTTGGAGTGGAAAAAATTCGGATTTGGGCATGTGCATTAATGGTGGATGGAATACTTTTTATGATTGTAAGTAGTGCAACCAGAGGTTGATGACTTTTCAGATCCAGCTAACCACAGTTCGGCAAAAGTTAGGTTTCTCTGTTGAAACCTAATTTTTGCACTGTCAACATTAGACAATAAAGTCAAAGCTCATCCTCTAAATGGTCCATACCTGTTCATTTTGTGGAATTTTTTGTCCTTTTCAGCGTTTGGACAACAGCGAATAACAGAATGTTGTCGATGAAGAGGCCCAAATCGTCCAATAATTTTGTGTGCTGTTAATAATTGTGAAGGTCCTCAAGATTGTTTTCACCTAGTTGCAATACTATACCAATATTGGGTCTGTTTTTGCTAGCTATAAGCTATCTGCCCACCTTTTTATGCAACTACGAATTCTTGTCTTTTCATGTTAGGATAAATTTTTGAAGCCTCTTGAAGACAAAGTTAGCAAGGAAACCCCTGACAATGGCGAGAATTCAGATCTTGGCCCTAGAGCAGCTGACTGGCGGTTTGGACCAGCTCAGGTTTGGTATGACATGTTGGAAGTTCCAGAGACAGGCGAAGGATTTAACTATGGCTTCAAGTTGAAACCAAAGGTATTATCATTGAATTTATTTTCATTCAACATTCATGTTAGATAGTCCTTTTAGCAATGAGTTCTCTAATCTCTGGGAGGTACCTTAGAGTACTTTCAAACTCCAAGATATGCAAAAAACTGATGATCTAGTTTTCCATGGGTATAAAGCACATAGTTTCCCTCTCAAGAAGGAAGCTCATCCGAAAAAGGTGCCTAAGATGATGGGGATGAAGAATGATATTGTGCATAGTATCAGGTCCAAGCAGTTGGTCTGGTTTGGTAATGTGCGGAGGATGGCAAACCATCGTTTTTGATTGGGTTTCCTCCGGGAGGAGGCGACAAGGAGTGGAGGAGGATATCAGGAGATGTCAAATGCCTGATCTGTAGGAGGATTGGGGGCAATGACTATTGAGTGTCACAGAATGCAAAGTTGGGTTGTAAAAGTGGCTGTTATGTATGTTTAAAGCGCCGAGCCATTTTCTGAAAATTTCATGAACCGATAGAGAAGAACTTGAGAGCATAGTCAGAGAATGAGAGAACATATCATTTTCAAAACTCTCTACCAGTCAATTTTTAACTTAAAGAAAAAAATTACTGGGACTTAGGCTTCACACAAACCATATTTTGGTATCTGTATCCATCCAACTCCCAGGAAAAAGCATGTTTTGAAATACTTTTAGAACACCTCTTGTGAAATCTGCCATTTTGCAAAATATGCAGAGAACTGATATTGATCAAACTTTCATTTTCTTTCACATTAGACTTTTGAAAAAAAGTATGAAAGTTCCATTTTTCTAAGGTGTTTTTTTAATTTAGGGTGCAAAAGTTTTGTAAAAATGAACAATTATGTATGGTGGATGGTGGACCAACGTCAAATTAGAGCTCCATCAACCGAGAGAGCTGGATGATTTTAACAAAGGAAATAGAAATGAGCATACTTATTGACCTTTTATTGTATGAATATCTCTAATGTTCTGCACATTTTTCTGCTTTAATTTTAGACCGAAGAGGATGCAAGTTCCAAACAAATCGAACCCTACCCTGATGATGTGTTTTTGATGGTTTCTCAACTCCACTGGGAGGATGATGTAGTGTGGAATGGAGATGATATTAAACATCAGGTCAGATTATGTGATTTCATCCCAAGCATGATGTGCTTATTCAAGTTCCATTCTGGAATTGTGAGCTTAGCAGCTTCAGCTTTTTACTATACCATAAAAAAATGAAATCAGCGTTTTCAAATATCTCCTGGATATTAGAAATCCGATGAAAAATATTTTTACCAACTGTGTTTAAATCCCTACTGCTGAATTGAGTCCTAACATTAATAAATCTAAGTACTGAATTATGATGCATAAGTTAAGAAAACTCAGGTAAACCAAGGCAAAACAACATGGGAAAAAAAGTTGCCAAATTGCCAAATTCCGGAATGTTCAAATTCTGCACTACAACTCTGGAATGTTGACATGAATACTCTGGCTATTTAAGTAACATCCTAACAACGTTAAATTAACAACCAAAACATTCATATCTACATTTCAGAATTTTCAAGCAGATTTTTAACATACCGGGATGTTAATTCAGCAACTTTTTCTTCTATGAATTTCATAGAAACATAAACCTCCGCTTTGTTTCTGAAGAGAGGTCATGCATTGCACCCTCTAAAATTTCCCTGGGGTATGGTCTAAAGGTGTCAAGTAGAATTGTCTTGGACTTTTCGTTTGAAGTATGCTTATCACTCATTTGTTTGACCAATATTTAGGAAAAACAATTTTTTTCGGCTCCCCTTTTATTGTAAATTTAACGCAGTGTTTTATCACTGCGTTTGGAAGTTTATTTTTCTGAAAAAGCACTGTCTACCGACATAACAAGTTTTTCCTTGTCCAGGTGATGCAAAAGTTAAATTGCAAAACAAATGCAGCTGGCTGGGTTCCAAGTAGTGGGAATAGGACAGCGCAAGCATTCAGTCAGCCTGGGAAGGGTATTCCTCCTCTAGCCTCAGTAGGTGGAGTGCGGCCTGGCTTGAATCAAATGCCTCCTAACAGCAAGTTCAATATGAAATCACAGATGTAAGTTATAAATTTAAAGGGTACTTAGTGACGTTCCTATCCTTGGCCCTATTTGGAGTAGCACCAAAAAAAATTGAATAAAAAAGAACAGTAATGTTCGTGGAAAAAAACAAAGTTAATCCTAATTAGAGGAAAATGCTTCTTAGTGACTAAAAGAATTCAACTTCACTAATTTAGATCAATTAACAAATTGTTTTTTTTTTTTAAGCTCTTATTTTCTTGCTCCTTTTTTCATTTTTCAACATTTTCACTGAATGAAGAGGCTAACGTAGCAGGAATAGGTCTGGTATTACAAGTACTTAATATTTAGAGCAAATGAGCACCAATTAAGACAAATGTTAATTTTTTTTTGAGGTTGGCAGGTATGATACCTTTCAGGGTTGCTACAGTCAAAGTCAGGGAAAACTGGGAAATGTCAGGAAAATGATGTGTCGGAGGAAAATTGTGAAGTTACATGTTGAACAACAAATATCGTGTGAAAACTATTTCAAATCATGGTTTTTTAGTCATCTAGCATATGTTTAATTGTCAGGGAATTTCATTGTCTAAATTCTGTGGCAACCGTGTGAGAAGGTTCATATTCTGTTGTAATAAGAACTCCTTTACAGAGCTTTAAAGAGCCAGATACACCTGCGCGCTACACGCGCGTCTTTACCCGAAAAGTAGGATCTGATCCTACTGTGAGCAAATTATGAGTGGCGAGCTGTGACCTGATTGGCTACGAAGATTGCCGAACATGGCCGAAGGCCTACTCGCCGCTCAAGACGCACGTCTAGCTCGCAGGTGTATCTGCCCCTTTAATTAAGTGAGCTAATGATAATTATGGTGATTTAACGTCTGTTGGACCCAGCATGATGAATCATTTGATTCAAGACTTTATTTTAAATCTGTTTATAAGACCAAATTTTTTTATTCATAAGTGTGCTTAAAGACATAGTGAAGTGTTAGAAGAAAGTGCATATTTAAATCCTACGTAAAGGTTTGAGATGAACTGTAAGATTGGACTATGGTCCAAGCCACGAAAAGTTACATGTGAGGGGCAGAGTCAGTGGTGGCTTGGGACCTGGGTTGAGGTTTGAAATTCAGGTTGGTTGGCTCATTCAGACGTCATGGACTTGCTGAAGCCAATTAACCCTTAAACAATAGACCAAGCCACTAACCTCCCACCTTTCACGGCAAGAAATCTGAAGTTGCATCTCTGTATCAATTTGATATTTTCATGTCGGCAGGCTAATGAAACAACAACAGTCACAACGAATGGACGATACCACCGATGATACTTGGTACTCAATTTTCCCTGTAGAGAACGAAGAGCTTGTGTATGGCTTGTGGGAAGACGAAATAATTTGGGATGCTGAAGCAATGACAAACATCCCTAAGCCAAAAATCCTCACTCTTGACCCCAACGATGAGAATATTATCCTAGGTACGAATTTTCTAAATTTCTTTCTGAAGGCATCCGGTCTTGCACACACTAAAGTTTCAATGATTACAAAAACGTAAAACGAATTTTTTAACCACACTTAAAATGCTGTCCTCAAAATTGACCTTAAATCAATTCCTTTTTTGAGAGGTCGTTTAGCTTTTTGATCCGTATTGTCCAGCGATAGACCCATGTGTAACAAGATTGAATCTATAGAAAGGAAAGGGATGACTCTAAACCTCTAGTCTTCAGTATTAAAGTTTGAGACTTAAAATTTGCCCACTTTCTCTGATGAAGAGGATATCTCACCTGTTTAAACTATCATTTTTACGCAAATTGTTCAACATTTTCCCCCTTTTTATGGTTCATATGTTACTTATAATCTTTCATCAGTCAGTAGGTAACTTGATTTCTCACTTACACATCAGTGTTTCTTTTAGTTGTCCTCAATGTTTGAAGTTTAAAAAATTGAATAGTTGGGCATCCTACGTTCACACTTGCAATAAATCCTTTCCCCATAATTTGAACATATTTGAGTGGGCTGAGCTTAGATGTTTATGTAATAAATCCATGTCTAAATTGTACACTGTTCAACAGGTGTGCCAGACGATATAGATCCTGCTAAGCAAAGACTGGGTAGTACGACTCCAGCCAAAGTGAAAATTCCTCACCCTCATGTGAAGAAATCCAAGATTCTACTCGGGAAAGCAGGTGTTATCAATGTACTTGAAGAGGACACACCACCCCCACCTCCTAAGTCACCAGATCGAGACCCATTTAATGTTTCTAATGACAGGTATTCCTCTACATTAAATGTATGTTTGTTTAATATAGAATGGGTCTGTTGCAAACTTTTGCTAGAGCAAAAATAAGAGTTGTTCCTTACAGATAATGTCCCAAAAATCACGATGAGCGCATCAGCAAACTCTGAAATGCACTCCTAACTTCATTATCTGTGTAAGAAATTTTTTTAAGCTTCCCGCTTCGGGAAGGATACTGCGGCACAGGTGAACAATTCGTCAGAGAAGTCGTTCCATTCAATCCCTGCTCAACATGGCCGACGCTTCCGCGCGCAAGTTGAGGAGAGCAGGAGGTCAATCAAGGTGGCTATCTATCAACGTGGGAAAAATGTGAATGTAATGACACCGATTGTTATCAGGTGGTTAGGATCATCGTCCCGTCACATGTGTTTTGGCGAATTTGTGTCGGCTATGTTGAATATTGCGTGGTATCCTTGTGAGCAGGGGTTGGATGGGATGAATCCTCTAAGGAAATGTTCACCTGTGCTGTGGTATCGTGTTTGAGGTGGAAAGCTCCAAAAAACGCAAATTTCTTACGCAGATTGTGAAGTTGGGAGTGCATTTCAAACTTTGCCAATGTGCTTATCGTGATTTTTGAGACATTTTCTATGAGTAACAACTCTTATTTTTGCTCTAGCAAAAGTTTGCAACAGACCCATTGGTCATAGTCTTTCCTCAGAGAGACATCACAGTGGAATTTTACAGAGAAGGGGATCTTCCCAAGCTGCCACCTCTGATCGGGCTGAATTTTTTTCACTAGACTCTTTAGATGAATTCATTTTGTACAGTTTGGGCATTCAAGTTTTAAAGAAAAAGTTGCCTCTTTCAAAGATGTGCTTTCATGTTGCTTGTAAATGCACAAAATTGCCTGGCTTTTAACAAGTTATGGGTGTTCAAAATGAAATAGCAAACAAAATTTGATTCAAGCATGGAACGGTTGCAGAGCGATTTTGGCCTAATTTTAGTCCTAGTTCAATCCTCATGTTTTTCATCATCCACAGATAACAAAATGCACCACTCCTGTAGAAAGCCACTTTTTCTTTCCACTTTCCTTTTCTTGTTAGCACTGCATGCATTTATTATTGGATCAATATTTTACCTCTAAGTAAAATTTTGAAAAGCTATCGCCGGCAATTAAGGGAATAGACGGTAATTTTACCTGTAATTTTAATTAATGTGCCAAAAATCCCTAAATATTTATTGAAAGTATCCAAATTTTGCTCTTTGGCTACTGATTAAGTAGTACTGATTAAACATGTTATTTTCCAGCCACTATCAACCAAAATCACACGAAACAGTACTCCGTCTGAAAGTAGGTGGCGCAAATCTAATCCAGCATTCAACACCAGTCGTGGAGTTGCGTGCACCATTCATTCAAACTCACATGGGCCCTGTGCGCCTAAGGAATTTCCATAGACCTCCCCTTAAACGCTTTTCACATGGACCGCTGGCTCATCCTGGTCCGCACCCTGCTCTGCCATTGCTTAAACACATCAAGAAAAAAGCAAAGCAGCGAGAGCAAGAACGGGCAGCCTCAGGTGGAGGAGATGTGTTTTTCATGAGGACACCTGAAGATCTCACTGGCAAAGATGGTGAAATTGTTCTGGTAGAGTTCTGTGAAGAGCATCCTCCGCTCGTAAACCAGGTAATTTATTTATTTGTTCATTGATTTGTCAATCTATTCCCCGAACAATGAATTTCCTGTATCCAAGTAATGCAGTTAATTTTGTCCCAAAAATTGACAGTAGCTTTTGCCCAAAATGTCAACATCTCCTAGAGTCATTGATTATCGGTCAATGATAAAGTCATTGATCTTCAGTCATTGATAAAGTCATTGATTATCAGTCATTTAAGGGGGGCGGGGGAACATTTAGAAGTGGCCCAAACGGTATGTAACAAGGTGGAGAAAGTACTCAGTTTTGTACTGGTACTCATTAGTGCAAAAAATCTTTTTGACTCTAATTGAATAATTTTTGGAATTTCTTGTCCTTGTTTTCCCTGTGAAATGGTGTGGACCCAGCGCTATTTCTCCACTTTGTTTATCAGTCATTGATATATTCATTGATTTCATATCCTCTAAAATCGAATTCGTGTTCTTGATCATCAATTTTGCCAATTTTTAGGTTGGGATGTGCACAAAATTTAAGAACTACTACAAACGTAAAGCGGGAAAAGACCAAGGACCACAAGACTTCAAGTATGGAGAAATAGCATATGCTCACACTTCGCCTTTCTTGGGAGTTCTTTCTCCCGGAAAGTCAATTCAAGCAATTGAGAACATGATGTACCGGGCCCCAATCTACGAACACAAAATCGTGCCCACTGACTTTTTAGTCATTAGAACAAGGTATGTCCACAATTTTAGTTTTCAAATAATTTGAAATCAACTCAGTTTCCATAACCACCATTGCGACAGTCACATTGTTACTCGAAAATTCACAGCATGCCCTGCATGGAAAATGAAAGGATTCAACACCGTCTAAATTTCCTTTTTTTTTTATCTAATTTTGTTCATGACCTTTTCTGCAAGAGAGCAAGATTTCCTTGTGCCCCGTCAAAAGCAGGGTGGAAAACTTAATTTTTCAGAATTTTTACACCCAGTATCCAGTAGAAATGTTGCAATATTTAATGGGTGATCAAGGAGATCTTTTGTTGCCTTGCTGTCCAGGAAGATAAGATGGATGAAAATAATTAATTCCTCCAAAAGATGACAGTGTGGCGCAGCATCTACACACACGTAGCAATTATCCCACATCTGTATCAGAAATTATGTGTGGAAAGGGCAAAAAATTAACTTTTTAGCCCCGTTTTTTGGTAATTGGTACATAGAGGTTAATGGGCCTGTTGCAAACTTTTGCTAGAGCAGATTGAAGAGTTGTTTCCTATAGATAATGCCTCAAAAATCACGATGAGCGCATCGGCAAAGTCTGAAATGCACTCATAAATTCACAATCTGCGTAAGAAATTTGCGTTATTTTGAGCTTCCCGCTTCAAAAACGATACTACTGCACAGGTGGACATTTTGTTAGAGGAGTCGCTCCATCGTCGGCAATATTCATCATGGCCGACGCTTGCGCAGTTCCTCACGTAATTCGAGGAGAGTTCAAGGTCAATTAAGGCGGGCGAGGAAAATATGAACGTAAACACGCCGATTGTTATGGTTTAATCCTGTTCAGGTGTTATCTCGTCCCATCACACGTGTTTTGGCGGACTGGCGTCGGCCATGATGAGTATTGTCGCCAATGGAACGACTCCTCTAACAAAATGTTCACCTGTACCGTAGTATCGTTTCCGAAGCGGGAAGCTCAAAAAACCGCAAATATCTTACGCAGATTGTGAAGTTATGAGTGCATTTCAGACTTTGCCGATGCGCTCATCGTGATTTTTGGGGCATTATCTGCAGGAAACAACTCTTAGTTTTGCTCTAGCAAAAGTTTGCAACAGGCCCATTGTAAAAGCTCATCATGCCCAAGAGGTTGCTAAGGAGATCATATTAAATAATAACGAAATTTATCCAGCGTCAAATTCCGTGATTTTCGGTGCAGTTTATTTTACTGTTAATCCTCTCAATACCATGAGACTAAAAACATATACACAGTGGCAGTACTTTCTTCTCTTTTTTGGAGGGTAGGGGAATCAGTCAGCCATTTAAATGATTCATTTTAGAATCTCTTGCAATGACTCTAGAATATTAACAATTGATTTTTTATTTTGCAGGTACCAGTATTGTGTAAGAGAGGTAGATGCTACATTTGTTGCAGGTCAGTTATGTCCTTTGTATGAAGTTCCAGGCCCAAATTCCAAACGTGCTAGCAACTTTGTCAGAGATTTTTTGCAGGTAAAAATGATGGATTTGTCTTGTCTCAATGAAATCATCAAAAGTTACAACTTGCATCTATTCTGATCAATAAAAGTCAGTTACATAGATTTCAGCAGAGCAAAATTATATGATCTTGATTGATTGCCATTGCCTATGCGTTTATGTAAAATCTCGCTAGCTGTATTTTATTTACAATCGCTTTTATTCTTGTCTTACTCTTAGAGTGGTGGCTGAACAATATTTATCATATATTTTTAACTTCCTTGGTAAAGGTCGGAAACCGAGATCCCTACATCTTAAACCGTCGCATTTTTCTGAATTAATTCCTACAGCATCTGAACAGGATTTTTCTGTGCTCTTATCTCACACATAGATAGCATTTAAAAATGAAGACCAACACAGTCCTGTGTTGTCAAAGCGTTCATCTTCTTTTTCATCTAAAAAAATGCCCAGAGTAGCAAATAGTTTTTGTTTTACCAAAAAATTATTAATTTCATAAAAAAACCCATTTTATAAATTGTATTACTGCACATATTTTTAGTATTATTTAAATCAAAGAAGAAGTTGCACAGTTTTAAAAACCCTGTAATCACTTTGGTTCTCCTATGCCAAATAAAATTCATATGTTAGGACTGTTGATTTCTTTCTATCATATTATTTTCTCCTTTCAATAATTTTGTGTTAATTTGGTTTTCACTCCAGGTCTTCATTTATCGATTGTTCTGGAAAAGTACTGATGTTCCTAAACGTATTAAAATGGATGATATTCGCAAAGCTTTTCCCTCTCATTCAGAAAGTAGTCTGAGGAAACGACTGAAATTGTGCGCAGATTTTAAAAGAACTGGTAAATCTAAAACATACTAATTTCTCTTCAGTCTTCTTTGTAATTTCAATAATTATGAATTTTTTAAAGGTAGTTTATTAAAAAAAATTGGTCTGCTCTTGAATTTTTAATTTATTGATATCTATGGGTTGACAAAAAGAGATTAAATTTGCATTTAATTATATGTATCATAAAAATAAAATATTACATTTTCAGGTATGTAAACACATTACATTTTTTTGAACGATTGTGTTTCTTAGTAAACCTTCATTTTAGAAATCCAAATCATACCATTGCACCTTTGTGGGTTTTCTCCTCTATCATTACATGCTTGAGTTATCAAATGCAATTTTGTGTTATCTTTTTTTCCCCCTTACTCTCTTCAAGGTTTGGACTCTAATTGGTGGGTCATCAGGCCTGATTTTCGTCTGCCCACTGAAGAGGAAATCCGTGCTATGGTCTCTCCAGAGCAGTGTTGCGCATATTTCAGTATGATTGCCGCTGAACAGAGGCTGAAAGTAAGTAATTTTTAGGTATATTTTTGTCTTGTGAGTATGCCATATGAAAATAATCTGAATTTTCCTGTCCAGTATTTGATCTTATCTTATTCCAGTGTTTTACTTACTCACATGCTCCATAAAAATTTTCCGAAAAGCAATTCAATTTTATCAAACAAAAAATCTCATCCTGTATGCGCCTAAAGATACCCAGCAACTTGATTTTCCATCATGGAAATTCTTAAGCACATACCATGAGGTAAACATATTTCTGTGTACGACCGGCAAAGTCATTTTTGGCTCTGTGAAATTGTGTAATCAGTGCAGTTTATCCGTAAGCATTTATGATAAAAAAGATGAGGTTTACTCTGTTTTTGCAGTTTGTCTTGCAAAAACTTGAGGTAAAGACAAAGAAATAACTTTCTTAAACTCAATTTTTTTAAAACAAATGTACTTATTAAACACACACATTTATTACACATTTAAGTATTATTGTGTTCCCTTTTTTGACTGATCTGTTCTGAGGATTTTTGAAAGAAAATGTTCCATTGTCATACTCGCTTATTGTACAACTATTTTATTCTGATGTAACATCTGTTATAGGATGCTGGTTATGGTGAAAAATTCATTTTTACACCACAAGACGAAGATGACGAAGATTTACAACTGAAAATGGATGATGAGATTAAAGTCGCTCCATGGAATACAACTCGTGCATATATTCAAGCGATGAAAGGCAAGTGCCTACTACAGCTGACAGGGCCTGCAGATCCCACTGGCTGTGGTGAAGGGTTCTCATACGTTAGGGTGCCCAACAAACCCACTGTAAGTTTTTTCTTTTTTCAACAGTCATTTTACTGAAATCTTCATGTTTGTCTCTTATCCTTTTGTTGCCTTAGAATAAAATAATATCGCATGCATGTCAGAAAGTACCTTGTTTTATCTCTTACAGTTGTCAAATGTCTCAAATTTAAGTAGTTATGTAAAGTTAGCCAAGGAATAAGTTATTAGAGAGAAAAAAAATAACCTTTTTTTCAAACAATTGAGTAAATGGGAGGAAATTTAAATCCACAGAATCTATTTCATATATCGATGACTAAAGCACAACACCACATAACTTTATTGTGGTGTTTCAAAATCTCTGCTCCTAGTTTATTTTTTTGAAGAAAAACAAGTCGACTTTATAGCTTGAAAAAAAAATGTAACAAGTGGTAAGTGTTTCCAGCCAACTCTATGGTACATATTTTATTGAACTGAATTCTGTGCAGTGTTTTAAACTTCCACAGTACTTTAATTATTTCTAGAATTAATGAAATTGTATAAGTGATTTGTGGCTCTATCAACACATTTTTTTCTTTTTTAGCAAAGTAAAGAAGAACAAGAAGCGCAACCAAAACGAATTGTCACTGGAACAGATGCAGATTTGCGAAAATTGTCTTTGAGCAATGCCAAAAACCTCCTTCGGAAATTTGGTGTTCCCGAGGAAGAGGTAAATTTTTTTTTTATAAAGCTGAAATCAATTTATTCCATTTGGAAACAAAAAGAAGGACGTGTAAATTGTATATTCACTCCCGTGTTTATCTCAGCGTTGCACAAATACTTTCAATCCAAATCCACAAATGCAATTACAGTTTACAAATAATTTTGGATAAAACAAATTTTTCTGTTGCAATCTTTTATTGAAACAAAAGACATTTGTGTGTTGTTTTTCTAGCTCTCTTTTAAATTGTGATTTTCAGATAAAAAAACTGTCCAGATGGGAAGTGATTGATGTCGTCCGAACTTTATCAACAGAGAAAGCCAAAGCAGGGGAGGAAGGAATGACTAAGTTCTCTCGAGGCAATCGCTTTTCAATCGCTGAACACCAAGAAAGGTAAGAATAGCTTGTAGAACTGAAATTTTGTGGTATTTTCCCATGATTTTTCACTTATTTTAAATATACATGTACCTATGTATTGAAAGTTGACCTGCAAATTTGGTTGCTGAATTTTACCTGAAATTCTATGTCTGCTTCTGTCTTTATAAATTTACTTAATTTAGCTCCTAGCAAATTTATTGCAAATCCCTTCTCTCTGTAATGCATAAATTACTAAGTTATTAGACGCATTCTAAGTTTCTTGTCCGTCAGATATGTAAATTTGCCTCTTATTTTAGGTACAAAGAGGAATGCCAAAGGATCTTTGATCTTCAAAACCGAGTTTTAGCCTCTGAAGAAGTTCTCTCAACAGATGAAGGCGAGAGCACTGATGAAGATGGGTCGGACATTGAGGAAATGGGTAAAAATTTGGAAAATATGTTGGCAAACAAAAAGACTAGCACACAGGTTTGTGAAACATTTTTTTTTTCGTATAAATAATATTTTTATGCATACAGTCATAAAAATTGGTATTTTAATCGACATCCCCTATTTTTAAAACTTCACAAATTTGTATTGTATTCAGAACACCTACCCTAGTTACAGCAAGAGTTTACCTGATGATTCGATTTAAATCAACCATAATAAATTCAAAAGTACAAGTGTCATTTGCCTCAGTAAAAAAGTGCCCTCCTCTAATGTGTATGGAGTTGGCTCCATAGTCAGCTGATTTCCAGTAGCAATATTTCACTGCCACAGCATACCTGAAGTTGTTGATTCTTCCCCACTCAACATAGATAGTGCTTCTCAGTATAGCCATGATTCAGTTTCTGATAATTTTTAATCTACAGCCTACTTCTAGACCAAAAGAGACTTGCAAAAACCTACATTTAGTACAATTATCTTATGGAAAGGAAAATGCTTAAAATAAATGAGACTGCTCCATTGAAAACTAGCAACTAATACGCCTTTCGACACTGCCAGCATCACCGAGAGCTGCAACTCATAACTGGTTTCACGTCTTGTAATAGTGTTCAATTTTTAATTGTAAAGGATAGCAATTATAATTTTTTTTCTATCCCCTCTTTCTTTTCAAGAAGAGCAATACTGTGTTTCTTCATATTTTCTTTCCACCGGTATCATTTGAGCAAACCGCTTCCATAGCTAAAAAGAGCTGCTCAAAATATTCTATCCTCATGCAATTTTTTTTTTGCAATTTGTGTAGCTTTCCCTCGAGAAGGAAGAGCAAGAGAGGCGAGAGTTGCAGAAACTCATGATGGGTGAAGTTGACGATAAAAAATCAGACAAGAAAAAGGATGAAGAAGATAGCCAATCGCTTAGTGGTTTCCCTGGTATGAAACAGCAAGGTAATCACATCTCGATATTCTATATTCTCATGTTTGTGCAAGAGCACCTTTGCTAACGCGCCTAATGCTTGGTTGTATGTGCTGGAATGCATATTGCAGTCAGCAAATGCTAACAGATGCACAGAACATTAAAAAATCACATGTGCCAAAAACACGACTTATCCCGCTTATTTTTTTTATTCAGTTTCTCTAATTTTGCAGTTTCATCACTGCTAAAGTATAATGTTGCTCACAAGAGATGATGATAAATGAATAAATTCATAGCAGATAAAACTTTCCAAAAATCCTGATAAGCATGTAAAGAAGGTTTCAAGTCATCTCTTAACGCACAATTTTGGCAGTAGTCTGTATCAAGTATTCTCAAGTTTTCTGGTTCTTTTTTTTCCTCATCATTTTCAAGGAGGTTTGCACAGAGAGAGATGTAAGAAAACCCATCCGAAATGTACACAAAATCTTGCCAACTGTTTCCAACGTTTTTCATACAGGATTTCAGTCATTTTTTCAGTGTTTGTTTTTGCCTCTCTTTCTGTATGCAAAGAAAAAATGAATGTTTGAAAACAACAGAAGCTCATGAAAAAGATTGATAACAGTTTGCAAGATTGTTGGTGTATTTGGGTGGGTTTGCTTTTATCTCTGTCTAATCAAACCTGGTTGCTGATAGTAGAGAGAAAAAATGGCTGCGGATGTGGGAACTTTGTAAACAATAATTGTGCATTGAGGAGTGAATTTCAGAAATTTGTTTGTGTTCATTATCACATATTTGTAATTTTATCTCTAGAAAGTATATTCATTTATTTGTATCTTTAGTTTGTAACAGGCATATTTATGTCTTTGACAAAGTCAGCTTCCTCAATAATGTTCCCCAAAAACGGAATGTAAAGTTTCTCAATGTCTTTTTAAGTTTTTAACCCTTAATCGTATCTGGTAAAATCAATGGAGATCCTTCATCTTTTTACTGTTGTGTTTCTAGAACGCGTTCTCAAGATTTACCGAACATTCCGTGATCCAGAAGGGAAAGAATATACACGAATGGAAGTTGTGCGAAAACTGGCTGTGATTGACGCTTATGTAAAAATTCGATCAACCAAAGATGAAGCATTTATCAGGCAGTTTGCAACTCCTGATGATGCACAAAAAGAGGAAATGAAACGGGAAAAACGCCGTATTCAGGAACAGTTGCGGAGGATTAAACGGAATCAAGAGCGGGAACGCTTTTTAAGTAAGTATTGTGGCATTATTTTTGTTGATCCAACAATTCCACCCATGAAAATTCTTGTGTGACACAAAATCTCTCCTTAGTCTTTTTGAAGTCAATAGGTCTGAGGAAATAATTACTTTCCTCAGTCCTGAAAAATTTAGTCTTTAAGATGTTTTCAAAGTTGTTGGATAAATCACATTCTATTCGAGGCCTGATTTGCCGGTTTGATGAGTTTATCTATAATAAGTTACAAGGCCATTAACCAAGATGTAACAGTATTGGAACAATGCTTTTTCAAGAGAGCAGCAATGTTAGCATGAACCTGGATACTTTACTGAAGTGCTCCTGTTTTTTAAACCACACCTCTCATACACTTGATTGAAAATGTAAACTCATCCTATCTCTCCCAAGTTGATTAGTTGTGACTTGCTCATCATCTTGGTTGTTGTTTTCAGCTGGCAGAGGAGGAGGGGGAGGCGGACTTGACTCGTTGGGAAGTAGCAGTCAGCACAAACATCATCACCACCACCATCATAAACACAAGCATGTCAAGCAGCATATCAGTCCCAAGAAAAGCAGACCTCCAAAAGTCAGACCAGACCTCAAACTGAAATGTGGAGCCTGCGGTCAAGTATGTCTTCCTCTATTGAATCTTTAAGGACAATCATAGTAAATTTGACCATATTCCATCATTATTCAACCTTTGATTGAATTTGTAGCCTCAATTGTAGCTCACTCTTAGCACTACTTTTTAGTAGGCACACTTTAAACTCAATATGGATTCATCTCCAACATTGATCATTTCTTCTCCATTTCTTATATGATAAGTAGCCATAGCTGCGCCTTATCCTCTTCATTCAATTGATTTATTGTATTGCAGGTAGGGCACATGAGGACAAATAAAACGTGTCCACTGTACTCAGCAACTGGTGGAGTTCCTTTGTCTAGCCTACAGCAAGCGGATGAGCCCATAGAAGACATGCCACGAGAAATAAACAAAGAAGAAGAAGATCTAGTCAATATTGATGGCACAAAACTCACTGTGTCCAGTAAAGTTATCAAGGTACTTTTCTCAATCTTGCAATATTTGAAGTAAGCTTTGGATGCATTCGTGTAATTTTCAAAATGGGATAACTCGCTTTCCTATTCTTTTTTCTTTCTCCACTCACTTAATATTTACAACTGTTTTTCTTGGAGGGGGGGGGGATTCGAAATATTTATTAAAATGAGTTTTATTTTTTTGAATTTTTGTTCTGTATCCAGACCAATAGTTTTTAAATTTTTTAATAATTCAATTTAAAAAAATGATCCTTTGAACACCTGAAATCTTTTGGAAACCTGAAACTTGTTGGCAGGAAAAGAGGAAAAGCATAACTAGCCCTTTACTTCTGGATAATAATTAGACTGGAAGAAGACTGGATTGGACTTAGACTGGATTTTGCCTAAGAAGGTACTAGATTGGGTTCTTCCTGGGAGAAGACGTAGGGGACGTCCAGCAAAATTGTGGATAGGTGGTATTCAAGATGAAATTACAAGATGCCATTTACCAGATGACCTCTGGATCGATAGGCAGGAATTGCGATGAGCTGCCGCAGAGTGCCCGGGCGTGTCTTAAAAGTGACTTGAATGTATGTATGTAATAATTAGACTGAAGATCAATACATACTTTGGTATCTTTTTGTCATGGAAATAGTTTACTTATTATTACCCTATTAGAGAATTTTCTTTATTGAAAGAATAGAGGACTACATGGTATTAACTCTATTTCTTATAACTAGGAACTAAGGACTACTTTTACAATAATGGGTAGGCTGGTACGACACCGGCCCTATCTAGATTACAGAATGTACAGGTGCTGTACATTACGATTGATAATTGGTGCAAAATATATACATATGTATACATGCTAAATAAAGTATAGATATTTGTGATAAATATTTGGATCTTAATTATTATGCCCCCCGTCCCCGCTATAAAACAATAAGNGGGGGGGGGTTTAAAATATTTATTGAAATGAGTTTTATTTTTTTGAGTTTTTGTTCTGTATTCAGACCAATAGTTTTTAAATTTTTTAATCATTCAATTTAAAAAAACGATCCTTTGAACACCTCAAATTCTTGAAAACCTGAAACTTGTCGGTAGGAAAAGAAGAAAAGCATAAGTAGCCTTTTACTTTTACTTCTGGATAATAATTAGACTGGAAGAAGACTGGACTGGACTTAGACTGGATTTTGCCTAAGAAGGTACTAGATTGGGTTCCTCCTGAGAAAAGACGTAGGGGACGTTCAGGAAAATTATGGATAGGTGGCATTCAAGATGAAATTAGACACCATTTACTAGATGACCTCTGGATCGATAGGCAGGAATGGCGATTTTGTGTTGCAGAGCGCCCGGGCGCGCTGTAAAAAAGACTTGAATGTATGTGTGTAATAATTAGTCTGAAGATCAATACATACTTTGGTATCTTTTTGTCATGGAAATAGTTTACTCATTGTCCTATTAGGGAATAGTTTGTAACATTTTCTTAGTAATGTGTTGTTTTTTCATTGTTTTAGCATGCCGAAGAAGCAAAACGCAAGTCTCTTCTGCTGAAAGTGCCCAGGGATGCACTGAGAATGAACAGGAAGCGGAAAGGAATGGATGATCTACATTGTGATTATCTCAAGAAACATCACAAACCTACCAACAGACGAAGGACTGACCCGGTTGTTGTCCTCGCAACTATCCTTGAGTCAATTCTCAATGAAATGAGGGACTTGCGAGATGTTCAGCAGTTTCTGTTCCCTGTTAATGCCAAAGTGAGTCAGAACAAACTTGCGAATCTAAAAAATTTTGTTTTAAGCAAATGCATGAGTTTTTTTTTCCTGTTATTAATTTTTTCAAGAATGTATCCAAGTGTTTAAAGTAGAGATATAAATTTCATTAAAATTATAATAATGTATAATAATTTCATATAAATTTTCATTCTCAATTGCAAGGAGTATGTGAGTGCCTTTTTTCCTTTGCAAAAGAAGTCAAGGATCAGCCAAGTTTGATTTTAATCTTCTCAGGAATTAGAAAAATTAGTACAAAGAGGTTTTATCCAAAGAAATGTTTTGTATCATTCCTAAGATTATACATTATCAAAGTCTTTTTTTATGCGTCAAAAAAATGTCTAGTCTCTATGCCGAATTATAAACACTGTTTATTTACATAAAAATCCATATGTTAAAAATGAATGGAAGTAACAGATCTCTGAAACGTATTTGAAAGGTTCCCTTAAAAAATGAAAGTTTGTTGTGTTTTCATTAAAATCTGACTCTTTAAGGATCAATCCATTTGATAAAAATATATTTTTTTTCAGGTTGTACCTGATTATTATAAAATAGTTTCAAGACCAATGGATCTCCAAACAATACGAGAAAATGTGCGAAAAAATAGGTATCAAAATAGAGAAGAGTTCCTTTCAGACGTGAATCAAATCGTAGAAAATTCAACATTATACAATGGTAAGTAACTCAACTGTTGTCTCCATTCACATAAAGATTTCTCAAATTTCTCAGGAAATTTATCAATTTTTTTTTATTTGACTTAGGATCAATAGAGAGCTGAAAATAATTTGAAAGAAAAAACCTAAAAATTTCTTTGTTATCCGGGATTGTCAAAGTTTTTGACCAAGAAAAATCTGCTGCTTAGAGGACTCTGTTAGTCAGCAGATTCTCGTGTGATGCAAGTTTGTTATCATGACATAAATGGACGAAAACGGGACCAGTTGATCTTGCTTAGTCAGCGGGTTTTCTCATTTATTCAGGTCATCACCTAGCAAGAATTGACTGCAATTCATTTCCTTTATTTTCACCTAAATCTCCTGTATTTTGATAAATTGATTCCAGAAAAGATATTGTCTGCAGACGCACTGAATGTATTTTTTCTTTTGCTGGAGGATGCAGAAAAAGCCGGAAAGACTTTCAATAATTCTATGCTGGGGAAAAATTATATTTTGTAATAGTTTTACATATGTTTAAGTCTTTAAACCTGTTTTATTTTTTTCTTTTATAGGGGCGAAAAGTTCTCTGACAGTGGCTGCTAAGTCAATGATGTCATTGTGTGTTCAGAGACTGAGTGAGAAGGAAGAGCGTCTGATGCGCTTAGAAAAAGCGATTAATCCTTTATTGGATGATAATGATCAGGTAGCTCTCTCATATATCTTTGAGAGCATTATTTCAACTAAATTAAAGACTCTTCATGATGCATGGCCATTCTTGAAACCTGTCAACAAGAAGCAAATTAAGGACTACTACGATGTCATCAAACAACCAATGGACTTGGAGACAATTGCCAAAAAAGTCAGTGGTAAGTTCAAACTCCGCTTTGTTGTTTTTAAACAATTTTGGCACGAAACATGGGAGTGAAAAAATATTTAATAATTTTCATTCAACATTCATTTTCTTAATTTGGCTCCGCAAGTCACTATAAAAACTTATATCGCCTCTCTTAATCAGCTAACAAGGGTTTTTTTCAATTTATTTATTGTATTTTCATTTTAATTCTCTGAAAGTACGAAATGACGTTGATTTTTCTAAAACAGACCAAGTTACATGTTAGTTTTGGTGAAATAATTAGCTAAGCGCACTGCTTTTGTGTTAAGAAAAATTTTGAGCATGCTGCTTTTTTGTAAAAACAGGGTCTTTCTAATGCACATAGGTAGCCCCGTCTTTGTAACAGTATTTTTGTGAAAGCAAACCAAATTTTTTTGAGAGCAGAGAGATTTCTGCAACCCTAACCAAACGTTTAATTTTATTTTTGTTGAAATTTGTTAAAAATAAATAGTTTCATGATATATTCTCTGTACAGCTCATAAATATCACTCTCGTTATGAATTCCTCCATGATATCGAACTTATTTTGAAGAACTGCGTTATCTACAATGGCAAAGAATCTTCATACAGCAAACAAGCTGAAAATCTTGTGAAAGTTACCAAGGAAGCACTCGAAAGTGTAAGTTTCTTTGAACTTCGTTACATTGTTTTACATTTAAAAAGTATTCTTGAAAATCCGTCATTTTTAAAAGTTATTCTGCTTCATACATGTAAGCCGTTTTTACAACTTTCTTTTGCGCTCTGGAAAACCTAATTGCCATAACCTCCATCCTCTCAAATTTTTGAGGAAGCTGGCTTTCCTTCAATTGGTTCAAAACCATTTATCACTATCCTTTCACCGACAAAGTGGCCTCCACATACATTTTTAAGTGAAGCAAAGCACCACTTTTGGCAGTTTTTCCTCTGCCGTTAAGTTAACATGACCATACAAAATTAGCTGTCTGATCCGGACCTAAAACACTGTGTCATTCTCTACTTCGGTGACTTTACACGTTTTAAGTATTTCAGATTGGATCTCTCCCTGAATTTTCTGTCGATGGGTCCTGAAAATCGGTCTTTGTTTGCATTCAAATAGTTTTCACTATTTATTTTTTACATCCTAAATTCCTGTATCATTCTCTTTCGGAATTCTTGGATTTCAGGGAATGCCAAAGGCAGGAAGTTGAAAGCCCAGAGGTGGTATCAGAAAAACAGAGAGAGACAATGTGTCAACTGATAACGTGGCATCAGCTAAAATGAGATGACTCTAAATTAACTAAACTGTTGCTACTTTATCAATGGAATTTTTTTTTTAAAAAAGAAAATTTTAGAAAATTACAAATAATAAAATGAGAAAATATAACAGAAAAAGGTGCATGTAACAATCCCATTGCTTTAATAATCATTTTTATTCTTTCCAGTATGATGATCATTTAACAAAATTAGAGTCAGACATCAATGCCACTCGGGAGCGAGCTCTAGAACAAGCAGATTTTGACTCAATGGGTCAATGGCAGGAGGATGAAAACTTCACCATTGCTCATAAAACTAGTCAGGTAAATTTGGTCCCGATACATTTTTAATAACTATTTCTTATTTGGTTCCGAGTACCTGTGGGACGATATAAAAGAGGTACATTAGTGGCATCAGGGATTTGGTGGAACTGAATTAATACTTGCTCACAAAATGAGCCCCTAAAAATTATCGTCACATTCTTCATCAGTTCCATGCAAAATACTACCCCAAAATGCAGTATGCACCAATTTTATGAAGCAGATGTGTAGTAAAGATTTGATACTCGACTGACAATAGAGTTTTAGCTCAAAGCAATTAGCCGGAATTAGCCTTACCGCATTTAATGTTACCTAATTTCCTTTCATTTTTTACTTTGTTAACAGAAATCTAACTAACATAATGCTTTGGAACTTTCTTTAAAATTACCCTTGATTATCAAGAATAAATTCCCAAAATACCAAGTCAAAAGTGTTGCTTAGTTTTCTTTTTAAAAAATAAAGGATGTAAGGAAATAAGCAAATTTCGATTTTTCAAATTGCTGTATAGTAAATTAGTTTTTAGTTTTATTTTTAATTACGTTGTGTTTTACATACAGGAATATTACCAGTCAAACAGTGAAGAATACACTCAGGATACACAAGACCAACGCTCCTCATCACTTACGAAAACAGAAACTGATTTACTGGAAGAAGGTAAGTTCTTATCAACTGGAGTCTGCCCTTACATCCCCTTTTTGTTCCCTGATGTGTAATGATTTTCTTTTTCCTTCTTTTTTTTTTTTTTCATTTCATGTTGAAAAGATTTATGATTAGACGAATTGCTTATGCTGTAGCAATAACCGATTAAAGTTATTCCAAGTTTTTTTTTTTTTTTTTTTTTCAATTCCCTATGCAGTTTTGAGCCGTTTACTAATTCCTATTTCTATAATTTCATTCTAATTCACGCATATAATTTGCAACTGCCTGAGTTTTACTCCTAAGATATTGCATCAAGCTTTCTGAATTTAGTACAGAAGAGGAAAAAAGGAAATTGTTATTGTATGAGCATTCCAAGTTCTTGTTTTAAATGCTATATTGTCTCACACATTCTTTGCTCTTATTTTTGCACCTCTCAGATTTCAAAGTTTTGATTTATTCTCCCATCCTAACATTTCAGATTTACGATTTTCAAGTGAGGAGGATATTGATGAGCCAGATAACGACAGTCAACAAGTTGCAGAGGCAATGATGCAGCTAGGCAATATTGCCTATTTTTCAGCCCCCAACGAATCTGGTAGTATGGAAGAACCTCAGATTGTTCAAGGTATGCAGTCGTCCTCAAAATTTTCCTTGTTCAAAATTTGAAAGTATTCTATCCATCGAAGTGATTCTTTTTAAGCAGAACGTTTCAACAAGTTGCCAATTAATGTACTGTAATGGATTGATTAGATTGATTTAGACTTGGAGGACAAGGCACCTAAGTGCAATTCTTGAAAAAATTGAGATATTAATGATTTCAAGTAAAACTAGTCTTAATGCATATTCTGTGAAAAATTTGCTCCCTAATTCCAATTTTTAAGTATCAAAAAGTCAGTTTGAACTTTCTTTTCACCATAAGGATCTATGTAATTTCATAACTTCAAACATATATTTCTCGAAACGGCAAAAACTGCACTTAAGTGCCTTGTCCTCCGAGCCCCTCATTTGTAAGTCTTACATCTAAGGGGAAACTCTGCAAAAATTGGCATTTCCCTGATAAAAGAAGCTAATCTATTTTTTCTGAAACAATGAGGTCGATTTCTTTTTTCTTTTTTTACCAAGGCAAGGAGTATTCATGAGACTCTGGTGGCTGAATTTTGAGATTTGTATGAGACAAATCTGAGGTAATTGAGTTTTATCATAGGTCGAATAATTAGATGTATGGCTTGAGTCTCTTATGGAGGGTCGTAACCAATTGGTCGTCACCCATCAGGAAGCTGCTTTTAGTCAGTTCCACCTCAGTCTTGCCTTGTTCACAAGACAAACACAAAATTTCAACGTGGGCTCACCAAACATCTGTTTTTGGAAGAAATTCTCTGCGCAGAACAGTCCATTCACCTTACATTACTTTCATTAGGAATACATCCCTTTTATCTCTGCGTTTTTCAACTTTTCTTTATCTTCTTTCTTTTGCCTTTCAGAAGAAAGCATGGATGTTGACCCGAACTACGATCCATCAGATTTCTTGATGGAGCGAGAGTCGCAGGCAAAGCTTCAAGAAGCAGAGGGCACAAGTATGACAGAGAAGGAGGAGGAAGATTCACAACGAGAAGCAGCGGATGATCTGCCGTCTGGTGAAATGGACAGTGAAACCAGTGGTTTGGTTGAGTCAATGGTCCAGCCCACCCCCAAGCATGAAGATGAGGAAGCTGAACCTGGAGATTTGTGGTTTTAAGAAGGAAACAATCAAGTCACACACTATCTCTTTTTTCTCTTGCTGATTGTGAGCACCGTCCCAGTTTGCCAAATTTTTGAGACTGAAGATTTTTTAGGTTACCAAGAAGTTACCTACTTGTTCTTTAATTCCTTGCTGCAGCTCTACCAGCGATGAAAGAAAACTGTACTTGCTTTTTCTCTTCAATCAAATTGTTTGATGATAAGAAAATATTGAGGTACCCTCATTTTTTTATTACTGTAAATTTGTATGAAATGATCTCCATGATGCTGAGACATCCTTGAATGCCTCAAGAAGGAAACCTTTTTGGAATTTCTTTGAAGTTCAGTAGCTGATTAAATGGTCCTATTAATGTATGCACTAGTTTTCCAAAAATAGTCTATTTAAATTATATAATATTTGTATGTTTATCGTTTGAGAGCACATGTTTTTTTGAAATTTTTTTTATATGGGTTAGGATAGCAGCCACTCTCATCAAAATTTGAAAAAAAGCCCCCCCCCCCCTAACAAATTTTGTGTGAATTTTGAACATGAGTTGGATTTGCACTAAATTCTTCATAAAATTTGGGAGAAAAAATATACCCCCGCCCCCCATTTTCCCGATGTCAATTTTATTAATAGCCTCTACATGCACACCAGAATTGGAAAAACACAAGAATTTGGATATGAAGTTAATCATTTTAAAATTTGATTCTTTAGCACAAATAAAAATGCAAATATATATCTGATTTGTAAATTTTTATAATCACACTAGAGCCATCAATTCTTCATATTTTTGTAAAATGACTCTCTTTGTTTTGAAGGAACATAATTTATAGATCTCCAGGTTGATTTTACCTCTTTATAACCACGCAAACGTTGTTTGTGTGCGTTCTACTTTAAAATAATCGTAAATCTATCGTTAAAAGTAGAACAGAACAAATATCACAAACTGTAATTTCAGTCACCTATGTTAGAATGTCTTTAAATTACATTTAAATCATAGCTGGGGCTGGAAAACCGTATCTTTCAACTGCTAATTTTGATAAAAATGATTTAGTTACTGCCACATTCTGCAGTATAAAATATGTAAACCATTAGATTTTAGTTTTTTCCAACTCCGCATTACTTAATAATCTGCAGTCATAATGACGCTCTCATGTATAAAAGAAATTGCACACCTGGCCTTAAAATGACAAAAATGCCTTAGTTTTTTCTTCATCCTGTAAAATCGTCAGTTTGTAGGTAATCTGTATTGTTCCTTAACTCAATGATCTCGGTGATTTATTACCCTCCCAGGGAATTTTTAACTTAAAAATTGTCAAAACTTTGCCTCGTTGCAATGGAGGATTAATCTTCCATTGATTTTAGCTACTCTGGTTGGAAGTCCTTATCATATTTGTGTTGAATCATGATCAGGAAGATTCCTAAATTAATTAAGCTTGAGAGACTATGTTGTAATCCACAGCTCTATAACCTCAGGATGACTTATAGTCAAAAAGAAGTTGAGAGGTTAAGAGTGGCTGATACATTCAATAATTTATTTATTTATTCTCCTTTTCTTGTGTCATTAAAATAGAAATGCATTTTGAGGAATTTTAAAAATTGATCTATATTGGTCAGTGGTCACACAGCTTCAAAATTTCCAACTGACATTTTATTTTTGATCAAAGAAACCTTTAATTTTTGTAAAAATTCTCAGAGAATTATATTGATTGAACAAATTCAGGGAAGAGTTCTACAGGGCCCCAGACTTCCCATTTAATGCAAAAGAAAAAAAATGTGAGCAGTCTACCATTCTGCTGCCTTGCATCCGCTTGTCTTAGATTACTTTGATGACAAAATTACAAGGATTCTACGCAAGAAAGCAGAACATATTTTTAATTCCTCGTGAACGAGAGGTTACATACATTACTTTTCTCTGGTTCTAACTGGTTATAATTATTTTTCCTCACTAAAAGTCAAAAGTGGCTATTCTCCTTTGTTACTTTTAAAATGTGATATGTATGCATGAAGATGTGGTGACATCATCAGTATGAATATAAAAAATCATCTGAAAATAAAAAGTGTAAAATTAATTGTTTGATCCCTAGTGTATTTTTCTTACAAGACCTTTTCCTGTGTCACACTGTGCAGAGAAGACTTTAACAACTATTGTACTTGGTGGTACAAAAACTAACATCGTTTGATTTCCTGCTTGTAACTCAGAAATCAATAGGTTTAAATGCACTGGCCCCTATCTTCATTCAAAACTTGATGTTTTCATTATTTAGATTCACCTTCTGAGAAGAATTGACAGAGTATTTGTCCAAGTTTAATCCTTGCATCATTAATCTTTTGAAAAAAAAAAATATTGTGATGGACCTTGTTCATTTTTGAGTCAAATAAAAGATTAGAAAAAGTAAGAAGTTTTCCAGTGAGCATAATTTTTCAAACACAAAGCTTAAGCACTATTGCCACTATTTAGGTCGCCTCTGAAAAGGTCAGTTGCCTTTATGCGGACCTATGTCTAGATATTTGAATCATGTGAGCTTGGAAAAAGTCCAAATGTCAAATTTCCACCTGTAATAACTATGCCTTTTGAGAGCATTGTGGATGACATCACTCGCCACACTAGTTCTTTTCATAATGTTCCCTGTGCCCACACTAGTCAATTACGACGGATAATTTGCATGCATCATTGTTGGGATCGGAACAAGTAATTACAAAATATGTCCTTAGAATACTTTATTGTAATTATTTCTCAAAGATAAAAAAAATTCTCTCCATTTAATTATTCTCATTATAGAAAAATTCAGTGCCTTGCATTAGTGCACTTGAGGTGAACGATGACCACAAATTTTGACAAATCTCATTTAGGTATTAGTAAATACATGGATTAGAATCATAATTATGAAGCGTAGGACAGAAAATTGGAAATACTTCAGTGGGGTTTTTTTCCAACACATTTATATGTAGTCACAATTAAAATAGGGAAAAATTACATGACAGTGGTTTTATCAATACGCGAAAATAAAAACAAATAAATGAATGAATACAATGAAGAACCTTTGTTTAAGGCAGGTAATATTAAGAACTCGTCATTTGATATTGCAAGAACTTTGACAAGCGCCTTTTTTTGGTTCACATCATTATTATTCAGTATGATTTGAACTGACTCTTAGCATTAATGAGACCCATAAATCTGTTTCCACTTTACACACTTTACCCTGCAGTCAAATGAAAAGTAAAAAAATCCGACAAGATGATGAGGCAGTCACATTAAGTCATGATTTTGTATAAGAGATACTCTCCCGCCTCTTGCAAATAATGAAATAAGATATTTTCTGTCGTACATTTGACTACTTTGTGAATACTTTTTTTACATGATGAGAGGCTGTAACTACTCTACTCATGTAATGTCTGGCCGGTAGATATTTGTCAAAAATAAGGATCATCAATAGAAAAGGGATATTTAGGGATGTCTGAAAGAGTAGTGCCTAAGAGAGAAGACACTGGCTCAAAACTGATTAAAATGAGATCTGTTACCTTCACAGGAATTCTTTTAGAAATCAAGACTTTACAACTTCAATTTACTTTGAAGAATAAGAAGAATATAAGTGCCCTTAAAGTCTAAAAATAAAAATAGACATAAACACAAATTCGAAGTCCACATTTTTGGAAAAAAATTCAGTCTTTTACATCACTGGGTCCTTTGATATTTTCAGAGGGGAAATTTTTTTTCCATCATTTACTGCCTTACCACAGACCATTATACCTCTTCAGGGAGTAAAAAATCATAGAAAATTTAAATCATTTCTTCGAGTCAAAATTTATCCCTGGCTGAAGTGGTTTTCGTATCCTCCCTGGTTCTGTCATTTTTCAGATCTTCTTTGGCCAGCTTGTCAATGACACCGATGATGTGGCGTGGAAACTGAACAGGCTTGGTGAAGTAAACCTCTGGCAGATATTTTTTATACAGCATGCGGGCAAATGAGCACAGGATCATCATCTCCCAAAGCATTGCCGAGTTGTACAACACTTGAAAAACAAGGAAATGGTTAGCTTGTAAATGAGGGAAATACATACGCAGGAGTTGAGGATGCACCAAAGAGTAATTAAACAGGGCTACTCAATAGCGCAAATGAATTTTAAATTGATACTTAACATTGGCGGATCCAGCAAATTGGCAACATCGTTTTTTCTCCCTTTAAACCCATGGAAATGTATCCATTCTTGAAGGAGTCTGGTGCTCTGACCAGAATCGATTATTTGAAACTGCAAACGATGAAAGGGATAGAGATTCCATGTGGCTTACACCTCTATGCAACAGAACTTGAAGCTTTAAGTGGTTGCCAAGTTACAGGAAAATTCTGTTCGTTGTTGGAATCTTACTTGCTTGACACCATGGGCGTAGGATTGATTCAATTGATTTTCAAGAAAGTGCAGGTAGCTCGCTGCATTTGCTTTGATGATATGAATTGTTAGGTACCTACTTAATTTTTAAAAATAGAAATAGGCATCTGGTGCTGGGTCAGTAAAATTTGAAAGGTAGGTACGGACAAATATTCTGAACAAAAAGTTTTCAAGGAATGAACTATGCAGGGTTTAATGTGAGACTTACAGATCAGGTAGGTATGATTTACGCTGCAATAGGAGCTCTTGGCTCTCACATGGGCGCATTTTATACGACAGTTTTGCAGTTTTGATGCTGGAGGTAAAGAAGGAGGGTAGGAAGATTGTAAGAATAAAATTATTAAAATTTGTCAATTAGTGGAGATTTTACGCTTAGATCACTCCACATGAACATTCCATGAATCCACTTATTCATTAAATGCCTTTGACAACAAAAATGACAACAAAACTGGGTATAAACTCAAAATGACTTGATTTTAACTTACAATTGGCATATACCGCAGAGGTCACTGGGGCTCTACAGGGGAACAAATCAGCCCAAACGCAAATCCTTAGGACCAAACCCTGGAGCTTTGCTAAGACAAGGACCAACTGGAGGCACACAAACTTTTGTTGTAATTTGTAGTCTGGTAGGGAGTCACTGACCATACGGATCATCATTATCATACCCCAGACCCCGCTGAGGATGGATGCAATCACAACAGGCTGCAGATACAGGTAGTTTACTTGATATAAACTCTGGTAGAAAAAACAACAACGAAAAACAATCATTAATAGGACAATGGGATTCGAGGAAACACCAACATTGTGAGTTTTGTTGGATCTTGCAAAAAATTAAAGATTTATCATGGAATAATCAAAAAGTTTGAAGTTTCCATGGATTGATTTTTAATTTTTAATTATTTGGCTAACTGAGGGGAGATATGCAGACGATTTTTTAAAAGCGGGTAATATTGGACTCCTATACATATTGGAAAAAATATTTGGTTATTATTTAAGAAGAGAAACTATAGAAAGAGATAGAGAGAAAAAACTCATTAAAAGCTGTGGATACTTCATGTAACTTCTGAAGGAACAATTTTTTCAAATATTTATGCTACAAATATTTTTTTTAAAGTTTTTTTGAATCTTGTTTACAAAATTATTGATCTTTTTACTTCGATCCAATAAAATTTTCTTCACTGAACTTTGAGCAGTCAGTGACTGACGACTTTTAAGCACAACAATTGATTCCCACTCTTCCGCAGAAATTACTTAAAGAGACTTATACAGGGGAGAGATTTTTTTTTGAAAAGTTAGAAAGCATTGGAATATAGGCTTATGAAAATAAGAGTAGATATTCACCTCCTCTTCAGCCCACATTACTAGTAGGATCAGATAAACAAGGCCTTGAACTACAGGTAGCTGCAACACAAGAAGCCTCAACAACTTCACATTTCTCCTGTAAGAATAAAACAAATTAATTAAGATTGTCTTCAAAACAGCAGGGCTCTTACAAGATGACAACTCGGAAAAAGAAGGAGGAAAAAATTGAAGATTTAATACCATTCAATCTTAAGTTACACTGTTTTAGAAAAAACAGAACAGTTGGGATTCTTTGGCAAAACATCAAAAGTCCAAAATATTAATAAGGAGCCAAAAAAATTTCAAGTCCAAGGCTTAATTTATGACTACAAATACACATAGTACTTAAATTAAATACTAGTTGCCGGTAGCCGCTTGGCGGCCGTGCGTTAACCCTTAGATTCCCAAGACTTTTCTTATACGCTACGTCCCAAGACAGGTAAAGTAATCCGTATTCAAATACATCAATTTTATTAGTTTTTGAGGTATTATCTGGACCGAGTTAATCAGAAAGGAACCAATCCACATTCACTTGAAACTGAGAAAAAGAGGTTTGAGGTTTTATTCCTGCATGCTCAATGTAGAATCCTATTGCTCAATGTAGATATGTAGTACCTAACCTTTAACCCCTCTTTTTACAAAAAATTTCTGTTTTTCGACTTTCAGTTTTTGGCAGGAGAAATTATACGGCTAGTGCAAGGCCGGATTGACCTTCTTGCCGCCCATGGGCCGCCTGTATTTTGCCGCCCCCTTCTCATTCGTTCTGAAACTTCAATAAAAACCATCAAGTGAACGTGCCGGAGGGGGAGGGGTGCATAAGACACGTTTACTCGTGCTGGACACATTTTTTGCAAAAGCCCTGTCAACACTACTAGCAAAAGTTCACGGAACTTTGCGCGAAAGTTAAGTTCCGTAAACCTATCTCTGTGTGGACAAGGCCTTCCATTTCTAAGTATTGAGCGAAAAAATTGTGAAAGAAAAAACATAGATGTGGTTTAATCATTTTAACTTCCGCTGCCGCGCCGCGCTGACCGCACTGTGTTTGACGCAATGCGTGAAGTATTCATGCAGTCTTGTAGGCGCTAATATGTGTTACATGCCGACCGCCGCGCCGAGGGCTTCTCCTTTTCATCTTAAGTCCTCGTCATCATTGCTCTCTGCGCCGCGCCGTTCCAGGCCAAATTGCGTGTTTGGTTTCTCTCTTAACTCGACTAATTAAAGGTGCTGCCTCCCGTATTACCGAAAGACGACACAATTAGAAATTACTGTANGGGGAAATTTTTTTTCCATCATTTACTGCCTTACCACAGACCATTATACCTCTTCAGGGAGTAAAAAATCACAGAGAATTTAAATCATTTCTTCGAGTCAAAATTTATCCCTGGCTGAAGTGGTTTTCGTATCCTCCCGGGTTCTGTCATTTTTCAGATCTTCTTTGGCCAGCTTGTCAATGACACCGATGATGTGGCGTGGAAACTGAACAGGCTTGGTGAAGTAAACCTCTGGCAGATATTTTTTGTACAGCATGCGGGCAAATGAGCACAGGATCATCATCTCCCAAAGCATTGCCGAGTTGTACAACACTTGAAAAACAAGGGAATGGTTAGATTGTAAATGAGGGAAATATATACGTAGGAGTTGAGGATGCACCGAAGAGTAACTAAACAGGGCTACTCAATAGCGCGAATGAATTTTAAATTGATACTTAACATTGGCGGATCTAGCAAATTGGCAACATCGTTATTTCTCCCTTTAAACCCATGGAAATGTATCTATTCTTGAAGGGGTCTGGTGCTCCGACCAGAATCGATTATTTGAAACTGTGAACGATGAAAGGGATGGAGGTTCCATGTGGCTTACACCTCTATGCAACAGATTTTGAACCTTTAAGTGGTTGCCAAGTTACAGGAAAATTCTGTTCGTTGTTGGAATCTTACTCGTTTGACACCATGGGCGTAGGAGTAATTCAATTGATTTTCAAGAAAGTGCAGATAGTTCGCTGCATTTGCTTTGATGATATGAAATGTTAGGTACCTGCTTAATTTTTAAAAATAGAAATAGGCATCTGGTGCCGAGTCAGTAAAATTTGAAAGGTACGGACAAATATTCTAAACAAAAGGTTTTCAAGGAATGAACTGTCCAGGGTTGAATGTGAGACTTACAGATCAGGTAGGTATGATTTACGCTGCAATAGGAGCTCTTGGCTCTCACATGGGTGTATTTTATGCGACATTTTTGCAGTTTTGATGCTGGAGGTAAAGAAGGAGGGTAGGAAGATTGTAAGAATAAAATTATTAAAATTTGTCAATCAGTGGAGATTTTACGCTTAGATCACTCCACATGAACTTTCCATGAATCCACTTATTCATTAAATGCCTTTGACAACAAAAATGACAACAAAACTGGGTATAAACTCAAAATGACTTGATTTTAACTTACAATTCGCATACACCGCAGAGGTCACTGGGGCTCTACAGGGGAACAAATCAGCCCAAACGCAAATCCTTAGGACCAAACCCTGGAGCTTTGCTAAGACAAGGACCAACTGGAGGCACACAAACTTTTGTTGTAATTTGTAGTCCGGTAGGGAGTCACTGACCATACGGATCATCATTATCATACCCCAGACCCCGCTGAGGATGGATGCAATCACAACAGGCTGCAGATACAGGTAGTTTACTTGATATAAACTCTGGTAGAAAAAACAACGACAAAAAACAACAATTAATAGGACAATGGGATGAGAGGAAACACTAACATTGTGAGTTTTGTTAGATCTTGCAAGAAATTAAAGATTCATAAGATCAATAATCAAAAAGTTTTAAGTTTCCATAGATTGATTTTTATTTTGTAATTATTTGGCTAATTGAGGGGAGATCTGCAGACAATTTTTTAAAAGCGGGTATTATTGGACTCCTATACATATTGGAAAAAATATTTGGTTATTATTTAGGAGGAGAAAAGGGATTGAAAGGGAAACTACAGAAAGGGAAAGAGAGAAAAAAACTCATTAAAAGCTGTGGACACTTCACATAACTTCCGAAGGAACAATTTTTTCAAATATTTACTTATGCTACAAATATTTTTTTAAAGTTTTTTTGAATCTTGTTTACAAAATGATTGATCTTTTTACTTCGATCCAATAAAATTTTCTTCACTGAACTTTGAGGAGTCAGTGACTGACGACTTTCGAGCACAACAATTGGACTGCATTTTGCAATTTGGACCTATAAATTCTGGGTCATCTGAAAAAACACTTATATGTGCATAGGGAAACTAATGGTACATACGTTGTTTTTAAACCGGGCCGGAATTGCAAAATGCACAACAATTGATTCCCACTCTTCCATAGAAATTACTTAAAGAGACTTATACAGGCGAGAGATTTTTTTTTGAAAAGTTAGAAAGCATTGGAATAGATTTATGAAAATAAGAGTAGATATTCACCTCCTCTTCAGCCCACATTACTAACAGGATCAGATAAACAAGGCCTTGAACCACAGGTAGCTGCAACACAAGAAGCCTCAACAACTTCACATTTCTCCTGTAAGAATTAAATAAATTAATTAAGATTGTCTCCAAAATAGCAGGGCTCTTACAAGATGCTAGCTTGAAAAAAGAAGGAAGAAAAAATTGAAGATTTAATACCATTTAATCTTAAGTTACACTGTTTTAGAAAAAAAAGACAGTTTGGATTCTTTGGCAAAATATCAAAAGTCCAAAATATTAGTAAGGAGCCGAAAAGATTTCAAGTCCAAGACTTAATTTATAACAACAAATACACATAGTACTTGAATTAAATACTAGTGGCCCGTAGCTGCTTGGCGGCCGTGCGTTAACCCTTGGATACACCACAAGACTTTTTTTAAACGCTAAGTCCCAAGACAGGTAAAATTAATCTGTAGGTATTTAAATATATCAATTCTATTAGTTTTTGAGGTATTATCTGGAACGAGTTCATCAGAAAGGAGCCAACCCACATTCAGTTGAAACTGAGAAAATGAGGTTTGAAGTTTTATTCCTGCATAAGGCTAAATGTAGTTACTAAACTTGAACCGCTCTTTTCACAAACCAATTTCTGTTTTTCGACTTTCAGTGTTTGGCAGGAAAAAATATACGGCTAGTGCAGGGCCGGATTAACCTACTTGCCGCCCATGGGCCGCCTGAATTTTGCCGCCCCCTTCTCATTCGTTCTGAAACTTCAATAAAAACCATCAAAAGCACGTGACGGAGGGAGAGGGGTGCATAAGACACGTTTACTCGTGTTGGACACATTTTTTGCAAAAAGCCCTGTCAACACTACTAGCAAAAGTTCACGGAACTTTGCGCGAAAGTTAAGTTTCTGAAACCTATCTTTGAGTGAACAAGACCTTCCATTTCCAAGTATTGAGCGAAAAAATTGTGAAAGAAAAAACATAAATGTGGTTAAATAATTTTAACTTCCGCTGCCGCGCCGCGCTGACCGCACTGTGTTCGACGCAATGCATGAAGTATTCATGCAGTCTTGTAGGCGCTTTGCATTTCCCGCCGACCGACCGCTGCTGCTGACCGCACTGTGTCTGACGCAATGCGTGAAGTATTCATGCAGTCTTGTAGGCGCTAATATGTGTTACATGCCGACTGCCGCGCCGAGGGTTTCTCCTTTTCACCTTGAGTCCTCGTCATCATTGCTCTCTGCGCCGCGGCGCCAGGCCAAATTGCGTGTTTGGTTTCTCTCTTAACTCGACTAATTAAAGGTGCTGCCTTCCGTATCACCGAGAGACAACCAAATTAGAAATTACTATACTTTCAGGAAATGAGAGATTTTGTCGCCATTTCTCGTTTGTATTTTTTTTCTGAATCCGATTTTTTTTACCTACATTTAAAACAAATTCAAAATTTACCGCTACGGGCCGCGGCCCATGCGGCCACCCCCGAAATCTGGCCCTCGGCTAGTGGCTAGCTAAACATTCTTGATTCAATTTTTTCGAAACTATGGGTTGGTTTCGATCTGATAAATTCGTATCTTATTTCTATGTTTCTGAGGGGCAGAAACAATAGTTTGAAATTTTCACCAATCACCATACTAATTTTTAGACCTGTGCCCTTCAGAGTGCTTCAGAGATCTATCTGAACATTTTTTCTTTTTACTTTTATTCCTTTTTTTAAAATGAGTCGTTGCACAGATTTGAGAGAAAAGTTTGAAACTAGGTATGTCTCTTGTCTCAGCTGTGCTGCTCACGTGGCCCTTAAAGCACCGCTCCAATAAAGACAAACGAAACCAAGACAACATGGAAATAGAGCAAGGGAAACGACGCGTATTGATGACGGCGCGGAGATACAACTATTCGTACTTGATGGATGTCCGTGTGGTATCTACAAAATTGAAGGCGCGATTGCGCGAGGCATGAACTCGCAATGCTGCGCTTTATGCTACCAATAGGGGGTTGTTTAGATTCAAGACCAATCCACACAGGTCAGTCATTCCCTTGGACGAGTTTTGAGACGCGACTGCGCATTGCGGCGGGGAATGTATTTCTTACGGTAGCAGCCAATGTGATGTCACACCGGAAAACTTGTGGATTTTAAAAGGATGCGTAATGACTGACCTGTGTGGATTGGTCTTGCTCAGATTCGAGAGACAAGTTAGAGAACGAGGCCCGATTTCGTCTGTCCTGTCTCCGGCTGTGTTGCTCACGTAACCCTTGAAGCACAACTATAGATAAGACTAACGGAACCAGCACAACATGTAAATAGAGCAAAGGAAGACGCGCATTGATGACGGCGCAGAGATACATCTATTCGTACTTGATGGATGTCCGTGTTGCATAAGCGGTCTAATTGAAGGCGCGATGGCGCGAGGCATACACTCTCAATGCTCTGCTCCATGTTGTCAATAAGGTGTCGCTCATTTTCGGGAGAAAAGTTTAAAAACGAAGCCTGAATGCGTCTCTCCTTATCTTCGGCTGTGTCGACACTCCTTTTTTCTTCCTTTTTCGATGTGATGACCTGTATCTAAAGCTCGTATGTACCGGCCCCATAAAACCCGCGGACCAAGTGGAGTTAATATGTTAACTCCTAGATGCCCAAGCCGGGTCAAATTTACCCGAGGTTTGCTTACAACTCGTGGCCCGCGGGTTTTATGGGACCGACACATACGAGCTCTAGATACAGGTCATCACATCGAAAAAGAAAGAAAAAAGGAGTGTCGACACAGCCGAAGATAAAGAGACGTATTCAGGCTTCGTTTTGAACTTTTCACCCGAAACTGAGCGGTACCTTATTGGCAGCATGGAACAGAGTGCACTGAGAGTCTATGCCTCGCGGCAAAGCGCCTTCAATTAGACTGCTTATGCAACACGGACATCCATCAAGTACGAATAGTTGTATCTCTGCGCCGTCATCAACGCGCGTCATTCCCCCTCTGTTTCTATGTTGCGCTGGTTCCGTTTGTCTTATTTATATAATCGCGGGTGGTCTTTAGAAAAATTAAAACTTCTTAAAACGAACCGTAAATAGAAATCTCAACAATTTAAAAGAAACGTTAATAAAAAACGACAAATCCAATTTTCTAAAAATTGCCCATTTGAATTTACCTTGCACAACCTAAGAATTCGGGGGAGGCTCGGGTATAGTATTCACTCATTTAATGGCCCACACGCTTGCACAGCTGAGCAGTCTAGTTGCAGAAACTTAATAACAGTGACTAGTATGGTAACAACAAGGCGAGAGAACTAAAGCAATAATTAATGCAATACAATATCACAGTAGATATGCACAGACAATTCTGAATGACATTATACATTCAATGTACATACACACACACCCACGCACTCAAAACGGAGATTATATCTTTGCTCGAATTATTTTTTTCACAGTTTAACATTGTAATAAATTAATTTAAACCATTTTTGTTCTTCTTGAAATAAGTGAGCGTTCATAAATTACGTGACGCACTTTTTCGGCATTTTTTACCTACCATCCCCGTGTAACGCTTCTGTGACGTAGGTCCCTCTCCTTTAACACGTAACAACAAAACAAAGTAGCGCTCTCCTCAGCCCTCCTACCGGTCCTACCCTCTCGTTACATTACGTATTCAGGCTTCGCGTTGAACTTTTCACCCGAAACTGAGCGAGACCTTATTGGCAGCGTGGAGCAAAGCATCGAGAGTCTATGCCTCGCAGCAACGCGCCTTCAATTAGACTGCTTATGCAGCATGGACATCCATCAAGTACGAATAGTTGTATCTTTGCGCCGTGATCAACGCGCGTCCTTTCCCCTCTGTTTCTATGTTGAGCTGGTTCCGTTTGTCTTATTGGACGGAACTTAGAAAAGGCGACCAGAATTATCTTATTAAGGCTATTAATCTGTATTCAAGACTTACTTGCTGATAGCGAGGGTGGGTAAAAAACTACAACAAGGGTAGCAACAGCAGGGTGGCACTTGCATGATGATGGCTGTGCTCTGAGTCCGACGAATGAGCTCTGACTCTCCACCAGCATAGGCGATGAACAGACAGAATAGCTGATACAGGCATGCCATAAACATGCCTTGAGTGATCGCTTCTGCCAGCAGATGAGCGCGAGGTACAACAATTGCACAGTAAGTGACGATTGCAACCACCTACAAATCACCAAATATGTATAGAATTACCTCTCTGTAAAAACAATTGAGGGGCTTGGAAGACAAAGGCGCATAAGTGCAGTTGTTGAAAAAATGGAGATATTAATGATTTCGTGTAAAACTAGTCTTAATACATATTATAAGAAAAATTCGCCCCCAAATTCCAATTTTTAAACATCAATCAGTATATTTGGACTTTCTCTCCGTCATTGGGATCCATGTAATTTCGAAACTTCAAACACGTATTTCTCGAAATACCAAAAACTGCACTTGTGCGCCTTGTCTTTAAAGTCTCTCAAATGTGATTTATAAATTTTTCCAGGTCACAAACTAGGCGTGTAAAGCATGTGAAAAACTAAGCATTTGCAGTAATTTTAAGTATTTCGGAAATCTCTTGCTCTGAGTTGGGTCATCATGAAGGATTCGCGGGAACCATTGGTCCTTTGATTCACTCCCTTGAATCTTCTGCTAGTGCAATTATTCTAAAAAGGTTCTTTTGAATGTTTCCTGCAAAATTTGAGATTTCTGATGATCCTTCGGTATGAAGTTTTTTTCTTATTTAAGAAGAGGAGACATCGATTGTAGCAACTTCTCAAAAACTTCTTAAAAAACTGTTGAAATTTGCGAAGATGTACACCCTTTTTGGTAGTTTTTTAAATGTTACATTCACGTGAAAACCCCTTAAAAACCTACTTTAACTTTTTCAAAGAGTTTTTTAAACATTTCAAAATCAAAAATTTCAGCTCTTGAAAAACTGAACTAGATTCTTTACAAATTTTCTTAACACTCTTTTACTAAACTTCAAAAGCTGCCTTGTTAAAATTTATATTCTTTTCTAATAGTCGTTAATACTATTACTATTAGGGATGGATGATGATTAAATTGGTTCATAAAAAGAAAGAAAAAACACAAAAGGCACGGCGATGTTGCTCTTCGACGTGATGCACGAGGCAAATACCAATATACACAAGTTCGTATCCGAATAAAGCTACGATACGTACCGGGTAAACGCTAATGACGAATACAGAGTTAGTCTTGGCAATAGACGGCACATGATGTAAGATGTGTTTTAGCGTGTCAACATATAAAACTAGAATTGTAATGACGACTAAAGCTCCCAGAGAACAGACCGCAATGCCGCCAACATTAATGGCTGTAACAGAAAAAATGATCGTGGTTGAATAAATATAAAATTATGAAGGAGATCGAATACTTAGTACTTTTATGAGACAGTATAAATAAATTCATTTACCTACCTTTGTGCAATAACGCTATTTGGACCGCGTTAAGCAGAAAGGATCCAAACCATATCAGTTATTGCCAGATTTCATTGGGCAATTTAATTTTCTACATGAAAACGGTTGTGCGAATTTTGGTGAGTTTTCTGCATAGTATGAAGCAAATTCCTTCTTTTCAAAGGAATTCGCACAAACGTTCTCTCGTAAAAAAAAATGAAATTGCCTGGTTAAATTTGGCAATAGATGACTTGGCTCGATTCTTTTCTGCTAAACGCGGTCCATTTTATTGAGGGGTGGGGGAAAGGAGGTGCAGAAACCGAGATTAGGATGTCAGAAAAAGAATACCGAATGAAAAAAAAGACAAAATCAAAACATCGCTCGGACATTTAAGGCAGAGATATAATTTTAAAACGCTTGAAAATATAAATCAGTATCATTCAATAGGGTGGGCATAAACTAGTTTTGGCACGTCTGAATAGTGGAATTCACGGTGTAAAATGAACTCAGTCTGGGTGAACGGTTCAAGATACTGAATCCCGATAATCAAGATACCAGTATTGCTGCTTGGGGTAGGGCATAAACTAGTTTTGGCACGTCTGAATAGTGGAATTTACGATGTAAAATGAACTTAGTCTGGGTGAATGGTTCAAGATACTGAATCCCGATAATCAAGATACCACTATTGCTGCTCGCAGGGGCGCCTTTTGCCTACGTAATAAATTGAAGGGGCATCACGCACGGGATCTTTCAGTCCTCGTCTGGAACTTCAGATCAGATCAGACGGTCGAGTTGCCTCCTCAACTGGAGGGTTTTCCAACGAAGAGAAAAAAAAACGCTCCATACTCCCTCTGTCTTCTTTGTCTATCGCTATGTCCATACAGTTCAATAATCAGCCCGAAGACGGTTTCAAAAGAAAGAAAGAAAAGCGTTCGTAGCCGAGTGCACACAACGCTAGGCCGACGCGCGACGCCCGTTGCAAAAAAAAAAAAAAAAAAAAAAAAAAAAAAAAAAAAAAAATCACGCCTACGCTCGAACAGTCTCGTGCAAAAACGTCATTCTATGAGGGAAAATCCAAGTCGGTGCGAAGATCTGGCGAGCGTAGGCGTTTTTGCAATGCCGTTTTTAAACGCGGCAGACAACGGGAAACATGGACAACAATCGTGAGGAGGACGGCAATAGCTCGTGCTGCAACTGATCTACGCGTATAAAAAGAGGCAGGAGATCAATCCGTCAGTCTCGCCTCCGTGTGCAGGCGCTAAATTAATCGAGCAGCCATATTGCCATGCTAAGGAAGAACGCCGTATGAGCATTCGAGAGTTGTCAAATTTCCTTCGATAATAAGTTTATTTACGAAGAAAATCGTAAATATTTTTCCTTGAAACTTTCAGGAACTCCGAATGGAATTGCGAGCAAAATTTTCTGAAGAATCGGACGAAAAATATCCATAAAGTTTACCAGGATACTTGCGTTATATGAAAGGAAATTTGGCAACGCCTGGAGGCTCAAACGGCGTTTTTTCTTAGCACGGCAGCATACCGAGAATGCACTTCGCGGAAGAGGACTGAGGGCAAAAGTACCTGGGTTAATTTCAGATTTTCTTGGACACCCCTTCACCTCCCTCCGAGACGCAACGTGGCATAACAAGAAAACGTAAACGTATTTTTTTCTTTCTTTTTATCCTAGGTGAGCGTAATTACGTAATTGTGATTGCATATTGAAAATAACAAATGCAATTGTGCCAAATTTTTATATTTTTATTTATATTCTTATTACATATTCTTTTCATATTTCCTTTTATACGATGAGATTCGCAAGGAAAAACAAGTCAAGTTATTGCTGGACCCTCATTTGGGGTTCCGCCGCAATGTATCGGATGAAATAGCTATTTCTGATTAACTACACGGAAAAAACAAGACTAGTGTTGAGCACTACTGGGCGTTTAGTAAGGAGTAGTTGAGGGCTGGCGTCTAAGCGCTGTACAGCGCAACACCGGAAGGCAGTACAGGTGGACACTGAACATGAGTAGTGCTAATCAGATGCCGCGAGACGTAGTTGCGCTTAACAGGTGTAAATTCACCCTTGAGACGTCGGAGTCTCCATAGCCTGGTGGTAACGCGCTGGGCTTCCACCGGCGCAATCCGAGTTCGATCCCAGGCGGAGGCGTTTCATATTTTACGCTCGCTCCAAAGTCACTTTAGGGCTTGACACTACTTCTTCCGTAGTGACCCAGCCTCGAGCTGTTTAGTGCCCAGCACTCCTCTGACTTGCTGGCTCCATTTGACCTAACCCTCGTTAGTGTCCAGCACTAACATGTAGGTCCCAACCCTAAGCTCGTTTTTTCCGTGTAGGGTCTGAACCCTCGACTCGAGTTGTGGCTGGACTAAAACTTGCTGTGGTCGGACCGCAGCTCGTTTTGGCTGCATTCTCTCATCTAACTACTGTGGGTTCAGACCACGGTCTCTTTAGGCTATTCCGAGTGTTGTCCAGAAGTACGAAACAAAATGCCTAGATTTAGAGACAAAATAAGAGGAATCTACAAGGAACGGATTTTATGATCTCTTGCTAGGCGGTAGCAGGTGCTTAAAAGTAACGAACTCTCACAAAGAAGTGATGATAAACAAGTAATAACAGAGAAAATGGCAGGGTATAATCATTGTCACTAAAGAGAAATAGAGAGCTAATGCCCAGAGTATACAGAGTACTTTGGTTTAAATTATTAAATTGGTTTTTGTTAAAATAGTTGTACGGTGAATATTCTTGTCATGTCTGTCATTGGGACTTGGTTTTGCGATTAAGAACTAAGTAAAATTTTTGGCTTATCTGTAAAAGCACTTACGTGCTAAGGGACATGTTGCATGTTGCACGTCGCTATACGTTGTTTCTAAACTGAGCCAGATATTGTAGTTACACAATGCAAAATTTTGTACATTTCTCAGTCTTGGTTTTTCCAGAATGATGAGAGAGGGAGACTATCTCGCTGGACCCACTCTAAATTCTATCTTTAAAAACCGTCTCTGAAGGAGAAGATAAGGAGAAGAAGAGTACAAAGAGAAAACACATCTAGGTACTACACATTTCAGCAGAAGATTCGGATTTTTTTGATAAAACGTCTGAGACAATTGCCTCTATTGGACCTAGCCACGGCTCTATCTCAGAAATCGGCGCGAAATCAGTGGTATCGGTTTTTTGAGGGCGGAAAGGGAAGCTGCTGGCCGGTTCTTCACGAGGGAGGAGTGGGGCTAGAATTTGGAAGTGGAGAATTCCATTTCAGAGGAAGACACCGAAAATTAAGTGATAAGGAGGGTAAAAAAAGTGGAAGTCGCCGATAGTCTGTTTCCGGGCACTGACCACTACACCGTGAGAAATTTCGCAAACCAAGCGTTGCCGCCCAACACATTGATTCCTCGTTCCAATGAGAGTAAATCGCCGATTTGCAGTTGAAGTTGACAGCAGCTAGACACGCCGATTCCAGTTTTTTTTCTGTCTGTCTCATGTTCCGAAGCCGCTCGCGCGAGCAGTTCGAATAGACTCTTTATCGATAAGACGTTATGGTAGCGTGCAAATATTGAACAATAAGTCGAAAAGGGTCCATTTGTTTCTATACGGCATAAATTCATTGTAAGAATTGATAAATTATTAAGTTTTTTTGGAACGGTTCTTTTGGGGGAACTCCCAGATCGACGGTAATGCTACCAGACCACGTATCTCGTTTGCGATGTTTAAAAAATTTCCGCTCCCATTTTATTTTTTTGAAGGAGAACAAATCAATATAATTTCATGAGGTTTTCATAAGTAAAGATTTCTTCGTACAGAGAAGAAAGATCACGGAGGTTTTCAAAAATTGATTATGAGTAGTTTTTTTACTAAAAAAATAAAGTATGACAGTAAGTGTGCAACGTCGCAAACCGAGACACGTGGTCTGGTAGTTTCACCCTAGATATAGATTACCCTGTGAAAGGGTGGTGACTGGTGGGGCCGCGCAGTGGTTGATCAATAATCGATGATCTGGCTGATCTGATTGCTTATCTGAAAGCATTTCTTATAAATGTTCAAATACCTATTTGGGAAAAAATTGTGTCACGATTTTGAGCACTAACAGATAAAGACAGACGCAGATAGACAAGAAATCTTATTGTTCAACATTCAAAGTACTTATCAAATTTTTAGACGGTTTATATACTCGCGCGGCTGCTAGTTTAGGAATTAGGTACATTCCTCAGATTAAACGTGTTGAAATAATTTTAATTGCTGAGATTTTTTATCATTTGTCTATGTGCGCTGAGGTAAAAACAGATGGCGAGATAAACATCTCGGGCTTCACAATCGTGTCTTTAAAATTCTTCGAGATATTAAAACACGGATGCCGAAGCGTAAAACCAGTATCCACGGCAAACAAAAACAACTTATTGTCATTACAAGACACAAAATAAAAAGAGTTACGAAGCATGCGCTGTTTACATAAGCGATTTAAATGAGAGGCTGCGAATTAAATAGGCTAAGGATGACACTATCCAACATCTATTCTTGTGCATGTGATTAACATAATTCACTTGAAACTACCTCATTGTTTACTGCAAGCCAACAATATCGAAAACTTACATTTTTCCTTCTCTATCAATAAACTTAGCTGCGCTGAAAACCAAAGAAAACCAACCAAAGAGCACCGATTTTGAAACCAATGAAACCAATACGGACGCCGGTGAAAGCCAAATTTCAAAACAAGCAATATTATCGACACAAAGCGTATCGACGGTGAAACTAACAAACCACGTATCTCAGTTTGCGACGTCGCAGACTTCCTGTCATACTTTATTTTTCAAATGGAAAACTACCCACGTAGGTTCGTGCAAGCTTCCGTGATTTTTCCTCTTCGTGCGGAGGAAACTCTGTAAAGATTGTAAGGAATGATATTGATTTGACCTCCTTCAAAAAAATAAAATGTGAGTGGAGATTTTCGAACACCGCAAACGAGATACGTGGTCCAGAGCCAGATTTAGGTGGTGGCTACAAGGGCCGCGGCCCAAAAATTTGCCGCCATGACCATGGCGGCAAATTTTGCAATTGTTTTAAATATAGGTATAATAAAATCGGATTCAGAAAAAAATTACAAACGAGAGAAGGCGACAAAATCTCTCATTTCCCAAGAGTATGTCGTCTTTTGGTGATACAAGAGACAGCACCTTTAATTAGTTTAGATAAGAGAGAAACCAAACACTCAATTCGGCCTTGAGCGGCGCGGCGCAGAGAGCAATGACGACGAGGACTTGAGATGAAAAGGAGAAGCCCTTGGTGCGGCGGTTGGCATGTAACACATATTAGCGCCTACAAGACTGAACGAATACTTCACGCATTGCGTCAAGCACAGCGCGGTCAGCAGCGGTCGGCGGGAAACGCATAGCGCCTACAAGACTGCATGAATACTCCACGCATTGCGTCAAACACAGTGCGGTCAGCAGCGGTCGGTGGGAAACGCATAGCCCCTACAAGACTGTAGGAATACTTCAAGCATTGCGCCAAACACACGGTGGTCAGCGCGGCGCGGCGGCGGAAGTTAAAATTACTAAACCGCATTTGTGTTTGTTCTTTTATAATTGTTTCGTTCATTTCTCATAAATGGAAGGCCTTAACCACACAGGGATAGGTTTACGGAACTTGACTTTCACGCAAAGTTCCTTGAAATTTTGCTAATATAGTGTTGACAGGGCTTTCGTAAAAAATGTGTCCGACACGAGTAAACGCGTCTTGTGCATCTCTCCCTCTCTGGCACGTTCACTTGATGGTTTTTATTGATGTTTCAAAACGAATGAGAAGGGGGCAACTATTCTAATAGTCTATGCGACACTGACGTGCGAACGTAGAACTTACCTCCGTAAAATTGTGTCGTTAAAAATGAAATGCTGGGACAGACTCGTCACATGGGATGGATCGTTCGGGGCTCTACGCTGCAGCCGTGCTAAGGAAAAACGCCGTATGAACCTTCAGGCGTTGCCAAATTTCCTTTGATAAAATGCAAATTTTCTGGTAAATTTACGAATATTTTACGCCCAATTTTTCAGATGATTTAGTTCCTAATTTTACCTAAAGATTCTGATAATAAAAAGGAAAAATATTCATAACTTCCCCAAAAAATAAACATTTTATCGAGGGGAATTTGGCAGCTCTCAAATGTTCATACGGCGTTCTTCCTTAGCACGGCAGTATGAATCTCCTTAACTCGAGCATCTGGTGGCACTCATGTTTGCAACCTTAAAAAAGTGCAGGAATGCTTAAAAAAATCGAAATTTAAAACTGGAGATTCTTCCGAAGTTTTTAATTACAAATTTCTCATGCTCGAGAATCCCAGCGAATTGTGTCTTACGGATTTAACTGACTCATGGTTAAAGATGAACGCTATCTCCGAGTAAAACGCAAGAGGCGCTAACTACAAGGCGCGTAAAATTCCCATCTTTTTTCACGTGACCTAGGAGGCTTCTAGTTCGGGAGAGCACTAAAAAATAAAGCAGTCCTGACCAGCACGTGGCTGTACGCATTCTGTCTACGAGACAGTATCAATTCCCCGAGAGTAATTAGGTACAATTGCAACAAGTTTTAATGCCTCCCCCGCCATTTTTTCCATCTGGTCAGTATTACTGCAGTTGGAATGTCCGTCCATCCGTGAAAACGAATCGTTGCGAAGTGATTTAGTCTGTTATACAATCCGTGTTCCCGTCGATACGATGGGAAAATTCTACATTTGAACGTGTTTCTGTCAAAAAAACTATGTGCATTATGACGTGAGTCCTGTTATGCATATATTCTTATGAGTCTCAGGGTTCATGACTTAATGCAAATAGTTCCGTTTGGCAGAAATATGTCCATTTGACCGCACGCTTTTTACGTCTACAGTCGTGTTAGTGAATAGAAAATTTCTTACTGAAAATAAAAACACTGACAAGCTTGGCATATTCTAACATTGACTGTGTCAGTTGCGGCTGTGATTAATTTCGGGTTAGTTTTAATTTTTTGCTTTATTAGTTTCTAAATTTTTGTCAGAAGTTCATAAATTTCGTAGACTGACCATTAAAAAGTTTTTACTTCGACGCGAAGCATCCGAGTGGAGGGTATGGATGCGATCAACATGAACCGATTGAAAAACGAAATTATAAATCGATCGACAAATTATTAAAAAACCGGTGCCGATTTGATCGACATACATCGATCGAGAAATGAAGACATGGATCGATCGACACTGATTCGAGCGACAAATTATTAAAAAACCGGTGTCAATTTGATCGACATGAATCGATCCAAAAGGTAAAGCGTATGAACCGATTGGATCGACAGCCGTTAATCCATCGACAATAACCGGGAATCGATCGACAAACCCGTGAATCGATCGACAAACCCCTAAAATCTACCGACAAGTCCGTGAATCGATCGACAAACACGTTAATTGATCGACAAACCCGTGAATCGATCGACTTTTGTCGACCAAACACGTCGATCGGTTCACGTCTTAACTTTTAGATCAATCGAATCGTTTTTTGATAATTTGTCAATCGATTCATGTTTTAATTTTTCGATCGCTTCATGTCGATCGAATCCATGCTGTCCCTCGAGGAACCGACAAGAAGCGAGCACTGGAAAAAAAAACACATTGGATCTAGAGTCCATACTCTTACAAACATTGACAGGAAAAAATACTCTCGATTCAATCGGATTTTTGCTTGAATCAAAACGAAATCCGCTTAAATTAAGAGGCTTGGTTCTTGATTTAAGCTAGATTCTGATTGAATCAAGAGTACTTTTTCTTGTCGATGTTTTTAAAGAGTCTGGACTCTAGATCCAATGTGTTTTTTTTCCAGTGGGTCATAATTTAATAACGTTTACGGTTGAGGATCATAACTAATAGATACTTCATCTGTTCTTCCCGGTTCGAATATCTACTCCTATTCATAAAAATTGTACCTCTTCTATCAGAATTGGCGAATTATAACTGATTGATCGTGACTTCGAGTCCTGTCGCAGATCGCAGGATGCTCGGTCTGGTGGACGAAGAAATCTAGGTTTGCGAAAATTCGCAGATCATTAGCCTCGTCCTGAATCCTGAAGTGTGACTCATATTCCCGCATTTTCCATAATGCAGAAGCGGAACGTTGAGATCGGCGAGACTGCTTGGCGGGCGAAGTTTTTGCAAGGTTATATTACTTTTAATATGAAGGAATGAGCCGCTCTTAGTGAAAGTACGGTACGAGCCAATTATTGATTCCGACGTTGCCACATCTTTCAAAATTGCGATTTATTCGTGAAGATCGCGATTTTCCCCGGTTGACAGAGGCTCGGACACGCAATGCGCAAAACTTTGATGCTGTTTCGAAATAGCTTCTTTTAAAAAACCAAACAACCACTTTACATATCGCCGTTCCTCTGAGTTCACTGAAAAAAACTACGACCGTGAAAGCCGTACTTACGGGCTATATATAGACATACCGTCCGCATTCCGGGCTCAGAGGCCGAGAATTCTGGGCGTAGCACCCGGAGCAATCAAAGATACGGCTCCAGCACCCGGAACTTTCGGCCTATGAGCCCGGAACGGGATACGTCAATACAGCCCGTAACTTTTTCATTCAGTGTAAGAGCGCATTTTGATGTTCGCATGAGCCCCGGGGAGCGTAGGCTCAATATAAAACGGGGCTCACGTAGATGTTGGAATACGCCCTTACGTCAGAGGGTCGACGATGTGACCAATGAGCATGGTTGCCAAATTGTGCTGCAAATCAGAAATTTTTAAATCGATTCTTATGGATATAGGAGTAATTTTACTTTTCAGCAATCTGGCAACTATGCCAATAAGTGCACGGGTACCACGCACAGCGGACTGATTATTGAAATTGATAGACAAAGCTATAGCTATGGAAGACGAAAGGGACGCGGAGAGATCTTGTTGGTGGAAACGGTTGGGTTGTTATAGACAAAGGGGACACATTATGGACTAACGAGAGAGTCCCTCGTGGGATGCCGTTAGTTAATCTATTTCTGATCCCTTTGTCCATAGCAATCACTTGTTTCAACCAATAGGATCGCCTCATATTCCCTATGTCTTACACACTTTGTCTATCATTTTGCCTTCCGCTGCAATGGCTGGATCTTGCACGGCTGTTCTTGCTTGACAGTCTGTACAAAATGGGCAGCCTAGCTTTATTCTTATCAAGTCACATTGCCTGTTTGGAAGAGCTATTTTACCAGATAAAAGATAGACAATTTCATTTTTTAAGACCGAGATATCGAGAATTCTTTTGGGAAAACAGCGTTTTTACGTAAAATCTGAACAGCAAAATCAGTTGGTTAAATTTGTTCAGGGGACTACCGACCTCCACAGACGAGGTGTGTACACAACACGTAGCAAGAACGGTCGCTGGACTTGCAAATTAAGTTCAATGTCGAGGTACAAAGAGTACCGTTTGTAAGGAGTATGAAGAGGTGATTTCAAGATAACACACATCTTGAATCTTTGCTATACGAACCGACTGCTTTCCCTCTCTCTCTCTCTATCGTTCAACTGCCCCCCCCCCTCCTCTTTCTCTATCGTTCGTGGGAGCTAAATTGTATAATCAATTACACTTTGAACGCGATGCAATAAAGTTCTCGAACGGTTTGAAAATTTTTAATTTAAATCAAAAATACTTATTGGTCGGTTGGTTAGTTGATTGGTTGATTAGTTTTGTTTCGTGGTTCTCGTGAGCAACAAACAAGGGTGAACAGAAAATAACGCAGTGGACAGTAAATTTAAAATTTTCTTGCGCTTTTAATTCAAAAAGTGCTCCTTGCGCATAAATTAATACCTTATTTATAAATATTTTTCAAAATAATTAACAAAATATCTCTCTTTCTCCTCCTTACCGGGAAATAGTGTTACGCTAACCGCTTATGTCAATCATGATAACTGATCGAGAGTACCTTTTCCTTCGAATCCTCTTGTTTTTTTTTTTAAAATAATTAGTGCTGTTCAAAATGAGCGCGAGTTGAGCGAAAACATGCTTTTTTGACTAATTTACTTTGCCACGAGCCTGTGGTTACTCTGGAATTCAAAATTAATGGAACTCATGTCAAAATACACTAGAGACCTTCAGCTCAAGCTGTCCAAATATTTCGGCCGCCTGGCGGACAATTTGCGTCAGAATCGGTTTCGGACGAGATCATTTGCTCCACTCTAGAGGCCATAATTTGCGAGCCCTCGTCATATAAGTGCACGTTGTGCAATCGCGGGGGAGCACTTTCCATGCCAAATTTTGCGGGTCTCTGAAGATTTTTGGGTCTACACTGGATTTTCACCTGCATGACCACTGTATAACAGTATTTCTGTGATCAGTAACGTTTCCCGACGAAAATATCAACGGAGCTTTATCCGAACTGAATTGAACTTGCGAAGCAACGCGCAAATCGATGTCTGTGCTTGTCATCATCGCGTAAGAAGTCGTAACGTTTTGCATGTTGCTATAGTTGTTTGTTTAAAAAAAAACAAAAAAAAAAACCATAATTGCGTTGTGTTGTGCGTTTTACCTAAAGATCAAAATGTATGGGAGTATCAACTGCGGGCAAGCTTCCTTTATATTTTTTGATTGAATTTGGTCTGAAAAATAATGTTTTTTTTTCCTATGTAAATTTTGACCTCTGTGTTAAAAAAAGAAAGAAAACCCCGGGAAAAAATACTCGCGCGACGAGTTGGAATAGGTGAGAATGATATAGTCTATACCTACGTTGCTATGAGACATATGTCTGACAACCTGTGTCTCTCGTCTAGGTCCATGTGGATTACATTTTGCAATAAAGAATCACTATCTCTGGCTCTCCCATGAAAGCACCTCTCTGCGTAGGGAAACCAATGGCAGATATGTTGTTTCTAAAATGAGCCAGAAATAATGGTTTCTTCTTGCAAAATGTGGTCCATATAATATGGACTCATTTCTGCTAAACGAAACCAGAGACTGGTGGGAAAGAAGGGGTGTGCTCGTCAGTCGAAGGCCGTAGGAATGAATGGGAATTACAAGGCGCCAGTGACGTCAGCGGCGACGATCCAGCTCCGGCTACGCATCAACTCATGAGCCCTGCCCACAACGCTCTTGTCACATGCCCGTGGCTCATGAGTGCCGCATTCAGTTGGCACTTAGTTCAGTTTGGTAGAATGTAAAATCCGACTTTTCCATTTCTTTAAAGAGCTTCACGCCCATTTTTATATTATTTCTTATCCAGCTTTTTAGAGCACGCACCCTATCTTTCCTACTCGACTATACTTCGGTTTAGCAGAAATACGTCCATAAATTACTGGCAGATGTAGTCATGTCCATCGATCCACGTAACACGGTGATTAAGGAGAGTAATGACGTAGTTACAGAATATCATGGCGTTTTTCTGCGGTTTGCGTAATTTTGGGTAATTTTTTTTATTATTTTTTTAGGCCAGAGAACAGCGATCAAACCATCGTACAGACTAATATTTTTTTGAAAAAAAAAGGATTATTTTGATTGACTCCTGAGAAAATTAACGTTGCCAAAAAGTGAACCAGTGAACAGTATCTCGACGGACTCCTTACCTACCACGTTATATTTTCCTAACAAAATCAGAGACCACTGCTCTTTGTGGTGAACTGAAGACAATAAAGCAATGTGCTGCCCCGTGGGTAGGCAGCCGTCACGAATCAATTCAACTGAGAAGCCATCGACTTGGAGTATATCGAACTGGATCTCCGATCGATCGTCAACAGGAGCGATTGAATTCGCGGACCGCCGTGGAAACTTACGTCAGGACTCTCGGCGATTTTTGAGAAACCAAGAGGGACGGAATGAAAAAAAAAAAACCGGAGCTTCTTTATTTGCGGACCGTGATTGTGAATTTGTTGGAACCACCGAGTGGAATGGCGCATGCCTCACAATGCATACAGCTCTACTTGATGAATTAGTGCCAGTCGGGCCATTCGAGTGAAACCAACCCGATTAAACGATAAACAATTAAATCGACTTCAAAAACATACGATAAAAACAATTTGGTCCGGGGAATAGGCTTCAAAACAAAAATACGTAAAAAACCGCGAAGTTTTGAAGGATCGAAACCTTATTTTGGACAGGCAAAAAAATAAATTGATTAAGCGAAAAGGAAAGAAAAAACATGAGTCGTCGACCGCTGTTATTGCGAAACCGAGACTGATCGATGAAGAAACTTGGGAGAAAAATACTTTTTTCATCTTAATTTGCGACGTTGCTAAATTTTTAAGTTGTAGTTGATTGACGTTTAACTTGTATGCACTGGAAAAAGAAACACATTGGATCTAGAGTCCAGATTCTTGAAAACATTGACAAGAAAAAATACTCTTGATTCAATCAAATTTAAGCCTAAATCAAAAGGAAATCCGCTCAAATTAGGAGGCTTGGTCGCTTGGTTCTTGATTTAAGCTTAAATCTGATTGAATCGATCAAGAGTATTTTTTCTTGTCGATGTTTTTCTGAGTCTGGACTCTAGATCCAATGTGGTTTTTTTTCCAGTGTGGTGGAAAACTGATCGCAATTGAATTTTTTTTACGTAAAAAAGCATTATTATTGAATCAAGTTACCTACTGAATGAACAGATAATTATTTTACTGAATTTCTTTGCTTCGGCAAGTATATTCATTGCTCATAACAGCTTTATGCAAGGCACAACCATCACTGTTAGTGAATGTAAATTCTCCTTAGAAAACGGCGTCAGGTTTACGGAGAGAATTAAATAATTAACGTCCGCAAAATGAAGATTGGGGAAATGTCTGCTACTTTTGACAATAGGGCAAGGACAAACTGCGCGCGATGGTCAGCGTATCTGGAGAAAGTACCCGTAGAGCTTTCGTGCAAGTGATCATCATCGCATGGGTTCTTACCGCAGTCATGCCAAGAAGATATGCATAGCTGGGCAATTTAAACTATTACTCTAACACGATATAAATCATTGGCTGGCGGAATGTTCTCAGAGTATAGCGTCTTCTTGGGGCGGATAGCAAGGGTATGCAAAAAAGAAGAAAAAGACAGGTATCGACGTTGTAAGTCGGCGATCACATAACTCGTTTGCGGTGTCTGATAATCTCCGCCTCTACGCTATTTTTTTAAAGGAGAACAAATTGACATCATTCCGTGAAGTTTTAACAGAATTTTCTTTGCACAGAGAAGAAAAATCACGACAGTTTTAAGCAATTGCCGTTGAGTAGTTTTCCGTTTAAAAAATAAAGTAAGACAAGAAGTCTATACGACGTCGCAAACCGAGTTATATGATTGCCGACTTACACCGTCGCTAGTCAGTGAATGCTGTTTTATATGTAAAATTTTCGGGTTTTATAATTTGCCAAAAAATCCGTGACATACTCCCCTACGCAATGATATCGATTGGGCATTCGTGTATGTCTTGTATGTAGTACTAGGCTCTCTTTTCTCTCATGGACAGTCACATATGTAGCGCATTGAATTTCCCACTTTCCCCTAAAGGGAGAATAAAAAATACCTAAGACCTAGAGATCGTATCTCCTTTAAATTCAACAGACTTTACGATATTTTTCCTACATGCGTCTAGACATAGTCCACTATTTTACAAGAAAAAATCAAATGAAAAAATTAATAATTTAATGAAACTGAAAATTAATTTTTAAAAAGAATAATTGATCTAACGCTCCGAAAACCGCATAACAAGTAATTGAGGCAAGAGCTCCTCCAATCGCTAAAATCGGGATTTTTTTTACTTACTTTTTTTCTTTGACCGGGTGTCTACTAAAACAGGCTGGCCAATAATCAGTACTTTTACAGTACCTTTTCAGTACATTCCCAAAAAATTCAGTGCCTTCTCAGCGGGAAAATTCAGTACTTTTTCAGTACCTCCAATTGATGTAATTGGGAAAATTTAAAAATTTGAATTTCTCGCTTAAATTGCGACAATAATGACAAAAAAGTGAGTAAAATTCCGGACCTTCCTGCGGAATTTCCGCACTTTTTTAGTACTTCCGGACCGCCCTTAAAAAATCAGCACTATTTCCGGAAATTCCGGACTTATGGACACCCTACTAATCATTCTGCTGATGTTTTTCCCATGAAAATAAGGACTCATTAGACTCAATGAAGCAAGAAAGAGGAATACCGAGCTGAAGTCTCCCACTTGTACCCCTTGTGAAGTGACCCGAAGACTCTTCGTGGCCTGGAGATCTGATTCGGCAAAACAGTAACTTAAGCCGTGTAAAACGATGAGAAGGTATATGAGCTACGTCTCGGTATGGAAGCCCTTGATTATTTTACTATGCGCTCAAGTTCAATACCAGTCGTACTCCTTTATTCGATTACACTCCAGTTCCCACCGGGGATTGTTGCCGTGCTCCTCACGAAACTATTCCATTAAAAATATAGCTGTTTTAAAAATAAATGCCATGGATTATAAAAGATGTCTGGCTATTCTAGATCACCAGGTTACGATCTGTGGCGTGAATCATATGGAAATTTTGGAAATCCCACCCGCTCATTGCAGCTTGAATTTATGTCAAATAGAATAATATAAAAATATTTATTTTTAAATATTACAAGAATATATTTTTTAATTAGATACTATTGAATAATGCATTATAAATGACCCCCATGACCGACATGATGAAAGCTCTGATATGAACGATTTCCATGTCCCGAATTCTCTTATTTTCGCAGAGCGACGCATTTACTTGGATATTCTTCCTTCATATTTCATACTTACTACGAGTATAATTGTACGTCTGGGGAAGCCAAGTGTTTTAATACACTGTCAGTGAAAAATTGAAATGTCATAAAGAAAATTACCCGCAGACTTTAAAGTGATTTTCTGTCAACAGGGTGTCTACTAAAACAGGCTGGCCAAAAATCAGTACTTTTACAGTACGAGTACTTTTTCAGTACATTCCCAATGAATTCAGTGCCTCCTTAACATTAACCATTCAGTACTGTTTCAGTATCTCCAATCAAAGAAATTCAAACATTTTCAAACATTTGTATTTCTCGTTAAAATTGCGACAAAAAATGACAGAAAAATGTAAAAATTCTGGACCTTCATGCGGGATTCCCAAACTTTCACAGTACTTCCGTACCGCCCTTGAAAAATTAGTACTATTTCCGTACTTTCCGGAAATTCCGGACTTGTAGACACCCTGGTCAACCACTCGTTGACAACTAAAAACAAGCAGTGAACTCCAACACAATGTGTTGATAAGGCGCGTCATTAACTCGCACATATCAACCCCTTTAGTTTTCATTTACAGAGATTTCAAAATAGGCAAACAGCATAAAAAGAGAATTCACGATCCAACACTGCGAGGTCAAAGACGCACCTTGACGAGACCGTGTATTGTGAAAGTAGAAAGCTATTCGATCGAATTTAAGTTTTTTGATCTGCCTCAAGCAAAATCTTATCAGATTCTTGAAGAAAAGTGCTACGGAATAATTTAAGCGAAGAAAGGAAAAATTCTGTCGAACTCCTAGAAGATAAAGTCGATTTAAAGGTATTTTGGGGCTAAAATACCCAAATCACCGGTAGTAAAAATCCCGTTATATTATTGAAAAGAAATTGACTCGATATAAATGCAATTGCATTAAATACGTCTTGATTTTGTTATTTTAAACGTCTTTCCATGCAAAGAAGTTCAACCATGTCGTTGCTTTATTCATTCATGAATTGAAAGTAAGCAATCTACATCCCGAAAATCTACTGATTTGCCGTAAAAAATTGCAGAAACTTGATATACCAGGTCGATGCACCCACTCGTTGAATTTACCAACCAATTTTGTGAGTGCAAATGTGTAA
>NW_017547231.1:824636-837956 GCF_001854935.1 Bemisia tabaci | reverse complement strand
GACCTACATGTTAGTGCTGGGCACTAACGAGGGTTAGATCAAATGGAGCCAGCAAGTCAGAGGAGTGCTGGGCACTAAACAGCTCGAGGCTGGGTCACTAAGGAAGAAGTAGTGTCAAGCCCTAAAGTGACTTCGGAGCGAGCGTAAAATATGAAACGCCTCCGCCCGGGATCGAACTCGAGTCGCACAGGTGGAAGACCAGCGCGTTACCACCAGGCTATGGTGACTCCGACGTTCCATGGGTGAATTTACACCTGTTAAGCGCAACTACGTCTCGCGGCATCTGATTAGCACTACTCATGTTCAGTGCCCACCTGTACTGCCTTCCGGTCTTGAGCTGTACAGCGCTTAGACGCCAGCCCTCAACTACTCCCCACTAAACGGCCAGTAGTGCTCAACACTAGTCTTGTTTTTTCCGTGTTCTCATGCTCGAGAATCCCAGCGAATTGTGTCTTAAGGATTTGAATGACTCATGATTAAAGATGAACACTGTCTCCGAGTAAAACGCGAGAGGCGCTAACCACAAGGCGCGTAAAATTCCCATCTTTTTTCACGTGACCTGGGAGGCTTCTAGTTCGGGAGAGTACTAAAAAATAAAGCAGTCCTGACCAGCACGTGGCTGTACGCATTCTGTCTACGAGACAGTATCAATTCCCCGAGAGTAATTAGGTACAATTGCAACAAGTTTTAATGCCTCCCCCGCCATTTTTTCCATCTGGTCAGTATTACTGCAGTTGGAATGTCCGTCCATCCGTGAAAACGAATCGTTGCGAAGTGATTTAGTCTCTTATACAATCCGTGTTCCCGTCGATACGATGGGAAAATTCTACATTTGAACGTATTTCTGACAAACGGAACTGTGTACAATATGACGTGAGCCCTGTTATGCATACATTCTTATGAGTCTCAGGGCTCATGACTCAATGCAAATAGTTCCGTTTGGCAGAAATATGCTCTTTGATCGCACGCTCCTTACGTCTAGAGTCGTGTTAGTGAAAAGAAAATTTCTGACTGAAAATAAAAAGACTGACAAGCTTGGTATATTCTAACTTCAACCGTGCCAGTTGCAGTTATGAGTTATTTCAGGTTAATTTTTAATATTTTGCGTTATTAATTTCATTAAAAAGTTTTTAATTCGACGCGAAGCATCTGAGTGGAGGGTATGGATGCGATCGACATGAACCGTTTGGAAAATGAAAATATAAATCGACCGACAAAGTATTAAAAATCTGATGTCGATTTGATCGACATAAATCGATCGAAAAATGAAAACCGGGATCGATTGACAACGATTCGAGCGACAAATTATTAAAAAAAACCGGTGTCAATTTGATCGATATGAATCGATTGAAAAGGTAAAACGTATGAACCGATTGGATCGACACCGATTGGATAGACAACCGCGTGAATCGATCGATAACCCTGTGAATCGATCGACAAACACGTGAATCGATCGACTTTTGTCGACCGAATCACGTAGATCGGTTCACGTCTTAACTTTTAGATCAATCCAATCGTTTTTTGATAATTTGTCGATCGATTCACGTTTTCATTTTTCGATCGCTTCATGTCGATCGAATCCACGCTGTCCCTCGAGGAACCAACAAGAAGCGAGTCATGATTTAATAACGTTTACGGTTGAGGATTATAACTAATGGATACTTCATCTGCTCTTTCCGGTTCAAATGTCTACTCCTATTCATACAATTCTTATGTCTTCAATCAGAATTGGCGAATTATAACTGGTTGATTGTGAGTTCGAGTCCTGTCGCAGGATACTCGGTCTGGTGGACGAAGAAATCTAGGTTTGCGAAAATTCGTAGATCATTAGCCTCGTCCTGAATCCTGAGGTGTGACTTATATTCCCGCATTTTCCATAATGCAGACGCGGAACGTTGAGATCGGCGAGACTGCTCGGCGGACGAAGTTTTTGCAAGGTTATATTACTTTTAATATGAAGGAATGAGCCGCTCTTAGTGAAAGTACGGTACAAGCCAATTATTGATTCCGACGTTGCCACATCTTTCAAAATTGCCATTCATTCGTGAAGATCGCGCGCGATTTTCCCCGGTTGACACAGGATTGAACATGCAATGCGCAAAACTTTGATGCCGTTTCGAAATGGTTTCTTTTAAAAAGCTAAACATCGCCGTTCCTCTGACGTCACTGAAAAAAAACGCCGGCCGTGAAAGCTGTACTTACGGGCTATATTGAACGGATGCGTTCCGGGCTCAGAGGCCGAAAAATCTGGGCGTAACACCCGGAGCAATCGAGCTGGATCTTGCACGACTGTTCTTGCTTGACAGTCTGTTCAAAATGGGCAGCCTAGTTTATTCTTATCAAGTCACATTGCCTGTTTGGAAGAGCTATTTTGCCATGTAAAAGATAGAAAATTTCATTTCTTAAGACCGAGATTTCGAGAATTCTTTTGGGAAAACAGCGTTTTTACGTAAAATCTGAACGGCAAAATCAGTTGGTTAAATTTGCTCATGGGACTACCGACCTTCACAGACGAGGTGTGTACACAACACGTAGCAAGAACGGTCGCTGGACTTGCAAATTAAGTTCAATGTCGAGGCACAAAGAGTTCCGTTTGTAAGGAGTATTAAGAAGTGATTTCAAGATGACACAAATCTTGAATCTTGGCTACGAACCAACTGCTTTCCCTCCCTCCCCCCTCTCCTCTATCGTTCATGGGAGCTGAATCGTATAATCAATTGCACTTTTAACGCAATGCAATAAAGTTCTTGAACGGTTTAGAAGTTTTTAATTTAAATCAAAAATACTTATTGGTCGGTCGGTTAGTTGATTGGTTGATTAGTTTGGTTCTCGTGAGCAACAAAGAAGGGTGAACAGATAATAACGCAGTGGACAGTAAATTTAAAATTATCTTGCGCTTTTAATCTAAAAAGTGCTCCTTGCGCATAAATTAATACCTTATTTCTAAACCTTGTTCAAAATATGTTCAAAAAATATCTCTCTTTCTCCTCCTTACCGGGAAATAGTGTTACACTAACCGCTTATGTCAATCATGATTACTGATCGAGAGTACCTTTTCCTTCGAATTCTCGTGTTTTTTAAAATAATCGATGCGGTTTAAAATGAGCGCGAGTTTAGCGAAAACATGCTTTTTTGACTAATTTACTTTGCCACGAGCCTGCAGTTACTCTGGAATTCAAAATTAATGGAACTCATGTCAAAATACACTAGAGACCTTCAGCTCAAGCTGTCCAAATATTTCGGCCGCTTGGCGGACAATAATTTGCGTCAGAATCGGTTTCGGACGAGATCATTTGCTCCACTCTAGAGGCCATAATTTGCGAGCCCTCGTCATATTAGTGCACGTTGTGCAATCGCGGGGGAGCACTTTCCATGCCAAATGTTGCATGTCTCTGAAGATTTTTGGGTCTAAAATGGATTGTCATCTGTATGACCACTGTGTACCGTTATTTCTGTGATCCGGAAAGTTTTCCGACGGAAATGTCAACTGAGCTTTATCCGAACTGAGTTGAACTTGCGAGGCGACACGCAAATCGATGTCTGTGCTTGTCATCATCGCATAAGAAGTCGTACCGTTTTGCATGTTGCTATAGATGTTAGTTAAAAAAAAAAAAAAATCAAGTGCGTTGTGACGTGCGTTTTGGCTAAAGATCAAAATTTATGGTAGTAACAACTGCGGGCAGTCTTCTTTTAAATTTTTTGATTGAATTTGGTCTGAAAAATATTGTTTTTTTTCCTTGGTGACTTTTATGTTCAAAATAGAAAAAAACGGGGAAAAATAATCGCGCGACAAATTAAAGTAGGTAAGATTGATACCGTCTATACCTACGTTCCTACGGGACATTTGTAAGACAACTTGTGTTTCTCGTCTAGGTCCAAATATTATAGACTTATTTCTGCTAAGCAGAACCAGGGACAGGTGGGAATAAGGGGTGTGCTCGTTAGTCGAGGGCCGTAGGAATGAATGGGAATTACAAGGCGCCAGTGACGTCAGCGGCGACGATCCAGCTCCGGCTACGCATCAACTCATGAGCCCTGCCCACAACGCTCTTGTCACATGCCCGTGGCTCATGAGTGCCGCATTCAGTTGGCACTTAGTTCAGTTTGGTAGAATGTAAAATCCCGCTTTTCCATTTCACCAAAGAGAATTACACCCGCTATTACATTATTTCTTATCCAGCTTTCTAGAGCACACTCCATCTTTCCCACTCGTCTATAGTTCTGTTTAGTAAAAATACGTCCATAAATTACTGGCAGATGCAGTCATGTCCATCGATCCAAGTAACACGGTGATTTAGGAGAGTAATGTCGTAGTTACAGAATATCATGGCGTTTTTCTGCGGTTTGCGTAATTAGGGGTAATATTTTTTATCCTTTTTTTAGGCCAGAGAACCGCGATCCAACCATCGTACGGAGTAATATTTTTTAAAAATAAGGATTATTTTTATTGAGTCCTGAGAAAATTAACGTTGCCAAAAAGTGAACCAGTGAACAGTATCTCGACGGAATCCTTACCTACGACGTTCCTTACAAAATCAGACACCACTGCTCTTTGAGGTGAGCCGAAGACAACAAAGCAATGCGCTGCCCCGTGAGTAGGCAGCCGTCACGAATCAATTCAACTGAGAAGCCATCGACTTGGAGTATATCGAACTGGATCTCCGATCGATTGTCAATAGGAGCGATTGAATTCGCGGACTGCCGTGGAAACTTACGTCAGGACTCTCGGCGATTTTTGGGAAACCAAGAGAGATGGAATGAAAAAAAAAACCGGAGCTTATTTATTTGCGGACCGTGATTGTGAATTTGTTGGAACCACCAAGTGGAATGGTGCATGCTTCACAATGCATAGAGCTCTACTTAATGAATTAGTGCCAGTCGGGCCACTCGAGTGAAACCAACCCGATTAAACGATAAACAATTAAAGCAACTTCGAAAACACACGATAAAAACAATTTGGTCCGGGGAGTAGGCTTCAAAAAAAAAAAAAAAAAAAAAAAAAAAAAAAAAATACATAAAAAACCGCGAAGTTTCAAGGGATCAAAACCTTATTTTCGACAGGCGAAAAAAGAAATTGATTAAGCGAAAAGGAAGGAAAAAACAAGAGTCGTCGACCGCTGTTATTGCGAAACCGAGACTGATCGATGAAGAAACTCGGGAGAAAAATACTTTTTTTTTATCTTAATTTGCGACGTTACTAAATTTATAAGTTGTAGTTGATTGACGTTTAACTTGTATGGTGGAGAACTGATCGCAATTGAATGTTTTTTAAATAAAAAAACATTATTGAATCAAGCTACCTACTGAATGAACAACAGATAATTATTTTACTGAATTTCTTTGCTTCACTGGAAAAAAAACACATTGGATCTAGAGTCCAGACTCTGAAAAACATCGACAAGAAAAAATACTCTTGATTCAATCAGATTTAAGCTTAAATCAAGAACCAAGCCTCTTAATTTGAGCGGATTTCCTTTTGATTTAAGCTTAAATCTGATTGAATCAAGAGTCCTGATGTTTTTAAGAGTCTGGACTCTAGATACAATGTGTTTTTTTTTTCCAGTGTTCGGCAAGTATATTCATTGCTCATAACAGCTTTATGCAAGGTACTACCATCACTGTTAGTGAATGTAAATTCTCGTTAGAAAACGGCGTCAGGTTTACGGAGAAAATTAAATAATTAACGTCGGCAAAATGAAGATTGGGGAAATGTCTGCTACTTTTGACAATAGGGCAAGGGCGAACTGCGCGCGATGGTCAGCGTATCTGGAGAAAGTACCCGTAGAGCTTTCGTGCAAGTGACCATCATCGCATGGATTCTTACCGCAGTCATGCCAAGAAGATATGCATAGCTGGGCAATTTAAACTATTACTCTAACACGATATAAATCATTGGCTGGCGGAATGTTCTCAGAGTAATAGCGTATTCTTAGAGCGGGCAGCAAGGGTACGCAAAAAAGAAGAAAAAGACAGTGTCGACGTTGTAAGTCGGCAATCACATAACTCGTTTGCGGTGTCTGAAAATCTCCGCCTCTATGCTATTTTTTTAAAGGAGAACAAATTGACATCATTCCGTGAAGTTTTAACAGAATTTTCTTCTCACAGAGAAGAAAAATCACGACAGTTTTAAGAAATTGCCGTTGAGTAGTTTTCCGTTTAAAAATAAAGTAAGACAGAAGTCTATACGACGTCGCAAACCGAGTTATGTGATTGCCGACTTACACCGTCGCTGTACATGTCAGTGAATGCTGTTTTACATACAAAATTTTCGGGTTTTATAATTTACCGAAAAATCCGTGACATACTCCCCTACGCAATGATACCGATTGGACATTCGTGTATTTCTTGTACGTAGTACTGGGCTCTCTTTTCCCACATGGACAGTCACATATGTAGCGCATTGAATTTCCTACTTTCCCCTAACGGGAGAATAAAAAATACCTGAGACCTAGAGATCATATCTCCTTTAAATTCAACAGACTTTACGATATTTTTCATCCATGCGTCTAGACATGGTCCACTATTTTACAAGAAAAAATCAAAAATTTAATGAAAATATAAATTCATCTTTTAGAAAGAATAATTAATATAACGCTCCAAAAACCGCATACCAAGTAATCGAGGCAAGAGCTCCTCCAATAGATAAAATCGGGTTTTTTTTAGTTACTATTTTTTCTTTGAAGACCTCGTGTAATTTGCTTCTATTCCCAAATCATAATCAAGAATCAGATATCAAGAGGCTAATCCAGGGTGTCAACTAAAACAGGCTGGCCAAAAATCAGTACTTTTACAGTACTTTTTCAGTACTTTCCCAAGAAATTCAGTACCTCCTCAATGGAAAAATGCAGTACTTTTTCAGGACCTCTATTTGACGAGATTCGAAAAATTTCAAGAATTTGAATTTCTCGCCAAATTTCGACAAAAATGACAAAAAAGTGAGAAAAATTCTGGACCTTCTTGCGGAATTTTCGCATTTTTTAGTACTTCCGGACCGCCCTTAAAAAAATCAGCACTATTTCCGGAAATTCCGGACTTATGGACAACCTGCTAATCATTTTGCTGATGTTTCACCTATAAAAATAAGGGCTCATTAGACTCAATGAAGCAAGAAAGAGGAATACCGAGCTAAAGTCTCCCACTTGTACCCCTTGTGCAGTGACCCGAAGACTCTTCGTGGCCTGGAGATCTGATTCGGCAAAACAGTAACTTAAGCCATGTAAAACAATGAGAAGGTACATGAGCTACGTCTCGGTATGGAAGCCCTTGATTATTTTACTATGCGCTCAAGTTCAATACCAGTCGTACTCCTTTATTCGATTACACTCCAGTTTCCACCGGGGATTGTTGCCGTGCTTTTCACGAAACTATCCCATTAAAAACATAGCTGTTTTTAAAATAAATGCCGTGGATTATAAAAGATGTCTGGCTATTCTAGATCACCAGGTTACGATCTGTGGCGTGGCAACACATGGAAATTTTGGAAATCCCACCCGCTCATTGCAGCTTGAATTTATGTCAAATAGAGTAATATACAAATATTTATTTTTAAATATTACAGGAATATATTTTTAAATTAGATAATATTATATTTAATAATACACAAAAAAGATCCCCATGACCGACATGATGAAAGCTCTGATATGAACAATGTCTATGTCCCAAATTCTCTTAATTTTCGCAGAGAGACGCATTTAATTGGATATTCTTCCTTCATACTTCATACTTACTATAAGTATATACGTATGGGGAAAGCCAAATGTTTTACTACGCTGTCAGTGAAAAATTGAATCTGCCAGAAAGAAAATTTCCCGCAGACATTAAAGTGGTTTTCTGTCAAATGGGTTTCAGGGGTGTCAGGGTGTATACTAAAACAGGCTGGCCAAAAATCAGTACTTTTTCAGTCCATTTCCAAGAAATTCAGTACCTCCTTAACATTAAATATTCAGTAATTTTTCAGTACCTCTAATTAAAGAAATTCAAACATTTTCGAAAATTTGAATTTCTCGCTAAAATTGCGACCAAAATGACAGAAAAATGTAAAAATTCCGGACCTTCTTGCGACATTCCCGCACTTACCGCCATTAAAAATTAGTATTATTTCCGTACTTTCCGAAAATTCCGAACTTGTAGACACCCTCGTTGACAAACAAAAAACCTTAAAAATACTGGTCTTTCGGCAATCTGACCGCGACGTCCGAAGCATCCGGCACAGTAAGACAACTGGGCTTGGATCTTCGTTTATTGCTGGAATCAATACGGCAGAGTCATGTCGGGTTTCGTTCTCACACAGTGTAATTTCCAATCATCCGCGTCGTCACAATAGTCGAAATCACGAAAAAGCCCACCCACGCCCAGAGGCTGCGCCTGGATGCATCTCCGGCCTCCATGACTTGCAAAAATTTTGCGGTTGGGGTTCTGATGAACCGACGCACAGTGAAACGAGTCGATAGGAGAGGTCGGACAAAATTTGGAAACTTTTAAAGCTTCTAACTCTGTTTGCACGAAACTTTAAGGTTCTAAAGGTGGTTTCATTGGTTTCCACAAAATATTTTCCTCTAAACGCACCGCTGGAAATTTAAAGTGTGACGAAATTAACAACAAAAGAGCTTGATGCAAAAACGGCTTTTTTCGCCCCCCCCCCTCTGGAAGTTCTTCAGACTTTGTCTATTGATTACTCATACTTGAGCGCTTCTTTTCCCAAATTTTCAGACCCCCAAAAAATTTTGGGGGGTAGCTAGGGGGGGGGGGTGGAAGTCAAAACCTGTGAACCTCGATATCTCTTGAACCAAGAAAGATATCGAGGTCCGGTTTGGACGAAAAATCGTCTAAAATTGCATACTTTAAGATTATAAAGGTCGAAATCCCGATATCACATTTTTAAGTCAACATATGTGCTTTTTTCCAGTTTTTGGGTCTAGAAAATTTCTTTTAAACGAAAAATTTACAAAGATCTCAATTTTTTATTTAAACCAAAACCAGTTTTTTAAATTGTTCGTCTTTTTTCGCATCCAACGAGTGGTCCAATAAGCTGGGGAACCAAACGGTTCCGGAGTTATGATTGATTGAAGTTTCCGCTCAACGCGCGCCGACCGATTTTCGCGCGCAAAAAAGTCGGATTTGACTGTTATTAGATCAGATTGAATGTTCAAACTGAGCAAATTGCTTTACTAGGGACTCCTGAGGGTCGCTGAGTTCAGAAATTACCGATACTTCCAAAAAATTCACGTTTTTAAAATTACAGCTCTGCAGCGCTATTTTAGAGGCCCACTGAGCGCCGACCGGCCGCTCAGTGGTCTTGTCCGAAGCTGCAATTTTAAAAACGTGAATTTTTCGGAAGTATCGGTAATTTCTGAACTCAGCGACCCTCAAGAGTCCCTAATAAAGCAATTTGCTCAGTTTGAACATTCAATCTGATCTAATAACAGTCAAATCCGACTTTTTTGCGCGCGAAAATCGGTCGGCGCGCGTTGAGCGGAAACTTCAATCAATCATAACTCCGGAACCGTTTGGTTCCCCAGCTTATTGGACCACTCGTTGGATGCGGAAAAAGACGAACAATTTAAAAAACTGGTTTTGGTTTAAATAAAAAATTGAGATCTTTGTAAATTTTTCGTTTAAAAGAAATTTTCTAGACCCAAAAACTGGAAAAAAGCACATATGTTAACTTAAAAATGTGATATCGGGATTTCAACCTTTATAATCTTAAAGTATGCAATTTTAGACGATTTTTAGTCCAAACCGGACCTCGATATCTTCCTTTGTTCAAGAGATATCGAGGTTCACAGGTTTTGACTTCCACCCCCCCTAGCTCCCCCCCAAAATTTTTTGGGGGTCTGAAAATTTGGGAAAAGAAGCGCTCAAGTATGAGTAATCAATAGACAAAGTCTGAAGAACTTCCAGAGGGGGGGGGGCGAAAAAAGCCGTTTTTGCATCAAGCTCTTTGCAGTTTTAGTCTTAAATTCCATGTCCGACCTCTCCAATTGACTCGATCCACTACGAGTCAATTGGAGAGGTTGGACATAAATACGTTTCGACTCAAACTGAAAATTTTGATGTTTATTCTGTCACATTTTAAATTTTAAGGGGTGCTTTATGAGGAAAATTTTATGTGGAAACCGATGGAACCACTTTTAGAACCTTAAAGTTTCGTACAAACGGAGTTATAAGCTTTAAAAGTTTCCAAATTTTGTCCGACCTCTCCCGTGGACTCGATCCACTGTGTGACGTGACGGACAATAACACACCGGGTGCCAAAACTACCGATTGGCTGATGCTTGACTTGTTGCGAATTACAGCCACACTTAATTGAGAGTTTCCCGGTATAAAACAATGCGCGTATGCATATTGCCACCATGAAACCCTGTTTAATATAGGGATGACAGTTCTGCACTCTAACTTTAAGACTGTCCATGATGATGACGTCAGGTTCTTCTTTCAATTCTTGAGCCCTCCACTTTGTCAGGTGGCTGCCAGGCCCTTCTACTGTCGCTCTTTTAAAAATGAATTCAGGCTGATAATGAAATACTTCCGGCGACAATTAATACATCAATGCACTAAACCGTGTATAACTAACCCCTTGCATGTGCGTCAACTCTTTGCCTCCATTAATTTAAAAATCTAAATTTTTGTACATGCACCTATCTTCCAAATTCTTTGCAAAGACATTAATAGCCTAGGATGCACTGGAAAAAAAAACACATTGGATCTAGAGTCCAGACTCTTGAAAACATCGACAAGAAAAAGTGCTCTTGATTCAATCAGAATCTAGCTTAAATCAAGAACCAAGCCTCTTAATTTAAGCGGATTTCGTTTTGATTCAAGCCAAAATCCGATTGAATCAAGAGTATTTTTTCTTGTCGATGTTTTTAAGAGTCTAGACTTTAGATCCAATCTGTTTTTTTCCAGTGTGCTGAATGCCTATAAATAAAATAACTAACTAACTAAATAACTAACTAACTAACTAACTAACTAACCAACCAACCAACTAACTAACTAACTAACTAACTAACTAACTAACTAACTAACTAACCAACTAACTAACTAACTAACCAACTAACTAACTAACTAACCAACTAACTAACTAACTAACTAACTAACTAATTAACTAACTGACTAACTAACTAACTAACTAAAAGGAGGAGAAATTAATTAACCAAGATGTCTGAAGGGTCTATATCCACATTCTTTCCGCTGATGAAACCTAAATGATCTTGATTTTATCACTTTCCTGAAAATCGAATTTTCCTCGGAAAACCCAGTTTTCCATTAATGTATCTATTTTCCTAAAAATCGGATTTTCATCAGAAAAATAGATTTTCTGGAAAATCGGTGCGAGTGGAAGGAAAACCAAGGTCATTTTCGGACTCAGCGCTAAAAATTACTCAGGATTCCCACATCAAATGCCCGGAGTTTTTTTTTCTTTTCGGCGCAGACCCGAGTAATTTCCACACTCGTGCGGACCGAGTCAATGTCCAGCACATGGAGAATTCCCAGTTTTCCATGTAAAAAAAAGCCAAATCGAGGCGGCGGAACCTCCAGCTCGCTGACGAAGGGAGGTAGAGAGGCATAACGACACCCGGCACCCACGTAACCCGGCGCGTGACGCAATCGCCGCGGCGTAACCGAATACGCTTCGTTACCGACCCGCTGCTGGGCACTCCGGGGGTCAACGGGGATAATATTGACGTTTTCGTGGAAGGGAAAACACTTTATCGGACTACCGAGTGTATTCGCTTGCGTAGCTTCATTCGTATTGCGAAAATAAATTTAAGAAAAAGGGGATCACGACAATAAAGGAAAACTTGGGAAGTTCGTCTTGGCTCTGTTGGTAATGCTGCAAAATGTTGTGTTGTTTACCTATTGCAACAGGTTGCATTGAGTTGACGCAAGGCAATTAAAACTGCAGTGACATTTATCACCGCCCTTGAAATAATGGACGTTCTGCTTACTTTGGACTTCCGTGCGAAAACAAGTTCAAGGTTAGGGTTTGAAGGAAGGGTGTTATGAAAAGGTACCTGAGAGGTACATCGCTCACAATGGATCGAGCCAATAGGAGAAGCCTGATATGATAATAACTTCATTAATGAGAAATGTAGATATTATACGCGAGATTTTATTGTTTAACTAGTACGATTTTCTTCAAGAAACACTCTTTGAAATTTATGATAAGACGAAATGAACGGCCAAATTTTTAATTTTCAGTCAAAAAATTCATTCCCGACCTCTTCCGATGGTTCTTTCCACTGTGCGCTTAATTGAAAGGGCTGGCGGGCTGCATTAGAAAAAAATATAGGCATTGAATTTTATAAAGGAGAGAGCAGCGCCGGATTTATGAGTCTTATTTTTCGTGCTGCGAGATTGATTTAAGCAGAGCTCCCTGGAAGAACATTAGGGGAGCATTGGAGGGGGGAGGGGGGGCATTGGAAAGACATTTTCTGCTGGAGATGGACCTAGCATGACCTTTTTTCCAGTGATGTTTCCTCCCGAATTCCTCTCCCGGAGGGGGAAGGGGCATGATTGATTTCATGAATAGATTTTTCTTTTAAGGAAGATCGTCAAAGAAATGAAAAGAACGGAGCACGCGCCGACTGTAACTGATGACCATTTCAGCGCAATCAAACTCTACCAAAAAGCATTGCTCACACCTATATTGTGAACTGACCAATACAATGTTGCTTTTTTCTGTAGTAGGAATGTTCAAATTATTTAGAGGCATTGTCGTTGTGATGGTCAGGGACAACCAGGAAATGTTCTTCCATCGAAGTGCTGTCAAAAACATATGTGTCGAAGGTAAATAGTCAAATCAGGCATTTTGACAAAAGCCTGGCCAAATAGTCAAATATTCTTACTTAGATTAAAATTTTGATTTTCTACCCTAATTTTAGACAAAATAATTCGTTGCTCCTGTTAGAAAGAATTATCTGTAAACATATGCAGCATACAAAAGTATTTTAAACGATTTTAAGATCCTGGGTGCACATTTCTCATGAAATTTTCAGCACGTCATAAAACAGGGAATTTTTGAAAAGTTTAAAATTTAAATGTTCTAAGGCATGTAAAAAGGAAGTAACAAGGAGAGTTTGCGAGTTTGAAGTGTTATTCTTCCCAAAATATTGAAAATCCGTGAACGCCTCGCCATGATTTTACAGAATTTCGTAAACTGCCAAAATTTGACGACGGGCCTAGGCATTTTATAAAATGCTTGATTTGACTAATTGCCTTCGACGTATGCATGATAACGTGAACAATGGTTAACCAGCAAGTGAATGAGTATAAAGATAAATACATTTCCCTGCAGCTTCCTACCCCCCCCCCCCTCCA
>NW_017547231.1:772822-816255 GCF_001854935.1 Bemisia tabaci | reverse complement strand
GAATCTACCTGTACCATATAAGATTTCTGAGCTTTTTTCAATTGTTTCTTTAATTGCTATAAAAACGGGGCAGCGACCGTCAAAAGAAATGACGCATGGTCCTAGTTTAGCAGCAATTTCAGCGTCGCGCAAGCCAGGGAAGAGAGCGCGGTTGAAAGTCGAATAATCTCCATAGTCTAATGTTCCTTCAATCCAGGTAGCGGCAATGTGCCTACCCGTAGTCGAATAGTTATCGCAAATAACTCTCGCATTGCGTTTGGTGCAATGCGAGAAGTATTCACGCAGGATTGTAGGCGCTGATACGCGTCGGTCACCAACCGTACTGTTTGGCGCAATGCGCGAAGTATTCCTGCAGTCTTGCAGGCGCTGACATGAGTTTAACGCCACGCCGACCGCACCGTGTTTGGCGCGATTGTTCGCGTATATAGTGATCCGTTCATATTTTGTGTATCCCCTTGCCTACTCAAGAAGTTACCAGATTTCCTCTGAAATTAACTATCATTTTGAAATGACACCCAAATTATGTTTCATCATTTTTCACTAACCGTGCAGATGCAACATTTGGATTCAAGAACGTGTTGATGTTACTGTTCCCGGTTATTTTTCTACTCCCAGTCCGCTCCTGGGACTCATAATCAAGAATTAATCATACGTACAATGGTTGTCAAGAGATAAAGAAAATTCATGAGTTCACATCCCCCCCCCCCCCCCCCCCTGGCGATATCCTCTTTATCTCCGCAAAAAGTCTCTAGCCCTCTCTTCTCCTGGGTGTCTACTTTTGATGATTCAGTATACCGTCCGGTTGAATCGGTATTCCATTTACGCATGTACCTCGTCTCTGACGTCAGCAAATCAGTCCATGATCGAGATTCTGACTAGTGACAAACGAGTAACTATTTGATGTAAAGAAAGGCATAATTGTTACGAATGGTCAAAATTACCTTTCAAAGTTAGAGCGGGAGGTCAATTCTGGAAGTCGCGGGTCACAAGATGTATTTACACTTTTTGCGTCAAGTTTAATCCACTGTCGAAAACGGTTGGAAAATTACTTGAAAATTTAGATTTGGGAAATATCATTGCACAAACACACGCACTCCCTTTTCTAATGGATGTGCAAAAACAGTTTTAGTACACACTGACCGGGGCATGAAATTGAACTTCTTTTTTATGCGTCACAACGATTTTACATGCACTGATTTCAGGAGTGGAAATGCAAATTGGGTGGATATTGACAACTGGAAAATGAAGTCTAATTATGTTATAATCGAATCAAACATAAAAATAAAAGTAGAATGCAAGGAGGGCTCATAAAACTCAAGCGACTTTTAAAGAGGAATGTTGGTTTTATGGAATTGTATTGATAAAAATGTTAGTAATATGGATTTCAGGAAGATATTACAGGTTTTGACTGGAGCCTTGGTATTTCATAGCTTTTGATACGCATCAGTTCGTTAGTATGATAGTGAAACTACCGCCAGAACACTTTTATTCTGACTAAATTAAGAATCCATCGTGGGCTCAAGGATTGATTTTAAACACAAAAATGTAAGTATTCGTATGACTCGAATTCACTTCCGAACACAGTTCACCGAAATAAAAAGAAAACCATAAACAACAATCATGTAAATATATAAATACAGTGTAAAAACACGTGTGAGTAATGGTAACACATTAAGCCGTTCCCTGATAATTATTCCAGCTGACATTAAGTTTTCCAAGCAATTATATGAGCCCTGTTTGCTTCTACTCCCGCCTCGACTAATAATATCCGTTTCAATTCCGAAAATTTGCCGTCAAAGTCGATACTTCCGTCAAGGCTCAAAAAATCACGACGTCTTCACACACCACACGAAACGAGATAAAAACCCGCAAATTCAATATAATAAACCAGTGACCTAATATATCTTAAAAATAAAATGTATCTCAAGGGGATGAAACACCGCGGAAAAATCAAAACCGGGGCTAAAATGTCTCTTCAGTTCTGACTATATCACAGTAGGGTTACGTGGTAAAAAGAGTCGAGCGATCGGACCGGACAGGGGTCGCAGCGACGGAGCTGGACACGACCGCGGCTGAAAGTAAACAAATACTGTTGGCCGCGGCTTCGCCAGTTGTTGGCACAGGTGGACACTACCGGTGAAACGGGAGGAAGGAAAGAGGCGACCTGTCCANGGGGGGGGGGGGGGGAGGAGGAAGAGGAGGAGGAGGAGGAGGATCATTGATAAAGATCTGCGCGGGAGAAAAAAATGCAACCACGATGAGTCCGCGGACTGCGGGAAGCTGCGGATGATAACGTTCGGTTATCACAGGAGGAATTTTCTACTTGGTCTGGATAACAGACGACGGTTTCCAAAATTTCAACTCGCGTGGACACAAGCGGATTCATGAGGGCGGGGAGGGGGCAGCATGCACCCATACTGCCGTGTATGTTAAGGTGATTCGATGGACGCCATATTTTGTATCAGAACGGCATGCGATACATCGCATCATGGTAAAATTGGTCAGTGAGTGCTTTAGTCTCCTGACAACAGAATTGCGATCTCAAAATGCGAGAAAAATGGCGAGTAGCTGAAAAAATGGAACCAATTGGTATGTGATATATCGCATGCTGCTGTGACACAAAATATGCGGCGTCCATCGAATCACCTTAAGGAAAAACGCCGTATGAGCCTTCAGATGTTGCCAGATTTCCTTCGACAGAAGTCAAATTTACCGGGAAAATTGTGAAGATTTTGTTCCAATTTTCTCAGACGATTTTGTTCGCGGTTGGATCTAAAATATCAGCAAATTTCCAGGAAAATTTTGCAAAACTTCCTCACAAATGCAAGTTTTATTCGAGAAAATTTGGCAACTCTTGAATATTCGTTCGGGGTTTTCCTTAACGCGGTAGCATACCCCGTTCGCCCGAAAAAAAGGTGTGAGAAAAAGGGAAGATATGGAAAAAGAAGGAAGGACCCTCAGATTTGGTAATTATTCACGCCACATCAGCGCCTACAAGACTGCAGGAATACTTCCCGCATTGCGCCTAACTCATTGTCATTGCGGTCGCTTGTCGCGTCGGCGCAAAGAGCATATTTGCGCCTACAAGAGTGCATGAATACTTCACGCATTGCGCCTGACACAGTGCGGTCGCTCTTCGGCGTGAAACGGATGTGGGCAATTTCACGGAATCTGTTCGATTAAACCTCCAAAAAACTAAAAATTTGACTTGATTACTTTAGATCGCGGTTTTGCTTTCTTGATCAAGTACAGTAACAGGCTTGAAAATTTAATACGGATGCCATTTTCTATTAAACTGTATGGTCTCAGAATGTTTTTCCACGAAGTCTGGAACTCGGCTTGGGAGTTTGATCAGATTTGAAATAATTTTGAGACTCCGAAACTTTATTCTATTTAATTGCTGGCAGTCCTTGGGGTAACTAAAATAGGGACCCTTCATAAAATTTACCAAAAGGAATTTGAGATCTCCGAGGGGTTAAAATGTTAAACACCGGATGCACTTCGGGGCGCGAAAACTTCCGATCTTCCGATAAAAAAAATAGTTAGGTCCGCTCCGCACTCATACTCAAGTTTTCCGAAGCCAAAATAGGTTCCGGTATGAGATGTACTTCAGATTTTACTCTAAGATTTTTATCGGTACAGTAAGGACGGTCTGAGTAGATAATTTCTCCGAAAATTCTATTATAATTAGTTAAAGAAGAATAAAAACTCTCCTTTCTCCTTAATACGAGGAAATTTGCTCGATTACCCATCTGTAAAAGTCATTTAGGAGATTTTGATGAAAATGGACTCACGCGCGTCCTTATGCGAGCAAATGAATTAAATTGTACACTAAATGCATTCTTCACACGAAGCTGCCCAAGGATTCCAAACCTCCAAGCAGCTAAGAACACGCTTCTTGAAGGTGATTCATTCTGGAAAGTTTATTGCCGCTATGGAGTATGTTAATCTAGTTTGATTTTGCACGAATTTTTCAGTGCAATCTCCTCCTACGGCCCTATTTTCTTCTTATTCCTGACAATGCATGCTTTTCATTTAGCAGTAACCTGGAGGGTCGAAACAAACATTTAAAATTGAGAAAAGAGATTCATGTATTAAAGTCGTGCATTTCTTCACCAATTAGCATCAGCCGAAATTCACGATCTCTTTTTCTAAACGTTCAAACTGGATTTCATTCGGAGACCATGTTGGGTGCTAAATTCTTTACAAGTGAAAAGAGTATAAAGGCAACCATTGTGAGTCTTAAAGAAGACGTAAAGCTAGAGGATGAAATTTGTAACGATGGAAACTCATGCATCCATACATCAAAAAAGCAAATTGCAAAAGTAGCTGGTTTCGACTATGCAGTCAGCATAAGTAAAGTAGTTGCTTGGCTACAGATCGTTTCCTTGGAAGAACAAAAGTAGGTATGACCGGGGAACAAGGATTATAGCATTCCAGTTTGACTGAATGTAAATAGAGATTTCAAAATAGGCGAATTGTCTGATAATTATTTTAGAGTAAGATTTGCAATTAACGTGCCTGATAAAAATCGAGTTACTCGCATTCTAGGTAGACTTAAGAGAGGCTCTTACGTTCTAAGCTTCTTATATGATGCGAAGCACTCGGCTTCCTACTGGAGTATGCAAGGAACTGAGAGAGCTGCAATTATACTGTGCAGTGATCTCTCAATTTTAAATTATAAATCTTGGTAAAAAGTGATGTCACACGGAAAAAGTGACTTTTTACGGAAATGAAATTTGTGCAGATATTCTTAAATTTGCCACCTATGAGAGATTTTTGCAATTTTTCAAGAAGAAATGCCAAGAAACATTATGAGAAAAGTCGTTTTTATCTTACGGAAACTTGCTTGATTCAAGCGATTTAATTCTTGATTCGAAAGTAAATTTACCTACGTGAGGGCGATTTCAAGTCATTTACTTTCTAGAGACAAGTTGCTGATTATTATCGACATTGAAATTGCAAAAATGCGTACCTCGGTTTGCGACGCTACTCTTATCATAATTTATTTTCTGAGTGGAAAAAAACTCAACGTCATCCCTTGAAAACTACCATGATTATTCTTCGCTGAGTGAAGAATATTCTGTGAAAATTTCAGGCAGCACCGTTGGCGTAAAATAAAATGTGAGGATGGTTCGAAACACCGCCAAGATTTTTTGAAATTGCAAGAACTCGGTGTGAAACGCTGGGGTCTTCTTATCATAATTTCATTTCTAAGTGGAAAAAACTTAACGTCATCTCTTGAGAAATTCCGTGATTTTGCTTCTCTGTGTAAAAGATATTTTGTGAAAATTCCAGGCGAAAGCATTGGTTCATCCTTTTCTGATACACTGTAAAAAAAAAACACATTGGATCTAGAGTCTACACTCTTGAAACCATTGACAAGAAAAAATACTCTTGATTCAATCAGATTTTTGCTTAAAGCAAAAGGAAATCCGCTCAAATTAAGAGGCTTGGTTCTTGATTTAAGCTAAAATCCGATTGAGTCAAGAGTATTTTTTCTTGTCGATGTTTTTAAGAGTGTAGACTCTAGATCCAATGTGCTTTTTTTTCCAGTGTATAAAAATGGGAGGGTGGATTTTGAAACACCGCCAAATGGTACTCGTTTTTTGCAAGTTTACCCTCGTTATGATTTCGAGCGGGTCGATTTCGGAGACGATCAATCCGGCAACATGGCAGGCATATTGATAGTGATAATTCATAGTGGCGAAATATTTCGCGGGGCCACTTCCGATTGCCGGCTGCCTCCGCCTTCGCCTTCCGGAATTGGGGAACGAACAAAGATCAGATTACCTGGCGCTAATTCGATTAGGGATGGTGGCGGGTGGCAGCTGGCTCCAGGCGCGCGAGCACTGCCGCACGCCGATTCGTCGCTGAAAATTCGCGTAATTCGCGTCTCAGTAGAATGCCGCGCGATAGATTACACACAGGAGTCGCAATAAATGTGTCCGCATTCGAAGCGAGGGATAGGACGGTGTTCCGCCTTCAATTTCTAAGATAGGCAAAATAGTATCCTCAAAAGCCGCAATAGTGGTATCATGAATTCATGAAGGGGATATGAAGTGACAGCACTCCTTGTTTAAATGGATAGCTCGAATGTCGACTTCAGCTAACATTTCGATTCAGATCTCTAAACCAGGCACAGCATTTATGTACTCAACAACATGCTCGCGATATGGTGATGTATGATGAAAAAATTGATGATGTTTGTTTATCCAAGTCTGAAATTGAAGACTTCGTCTGGCATACTGATAGGAACCCGTTAATTTGACTCGTTCGTCGGGAAATGGCTTTATAGTACTTCTTGGAAGGGGAGAGGTGTCAAAAAATCTATTTAAAAAATCTCCCATGAAAACAGATGAGACTAATTTGAATCTTAAAAGCGTGCCAATATTGAATTTTATTGATTTTTGCTTTCGTCACATACCGAACTGTATGCGAGTTTGGCTGATTCATGGAAAGAGGGGGCGCAGGGGATTTATCCTCCCCCTAGCTCCGTTCACCTGCAAAAAAAGGAGGAAAGAAAGGAGTAAGGAAGAATGAAGGATGCTATATTTGGTAGTTATTTATGACAAAATTGACTTAAACTGCTTATGTGGGTGTTTTAAAATTTCGAACATTTTCTGGGAGAAGCCAGACCCCCCTTCCGTCTCCCCCGTTTGAAATGTCAGGATCTGCTCCTGCCTTCAACCACTATCCACAACTTCATCTATTGATGGAGTTATTTTAAACAGCGAGCATTTACTACTTTAATGCAAATAGAGCGTCAGTAACCGTTCAATTGATTAAAACGAGGGACTTCATAAACTGGATTGCATTTTACAATAAACTGGATTGCATTATGCAAAAAGGAACCACAAGTATTCCAAAGTCGCTAAGATTGTGCAACTTTTTTCACCTTGAAAAACTGAAAACTGCAAATATAAACTGATCATTTAAACCAGATTTACCTTTACTCCCATGAAACTATTGATTCAACACGAAAATTACCAAAGTAAATTTAACTTTTCGTGAGGTTTCAGTAATTTTACTGCAGGGAACGTGACTTGCACAATACAAGCAACACTGGAATGCTCCTGGTTCCTTTTTGCAAAATGCAATCCAATTATACTGCGGTCGACGATTCACATATCCCAATACTGAGGCCCCGAGGGAATTTGCCTCGTTTTGTACACGAACACTAGGGGCCCGTCGAATTCTTATGATATAACGATCGTTAAAAATATAAGGCTTTAATTAAGGATGGTACACCGGATAACTGCAGGTGACGCAATTGTTTTGCTCGTACTCAAGGACCGTAGCCCGTGCCCCCTTAGTCTGCGCGTAAACTAGGCTCATTGACAGCCTCCCCCCTCCTCCTCCGCCTCACTTGGTGGTGGTGTCATGTTAGTTGGCCGATGATACTTCGTCTTGGATCTCAAGTGAGGATTTAGCATTGAACTGGCAATTTCGCTGGTTTGATCAGATTTGAAACGACAAAAATTCTTCGACTTTATCCGTACTTACAGGCGAGAAAATTCAGACTTAGCGGAGCGTTCCCTGACTGATAGGGAAAAAAATTTCCTGATTTTTCCTCACTAGATTGACAAATTTTCCATGTCAATCCTCTATTCCGCACTAAAACGACGAATATTCCCTGATTTACCCATGTCCCTTGATTGAAACGACAAAAAATTCTTTGACTTTCTCCGTACTTGGAGGCGAGAAAATCCAGACTTAACTAAGTGTTCCTTGACTGATAGGAAAAAAAATTCCCTGATTTTACCGGATCTTTTCTTATATTGACACATTCTCAAGTCTATTCCGCACTAAAATTACGAGTATTCTCTATTTTACCTGATTGAAAAGACAGAACTTCTTAACTTTGCCAGGTTTTATTCGGCTAATGACAGTAAGAAGTTTCTGCGATACAAAATTTTTTGACCTTGCCAAGTTGTCCTGACTCAAATGAGAAAAGTCCCTATTTTTAATATTACCAGGTTTCCTCTGACTGAAAAGACAAATATATCTGACTGTAACTCGTTTTCTCCGTCTAAAAATAATCTGGCTTGAATCGCTTTGTAAAATATCAGTCCATGATCAAAATCTGGGTCAAGGCATATTCTGCTTCTTCTTGTTGGTGTGTCACTGCAAAGTTATATTATAAAGTAGGACAAAATTCAGAGAGGTAGAGTACTGAAATACTGTCAATCAAAGCTGTCATTGGCTGGGTGAGAAAAATAAAAAAAAACACCTTTCAATTTTTGTGTTTTGCATTTGACTAATTATATAAACCTTGACCAAATAAGGACCAAGACCTTGCTAAAGGGTTGATTTTCGAAATTTTCATTCCTAGTATCGTTTTCTATGTATAAGTTTAAAAAAGGCTGAAGTAAAGCAACGTTTTGATTAAAATTTTGTTTGTCCAATATTCCTTCCACAGAAAATTTTAGCAAAAATATCTAACGTAAAAGAAAAAGAAGCGATAAACACTTCACAGCTTTACGTTCATTTCAAGTCGTACAGTTTGACTTAATTTTCAGTCATAAGTGAATGTCAATCAAAAACTTTTATTAAATGCATTTTCGATGAAAATCAAAATTTTTAAATTTTTATTAACCTAAAATTCTTGCCTTTCCGCCATTTTTCTGATTTTTTCTGGTCTAAGAATTATTCCTATGCAGCCGCGAGGCGCCGAAAACTCGGACGATTGAAAGGAAAGAAGATGAAAACTAAGTATTTATTTTTGGCCGCAAAAGATTGTAAAGTTACTTTCACTCTCTGCCACATTTTTTCTATTTCATTTACTCATACGGTTCAGTCGCTTCAAGTATCTGCACGAGGCAAAATGAGAACACATTACAATAGGCACTACACTGTGCGCGCGGAAGTTTTGCCGAGCGAAGATTACAGAACTTTTAAAGCTCGTCCCTTGAAGGAAGAGCTTCCAGGTTCCACTTTTGCGCTCGGCACGTGGAAAAGTTGCGGAGCTTCGTGTGCAAAATCTGAGCTTATTTAAGGCGAGGTGTTATCTTGTTTTCGCATCTTCCGAGCCGAGATCAGTCGCCGGAGTGTGGACGCGTGGAGTGCTCCTGCCATGCGCTTCCAGTCGGTGACGACGTCACGGAAGCGAATTCGGAAAAAACCGAAGAAGAAGAATCCTCGAAAGCTGTCATACTTTCCAGAAACGGCTCCGCGATTTGTTTGCTTTTCACTTGAGAAATCAGACTAGGGATCAACTTGCGAACTTTATTCTTGCCTCTTTTTTCTGCTCGTTGTTTTATACACTTGATGTTTTCATTGTTCAGGCACTCTTTGAATTTCCTGGGTATGATTACGAAGATGTTACATTTTTATCGCATGACATTGAGATGACAAAATATGAAAAAGTTATGGTTTATGAAGGAATATGAAATTTGCGTTCAAAGTAACATGCCGTATGCGTAAAATGCCTTAATAAGGACATCTATAGTGCATTTGACGGTAAACAATTTGAGTAGTATAGTAAAAAAAATAGTACTAAAAGTTAAGGGCAAGACCATATTTTGTAAGAATCAGAAAAAGTCTACCTTTCAATTTGCGATTCTAACAAGTTGGCAACACTGTTAATATCCCATTTAGATCGATTGAAAATGCCTAGAATCGATTGTTTCACGTACATTTAAATGGAGAAAAAATAGCGTTGCCAACTTGGAAGAATCGCAACTGTTGAGAAGAGACAAAAATAGTGGTTAGAAGGACGCTCCTGAATGATTCAGTCCTAGACCGCGGTGCAAGTGTCTCCAACGATTCTTTGAGTAGATCATGGAAATATAGCGACAGGCCAGCGTTTAGTAGAATAACCCGTAGATTTACAATACTTAATAACTAGTTTTATTGCTATACTCCAGGGAAGGTCGGTCCCTATCGAAGAGTTGAGTTTCTGGGAAAATTATTTTTTATCCCAAACACCTCATAATGAACAGTACCAATACTACCAATTGCTTGTCAATCAACTCTACAGATCGGAAGAAACTCCGAATCGCTGATTGCAAGTTCTGTTTTTGGTCTAATTTTGAAGTTGCGTTCGCCAATCCCTAGTTTTCTACCATATTCATTTTTACAGGTCCTTTACTCTCACCCTCAATCCAAAGTTAGCGCTAGAAAAGCAGCAGAACTTTGACGTGGCTTGCCAGAATAATTTTAACTTGGGTATTTAGAATTTTCCTCAGTAAAATTTATTCCTGCGATTCTTTCCTCATCATCAGATTTACCAAAGTTTGCTGAAACTCTGTCTATTTCTTGAGGGTTGCGGATATTGAAAATTGGCAGATGGAGACTTTCCGCGCCTATGAGTAGAATTTGGAGCGATGTATCCGTCATGATCTCTTTAAAATTTTGATGAGAAAACATGCTTGAAGTTCCTTGGATCCTGAACCTGTCGGCAGGTGATCTATCAAGAAAAATATGTATCTAAAACCTACTAACTTTATACTTGACAGGATAATTGGACGTATTTATATCAAACGGAACTATGTGCATTATAACGTGAGCCCTTTTATGCACATATTCTTATGAGTCTCAGGGCTCATGTCTCAATGCATATAGTTCTGTTTGGCAGAAACACGTCCAATTAGGACAAAGAAGAGAGGGTTATATGGCTGGGTTATTGAGATGGTCTCGTCATGCTCGCATCATGCTAGTTATTCCTCAGGCACTTTTCGCTTGTTTTCATTCATTTAGTCTCAAATTTTACAACTTTCAGTTGTTCTCAAGGAACTTCTTAACGTTCCACTTAACTTGAGGCGTACCCTAATTTTATCCCAATTTGGTGCTTACAGCGGGAAAATAATTTGGCCAAGATTTTATCGAGATTCGAACCCGCGACCTCTGGGCGCTCAATGCGATCATGAGTAGCTGTTCTTCATGAGCTCCTCCACTGGTCAGGCATTTTTCTTTAGCAGGGGGTTGATTTTGCGGTCTAACCCTTGCTATAAGATGAAGATTGTTTCTAGTGGTTTTCAGATTACTTGAGGGCCAGCCACTTCAATTTAACAACAACAAAAGTGCACTCAATCTAGCGATGAGCTGATGTTCTTGCGTCGAGAGGGTACAAGAAATTTACTTGTCAAGATGCTCAAAATATATATAATGAAAAACTCCAAGGAGCCAACTTTTATTTCACTCCTGGTGGTCAATCAACATGGTAAGTCGTCCATATTCACCGGTATTCGTCCATGAATTTCTTGTCACATTCTCACTTCCAGTGCAGTATGTATAGGGCTCCGTGCATCGGTAATTCGCTATACATTATTTTGATGGTGCCCTACCAGTTTAATGAAATCAAGATGTGCTGTAGTTAATCCAACTACTGTGGACCCTTACTAAGATTACATGTATAGTTCACCTTCATTCGGCTTGATATTTACTTCCACTAGGCAGGGATGCAGAAAGATCTCAAGCCTTCTCATTTTTCAAATTGACCTCTCCATTTTTAAAACCCATTATAGTCCTCAGAAATTTCAAAAAAATGATTTTTCATGGCTCTGAACGTGTAAATTGCCGCGACTTTGCAATAGACATATGATTTTTACCGTGATTTTTCCGTCTTTCCCGCATTTGAATTAAGACACAATTTTCGGGGTCGCTTAGTTGAGAAGTTTTTACACGCCCCTGCAGATTTAAAATACTAGTAAATTTTAAATCTTATCATCTGTGGATAAAAATCGATCGAATTTCAACGCACACTCAACTTGAAGTTTTGAGTTTTCCCGGGTGACTTTTGATACAATTTCAGATAAATTTTCATTTTCAGTTGCGCTTGGTGTTACTCCTGGTCGGTGCCGTGACTTTCGTCTCTTCGAAAGATCACGAGCTTACAGCTTTTTCCGGGCTTCGAGCTCCCGTCGCTACCGGAGACTTTGGTCTCAATAGACAGGAGGCTGTTATAAACTACATTAACCGGAAGCAGTCTTTGTGGCAGGTAAGAAGTATATCGTAGATATTCATCACAACCGTTCAGCCTTTGATTCATGCAGTTAAAGCATATGACGCAGGATATAAAAACTTGAAGGGTCTAAATGTTTTAGTTCCTATGCGATTAGTCTCTTGAGTCACATTAAGGTCCATTAAGTAACCATAAGTTTTCGAGAACGTTTTGCCGATAGTGAAAAATGTATGGATTTATTCATGTCATCACACGTGTATCGCAAGTTTCTTACGGGGCAGAAATTCAAAGTTCAATATCTAATTTCCATAGAAGAGAGCAAAGTAAAATTCCGACTACGTATACAGTTCAGGTGACATTTACTTACCGCGAAGCGAAGGGAGGAATTTTTGAGTCGGAGGGCTAGGAAACTCCTCAATATTTTATTGTGAATAACTCGATTTTTGAAATTTTAAATGGGTATCTAGCTTGCATGTTTCATTAAAGAAAAGTAAAAAACAAAGAGAGATTCAATGAATTTTCATTAAAAAAAAATTAGACTTACCTCGTCACTCTGTTTTCCTGTTCTGATCAGCAGCTGTTTTGAACCCATAATAATCCAATGATCCTGGAACAAAATAGGCATAGAGAGTTAATAGATAGGTAAAAAAAACTCATTAGGTAAATAAATAGGAGACTGGAAGACTGCGATTTTGGATTTATTATTTAAAGGGAAATTACGCATATAAACAAAATGAACTTCACTTTTGTAAGCGGAACTACTATTTCTGGCTTATCTACAAAAGCACCAAAGTGCATAAATAAACTAATGACACAAAGGTTGTTCCTCACATGAGTCAGGAGCCGTGGTTCTTTAGTAAAACTTCAGTCTACATAAACCACATTCCTCTTAAACTGCAGTCTGAATCCCTAGCTGTAACTTGTTCCCTTTTTTGTTAAAAAGAACATAGGAGGAAATGAAGATTCGTTCTATGTTGCAGGCTGGCAAAAATTTCGATGACAGCGTTTCCGAGGATTACTTGCGTCGTTTGGTGTCTGCACGTATTTCAGAGGAGCCTTTGCCACTGCTCAAAACAAAAAACATAACCGATGACGACCCGGAGAGTTTCGACGCACGCACAAAATGGCCGAAATGCCCGAGTATTTCTCACATTCATGACCAAGGAAATTGCGGTAGTTGCTGGGTAATTGGTGAAATAAACAAGATATCAACTTAATATTTCATTTAAAGAGATGTGCACATTTTTTTAAGACTTTGTTCTTTTAATAGTATAGTCGTCTTTGGTTAATGCTCCGCGCAAATCCGACATCATACAATAGTTGCCCAAGGCGGCTGTTGTCCAGTTTTAATTGTTTGAAGAGTTTTGAAACTGGAGTGACTAATTGGAATAAAATTTTGACTTAAGCATAGAACGTGCTATAAGAAATACAATTCGGTCATACGAACCGAAAGTACATACGGTATTTTAGTTTATCAGCCGCACTATTCGGTTCATGTAGTTGCTCTGAGTCCTAGAAACTAACTCATCATGCAACACAGCTTTCAAACAAGACCGAGCAATAAATTGAAAAAAAGTTCGGTTGCATGAACCTAGGATATGTTTCTTAGAACCGAGAGTAGGGTTACAAAAATAGATAGTACGGCCGATGTAGGATATCATATTTACGGTTCATTTGACAGACCTTTTTAAATATACTTTTCGAAGCTGTAAAAGCTCAATAATACACAAATTTCTCACGCAGACTGAGAAGTTAGAGATAGATTCTACAGACCTCTTTCATTACTTATCATGACTTTGGAATTGCAATTTCCGCAAGAGACAATTTTTTTTTCTTTGGCAAAAGTTTGCGACAGACCCATTAAAAAGACGTAAAAACGAAAATCTTTCCAGTGTTCTATAAGCGAATGTGTGTATTCTTTCAGGCTGTGTCCGTTGCATCAGTAATCGCGGATCGCACATGTATCACTTCCGACGGGAAATTCACGAGCCTCATCTCCGCTCAGGAGATCATGTCCTGTTGCAAAAAATGCGGATGGGGTTGTGAGGGAGGGTGGCCAAGCCTAGCTCTCGAGTTTTACCGAAAACACGGCGTCGTCACTGGCGGGGACTTCGAAAGCAACGAAGTGAGTCACGAAACGTGCCATACTTGAGATTTAAAAATCCTGAGCTTGTATAGCGCAAAACCACAAAATAACCTTAGAATAAACATGATATAGGAATTGATATTTTTCGTCAATTCTACGCCCAAGTTAAAAGGATTATTGCGGATTAGAAGCAAATGCAAACAGATGAAAATAAATGTACGAAGGAAATATACCGAACCTATACAGCTGTTAAAACAAGAAAGAAAGAAAATCTAGGTGTTCTTCAATGTAATTTTTTTCATGAATGATTCCCCCATTTTTGAATGCTTTGGGTTTTAAGTACCAACTCCATTTCTACTGTATTCTAATGTTCAATGCGTTTTATGGTGCCGATAAAGAAAGTTGCTTCAACCTTCCGCTGAGTTTTAGGTTTTTGTGTCTGGGAAAAAATTTAAAAGACCGGGAAATTTTAGTGGACTGGAAAAATATTGTTCTCTGGCGCGCCACGATGCTTGCGAATTATTTCAATTCTCCACCTTTTTCCGAATCATTTTTACATATTTTGGTGATGCCAAAGTACTTAAAAATATGTGAGAGATGGAAAAAATTAATTGTTCCTTATTGAGTATCAAGATTACTATTTTCGGTGCGTCACGGAAAAATTGAGGAAGATACAGAAAAGAAACAGCTCGTGGACATGGCTTAAAAGACGGTCGCTAGAACTAAAAGTATAAAGTTTCTTAGATATGGCGTTGTTTAATTGGTCATAAAGTCTGCTACCTTGGCTAGGCAAAGAAAGCAACAAATTGGGTGATAAGCTTTTCCGTTGGAAATTTTTCAGGGTTTCAATTTTCATTTCAAATGCATTTGACTTAAAAAGTGAAATTAAATTAATTAAAAATTACAGGGATGCATGCCTTACGAGGTGAAGCCGTGCTCCCATCGTACTGACGGACAATATCCGGGCTGTAGCACGTACAACAGGTCAGAGACGCCCGCCTGCAGAACGAAATGCAGCAACCCACACTACACGATTCCACGAAAACAAGACCGCCACTTCGGTAGGTCTTACTTTTAGCTACAAGTGCGTGCGCATTTCAAGTTTTACAGGTTGACAAGATGTTAATCTGTATTTTTTTGCAGAGATTTCCCCATCACTCAGATGTACAATATTACTATCTCGGTGAAGACTTTTCCTTTCATTATTTCCTCTGAGAGACAAACTTTCTTGCTTGATATTGAATTTTACGTTCGACTGAATGATGTATTATACAAGACGTTTGAATATTTCTGCTATATGTACTGTATGCAATTTTTACGTCAGCCCATTAATCAGCAAATATTATTGAAAACCACAGATCATTTGCAACCAAATATACATTTTCCTCATCCTACCTACTTATTTCCCCGATATACTGAATAAATCATAGATGATAATAATTGTACTAGAAAGCATCTGTATTGAAGTTTTAATAAATTCCTTCACAGGTGCAGCTCCTTATGAAATTGGCATTCGAGACGTCAAACACGAAATCTCCCACCATGGCCCTGTGATCGCCATATTCTACGTCTACGAAGACTTTTTCTACTACAGATCAGGTAAAAACAAAGAGTGCTCCAGATTATAGTTATTCTTCACACGCGCTTCTCGAAAATATTGACATAATGGGGGATGCGATCGAACGATTTGTAAAGTTTCAAAGAAAAGTTGAAGACAAAACAAACTATCTAAGGAGATAGCACCCTTCTTAAGAACGGTTATAACACCATCCACTGCGCCAAGATTTATTGGAAAAAAATTATCTTAGATCCAGGGATTCCAGGGTCTAGACTTTTACAAAAATTGACAAAAAAATATACTATGATTCAATAGGATTTTTGCTTGAACCAAAAGAAAATCCGCTAAAATTAAGAGGCTTCCCTCTAGATTCACGGAAAAATCCGACTGAATCAATGAGTATTTTTACTTGTCAAAAGAAGCCAAGACTCGGATCGGAGAGATTTTCAGTGTTTCTTTAGTCTTTGATTCATCAATTAGCGTACCTCCTTGGTAAAAATTGGCGATAGGAGCTGCGTTTCAAAATACTGTAGGAGTTCTTATAGCCGACTGAAGAAGGCGATAGAAAATCATATAGCTGGCTGTAGAAAGTGGAAAAAATCATACGGCCGGGCTACACGAAGCGATAAAAAATTATACAGCCGGGCTAAAGTTCCTATCGCCGGACTTTACACTTTATCGCCTGGCTGTTGCTTTTTCGCCATCGGCTATAAAAGGCTATAAACAATTGTGTAGAAATTCGTGTGCTTTGTAAATCCTTAAGTTTGTACGGAATCACCTTAATATTTACGAAATGCACATTATATTTTCCTTTAATACATATTTTTTTTCATCAATTAGAATGAGAATAATCCATACAGAGTGTGCAAACATTTCAAAGTCATGAGTTGAAAAACACTGACTCCACGAGATTAATAATAGAGCCTAACACAAAGCGGAGCGGCGCGCGGCGGCGCACTGGCGCCTACAAACCTAACAGGGATACTTCACGCATTGCGCAATGCGTGAAGTATCCCTGTTAGGTTTGAAGGCGCCGATGCGCGTTTCGCGCTGGCTGCCCGCCCGCCGCGCCGCAGCGTACCACGGCGCTTGAAGCAACTATTTCACACCAGAGGTATTGCACAGTATCATACGAAATTGCAGGCGCTCCAAGATGTTAGGAATGGCAGGCATCCTTCAAAAGTACGGAGCTTCCCTCGCATAATAAATCAAGATACTACGGCCCAAAAAGAGAGCGGTAGTCCAAAAACTCACAGAGTCCTAGCATTCGTAATTAGTAACGTTTAGCATACATTTTATCGCCAGGCTGTTGCTTAGTCGCCATCGGCTATAAAAGGCCATAAGAAATTTTGTTGCTGGCTATAGAAGCTATTGGAAATCTTACAGCCGGCTGTAGGTCTATGGTACTTTGGAACTTAGATTCTATTGCCAATTCTTACCAGGGCTCGCTGATACCGATTACTCAACATGACCCGCTGATAAAATCAAGATAACAAAAACCATGGCATGCATTACCACAATTAATGAAATCATACACAGTTTTTTCAAAGAAAAAAGGATTTCGTTAATAATGAATGTTACATTTTCCATTTGGGCAGGTCACTATTCGGCCATTCGGCCATTCGGCCTATTCACTATTCGGTCACTATTCATTTCGTCACCATTCGGCCAAAGTATCACAAGCGCCATGCGACGACGTTTAAAAATTTCCGGCGCCACTTTACTTTTTACGGGTAAATTGTTGGTTGAATCTGTTTGAAAATTTCACTGAATTTCATTGGCAGCACAAAGAAAAATCAGTGAAATTTTCTGACAGATTCACCAACAATTTACCTGTAAAAAAATAAGAGGGAGGCTAAATTTTTAGACGTCGCCGGAAGGTGACGATTTATTGTTGCTGACCAAACAGTAAATCATCAAATGAACATTCTGAAGCACGCGCAACTCATCGATTTGAGGATTGATTGGGTAACAAGTAAAGCGAGCTACTTTTCTCGTTTTTGCAGGGATCTACACGCACGAATGGGGCAAACTGGCTGGACTACACGCAGTGAGGGTAATCGGATGGGGTAAAGAGAATGGCGTTGGCTATTGGCTGGTTACCAACTCTTGGAACGAGGATTGGGGTGACCGTGGGCTTTTCAAAATCAAGTGGGGTGTTGATGAGGTCCGCTTCGAGGAACGTTTCATAGGCACTACTGTGCGAAAGTGATCGCAAAGAAAATGATGATGAATGTAAAACTTTACCTAAAATACTCTTGAAATTGTTATGCATAAAGGTGCTCTTTATAATAGATTAAATTGAAATTTCGCATTAAAGGTTTGGATTGGATTTTTTTTTACGTTTTCCCTCAGTATATCCTTTGATAGTTTTCCTCGTGTGAATAAATGAAATCATCCTACATCATAATTCTTATTGTCAATATTGGGTCAAAAATTAGGTTTCAAATTTTGAAATAATTCACGAAATACATTCTCTGTTTCTTGCGAGCTCGAAAGCAAGCGGTTAAGTCCATTTTTGTGTGGATAGAAAGCATACAATTTAATTTTATTTTCAAAAATTCCGTCAACGAGGCAGAAAAATCTCTGGCTGATTACGTCTTAAACCACTTTTTTTTACACTAAAAACTTCAAATCGTTAAAACTCTGAACACGTCTAAGTATGGTCTGACAATTTTTAGGTCAAATATTCGTAAAACACTCCTTCATGCAACCGTATCAATAGTTGAGCGTTTGACACTGAGATTCCTGGTCCTACGGGCGATCACGACTGGTAAAATGTTTACAATATTTCCTCCAATGAAAGAACACAGTGTTCTCACAGTGTGTCCTGTGTTATTTACAGAGAAGTTTGAGAAAAATTGATTTTTTTTTTGCTCATTAATTTTCTTATTACACATCCAGTTTTTATTTTTTTAAAAGATAATCTTTCCGTACTCCTTTGATAATCCTTTCAACTAAAACGCCACTACTTATGCGGCTTGCACGAACATATTACAAAGAGATCTGGATCGTTACAATGAGGAAAATGGTCTGGAAGTATGCGAAATGAAAGCTTTTTGAAAAATTGTTGGAGTAAGTTTAAAAGCACGTACACTTAGAATAACTTTAGGAGTTTAATCCCCTCGGTAAAATCACACCGTAATTTGCGGCAAGATAATCTAACACCGGAGCCACTTCAAATAACTGATTTGATCAACGACGAAAGAAACGCACTTCACAGCTTAAGCCGCGAAGATAGACTTTATCGAGTGGTTATTACAAATTAACACTGTAAGATCGTATGGATATATATAAGAGAACATCAAGACAAATTGTCAAGTCACCCTCAGTGATTCCATCAATCAACATGGTAAGTCAATAAATAGACCTCTTCTTTAACTTACTTCCTAAAATTTGTTTCACGAGTAAAGATAGAAAAATATGCATCATTTCGATTTGCAAAGATAAAAAAAGTCTTTTCGAAATTTCATTCAAATATGTATTTTTATCTTTATATCATGAAAATTTGAGCAGAATTTTGAGAGACAATAATGGATTCGCATTTCATTTATTTTTTCTTCTCCTAATTTTTTAGTGAAGGTGCTAGGTCTAAAGACGCTCGAAAACCCGACAAATTCCAGAAAATACCTTGCGGTAGCTCTAAGTTCAGAAAAAAAGAATGAAAAAGCAGATTAGCATAGATAACGTTGACAAAAGAAAGAACGAAGGAGAACATAAGAAAGGGAGAGTCCAAGAGAGATCAAACAAACGTACCACAGATTTTATTTATTTATTTATTTTGGGGGGGGGGGTTAAAATTCAAAATATGAGAGGAGCTTGTGCTAGTGGTAGGGAAGAGGAGAGTCATCGAATGCTATAGCTTCATCAAAATTTTGGAGCCAGTCGTACTCAGTATGGATCTAGGGTTACGCTGGGGCCTTGAGGGTGAAAGAATATTATCTCATCTTGGCGAGAAAATTAAAACGGGCATCGATTTTTTTTAAAGTACAGAGAAGAGAGAAGTGGAATAAACTAGTCTCAGTAGTTTGACAAGGCCACTGGAAAAATAAAGAATGAAATTCGTTGAGTTTCCCATAAAAATAGCGCATTGCCTAAAATATTTATGGAAAAAACGCGAATTGAGAAAAAAGCAATCAAAACTAGCTGTTGAATATTATTTCTTTAAAAAGTCCTGATTGGATAAAAATTAAAATTTGAATCGTCAAATTCTGATGCCTTCAGCATTTTAAACCACTTTGAATGACTTTATTGTACTTTTTCCTTCTCTCCCTGGCTCCTTAGAACTCATGTTATTCGTAATTGTTATTTTTCTGGTTAATTTTTCGCATTAATTTTCTTAAACATCGATTATCTGCGAGAGGTCAATAATTATGAAGGTGAGGACACATTTGACAAAATCGATCATTTAAATTTCATCAAATCAAAAAAGCGCGACTAGAAAAAAAATACAAGAAGTAATCAGAGCCTTGAATAAACTGATGACGGGTCCGTAACACAGTTGGTTAGCCTTAAAATTCACAGGATTTAACGGCAGAAAAGATCGATGTTGCTTTTTTTTCAGGATGAGTGCTGTTGATACGAAACACTATGACTGAAAAATTATTATTTATTTCAGTTGCGTGTGGGGTTATTATTGGTCGGGGCCATCACTTTGGTCTCCTCCAATGAGGAACTACTTTCAGAAACAGCTGCAGTCGATCTTGTAGCACCCCCATCAGTTCTTGGCAAACCATTGATAAACCAGGCAGCCGTCATCAACTACATTAATCAGAAACAGTCACTATGGAAGGTAGGATTACTGATAAAGTATTCAAAACTTTCTCCAAACATCGCGAGCACCAAGGAGCCATCCCTACTTTACGTAACGCTCCAAGGGGGATGGTGGGGCACTGGTAAAAAAAACCTCTTGGAACAATGCCGCATTGCATTGACTTAAGAGTGCAGTTTCTTGTCGCCGGATTTAAGAGTCTTGAACTCTTGTTTCAAGCGGATTTTGCATTGAAACAAGAGTCCAGACTCTTAAATCCGGTGACAAGAAACTGCACTCTTGAACCAAGAGGTTTTTTTTTACCAGTGGGGTCTTTGCCAGCGTTACAGAAGGTGGGGAGGGTATAGAGCGAAGCGTTACGTAACGGATTTACGTCATTTTTTTTTCGAGTTTCTGTAGAATTTTTCGTTGGTCGTCTTTGAAAGTTTTAAGGAATCACAAAAGTAAAAAAATTATTTGGAAAGGGAAAAGGTCCTTGAGATAGAGAGAAAGATTTTTAGCCTCCCCCTCCGAAAAGGGGGCCTAGGGGTAATTTAGGGACGGCCCCTCAGGCTGATTTTTCTCGATTCAAAAGCTTAAAATTTGTTCATTTTTTAAGGATGATATTATCTCTGTGTGAACCAGTTACCGGGTAGAGGAGTTACCGGGTACCAGGTTAGGACTTCAGGCGAAAAGTGTAGACTACTCATCCAGCATAGATGATGATACGCGATAGCTACCCCACCTAATGTAATCGATAATTCCGTTGACCGAATCTTTTCTTTAATTTGACGCAGCTTTACATAATGATGGACAATGCTTCGAGGTTTAAATTCAGTACCTTCCAATTTCAAAAAGTTCAAAAAGACAACCGTTTCCATTGGAAACTGAATTTTATTACTCAGTTATATGATATAGCCGGTGGTCTCTTCTACTGGTTGGACTATTTTGAATTACAGAACTAATATTTCTGGTTCATCTCGCTGAGGAAGTAATGGCACGTACTGCTTCTAGCATGAGCCAGAAATGGTATAGTTTTCATAGTAAAATTTAGTCTAGTTAGCATTACAATCACAGAGAACTTTTACTGCCAGGGCTCTAAAAATTGATATTAGAAATAAACAGGGTTTGGTAGAATAACCTCAAACTCACCAATCACGAGCAATCGAGCTCATCAAACTTAGCCATCTTTTTTCAGCATTGCTGCTATCTCTAAACTCATTGAGTGCCAAAGGAGAAAATTGTTATCAATTTCTGACCTTCAGTACAGAACTTTCAAAGCTTGGATTTAGCACAATACATCCCAAGGATCTGCTTCTACAATGTATGAGTGTCAGAAGTTAATCTTCATGCGTCGAATTATAAAAATAATCGCTTTTGAAGTCGTATTAAGCTATAAGGAAGTTCTTCACGAAATTTTTGCTGCATTACTTTGACATGAGCCTAAAGGCAAATAAAAAACCTCACTTTCAGAATTTTCAAAACGACAGTCTAATTAGTTAACTAACGTTGATTGATTTTCATTTTTTCTTTTAAAACACATACACAAATAAATGTCCAAAACATAAGTACTGATAATAATGATACCTATACTTACGACGACTACTTCTGAAGTGGCTGTTGTCATCGATACGCGATATTCAATAAAAATCGAATTTAATAGATTTACTTTTTTCAAAAATTCGCACGAAGAGAATTTTTCCGAAGTGTCAAATTTGAGTTATGAGTTAAATAAGCACTCCTTTCACTGATAAAAGCGAAGCAGTCGTGATTGACAGTCGATCCCCGTGTGTCTCGAAAATTTGCTAGATCTAAATAATTATTATAGAGGATGTCTTATTGAACTGTAACACAGGAATTTTTGGTTTCGTCATTTTACTTAAAAATAAAGGCACGGTTTCATCGCCAAAAATTCGGAAGATGAATCGTTAACGGGTAACAGGACCACACGACGCGACGGTTACGATTGGTTGAGGGAGAGAAAAAAAGATTGCATGAGAGAAAACTTGGCTCTAAAAGTGCCCAAAATTTCAAAAAAGCAGGAGTTATAGAACCGAGAGTGCGACTCATAAGACGATANGGGGGGGGGGGGGGGGGGAGGAAAGGGCGGCTTTGAATTATTTACTTCCTACGGCTGGAACTAAGGTTGTCGATTTTTTTAAATTTTCGGAAGAAATCGATTTTTTTCACTACATATAATAGATTAAATTGAAGCCATTTTTTGCAAATGATTTTGCCGTTGAATCGATCTTTTGCTCACAAATCGAAATTTATCGATTTGTCGATTTTTAACTAACAAAAATTCTACTCCTGAATAATCAAGGAAGCAATAAGCTTATATTATTTTTAAAAACTGAGGGAAGTCATCGATATTATTCCAGTTTAAGGGAAAATGAAATTGATTCTCAATGAGGCGAAAGTTGATGAAAAACAAACGGCACGATATTGTTCCTGAAAATCGATTTTTTTTTGTTCAGAGCGACTTTCATGAAAATCGATTTTTTGGCCTTGATTTTTCTGCGAGTAATCGATTTTTGGAACGAAATCGATATTTTCGATTGAATCGATTTTTGGGGAAAAAATCATCGACACTAGCTGGATCTGAAAACTCGACGTGTCACCATGTCCCGTTATTGCTTTGGCGGCATTTTTCCTACGTTTACAATCTTGCTCTTGCTCCGCAAAGTAACATTTCCCAAAACGAGCGGGCGCGCCTCCAATTTTTTAAGTATGCAACACGCACTGACATTCAGCACGAATAGTTGCATGCAGGATCGAAGGCGTTGCAACTAATATTGGGTCCGCGGACCGGACATTTCCAGTCGAGGAGCAACCAAAAATCTCTCTGTTTCCGTCCTTTGAAAGTACGATAAATGCTCTAACAGAATGACATCAAAGGTCCTTGTGAGAGAGAGGAAAAATCATGAGCCAATGTTGAGCCGTTAACAGGGGAAAAAACACTAGTATTGATTGTGAGTTACATTCGATCGGGAAAGGATCTAACATGCTATTTGTGGGGCATTTAAGTATAGTCATGAGGAAAAAACTTGTAGAGGGCAAAAACTTGACGGAAATAATTATAGATTGCAACTGTTAAATGCCTACTTAGGTTTCCAAAATGATAAAAGAGAAAGTTGCAATATCGCAACTTAAAGTTCTGATGACATCTCTGACGCTAAAGACGTTAAGATTGAAAAATACTTTAAACGTCACAGATACATTCCAAACCAATTGGAGGAAAAAATAAATAAGTAAACCATTCTTAAGACAGAGTCAATGGTGATGCGTCCATGAAGTGTCGGTGAAAGTCGCGTGACAATGTCGAATACTGCACGTTCGCACGTACATGTGGATTATCATCAAGTACAAACATCAAGAGAAACTACAAGTCAATGTCAAAGGTATTAGGTACACAATGAGAATATTTCTCAGGTAAAATTGATTGATCACCTCACCGAACTTTAGATGAAGTGACGTAACCTATAATTTTAGGGTGATCCACCTCCACTATACCTTTCGCCTTCTTGTTCCAAAAGTCACCTTAGCTGAGTTAAGTGAAGTAATGTCACCTGCGAATTTAGGTGATGTTACCTAACATGTTAAATGACATCATCAATTTACTGTTGACACATTTCATCCTGTTACGTACACTGGAAAAAAAAAGACATTGGATCTAGAGTCCAGACTCTTAAAAACATCGACAAGAAAAAGTACTCTTGATTCAATCAGAATCTAGCTTAAATCAAGAACCAAGCCTCTTACCTAATTTAAGCGGATTTCGTTTTGATTCAAGCAAAAATCCGATTGAATCAAAATAATTTTTTCTTGTCAATGTTTTCAAGAGTCTGGCAGACTCTAGATCCAATGTGTTTTTTTTCCAGTATACGGCAATTGACGGTAAAAAAAAAAAAAAAAAAAAAAAAAAAAAAAAAAAAAAAAAAACTGGAAGCAATTCTTTTTTCATACTTTCGTTTCGGTATGTTGGCCCATGGAGGAATTACGTACTTGGTAGCCCAAGTTCATGGTCACTCTGATAAATTTGAACGATAGTTGAACCCTTCGAGAGGCTAAATCATGTAGAAAACTTAAGACATGATTTAAGGCTTATCAAAAGTAGCAGTCTCTGATTTGTAAATAAGAGAGCGTTGAACGGAACTTCAGAAAGACTTGACATTGGAGGCCTCTCGAATTTCCGATGCTTCTTTTTCCTCCACATTGGTGGGTTAGTAAAATTTTGCAAGTGTCTTTCGTCAGATTTCTACATCAATAGGGAGTAGTTATTAAAATGGACTTACAATCTAAATCGTCGGTAAAGAACATCATGGCCGGATTTACTTACTTTCCGCCCATGGGCCGTCTGTATTTTGCCGCCCTCTTCTCATTCATTTTGAAACATCAATAAAAACCATCAAGTGAACGTGCCGGAGGGAGAAAGGTGCATAAGACGCGTTCACTCGTGTTGGACACATTTTTTGCGTAAGCCCTGTCAACACTACTAGCAAAAAGTCACGGAACTTCGCGCGAAAGTTCAGTTCCATAAACCTATCTCTGTGGGGACAAGGCCTTTCATTTGTAAGAAATTAACTGAAAAATTAAGAAAGAACAAATATAAATGTGGTTTAATAATTTTAACTTCCACCGCCGTGCCGCGCTGACCACGCTGTTTGGCGCAATGCGTGAAGTATTCATGTAGTCTTGTAGGCACTGTGCGTTTCAAGCCGCGCCGACCGCTGTTGACCGTACTGTGTTAGACGCAATGCGTGAAGTATTCATGCAGTCTCGTGGGCGCTAATATGTGTTACATGCCGACCGCCGCGTCGAGGGCTTCTCCTTTTCATCTCAAGTCCTCGTCATCATTTCTCTTTGCGCCGCGCCGCTCCAGGCCAAATTACGTGTTTGGTTTCTCTCTTAACTCAACTAATTAAAGGTGCGTAGTCTTTCGTATCACCGAAATACGACAAAATTAGAAATTAATGAACTCTCAGGACATGAGAGATTTTGTCACCTTTTCTTGTTTGTAATTTTTTTCTGAATCCGATTTTTTTGTACCTGCATTTAAAAAAATTGCAAAATTTGCCGCCCCCTAATTTTGCCGTCATGGGCCGCGGCCCATGTGGCCACCTCCTTAATCCGGCCCTGAAGAACATCTGCTTAATTCATATTTTACTAAACATTTTTTATCCTCAAGAAAGGAATGAGCGTTCTTTACTTATGATGAAGCGACATGAGCACAATTCGTCCTTTCTCGGACAAAGGAACGAAACTCCATTTCAAGGTTGCAAAATTGACTCAAACAATTCAATTATTACAAGAATATACCTGTAAAATTTTTGTCTTAGATTTCTCTGATTTTTTGAGATCCGAAGATAAATCAGTGAAAATTTCAGTCAGAAAATCCCCAAATTCTCCTGATAAAAACGCACTTTTGCGAGGAGAAATTTGGCAACATTGGCATATAGTTACGTTCTTTCGTGAGGGGAACGACGAATTGAAGTGCCTGTCTCTTGAGATTTCAATGCTGTTGTAAACAAATGTGAAACTTGAATCAGTTCTTGAGACAAGCCACTCAATGCTCATTTAGTGTGCGGAGAACACACATAGGGAAGACGGCTGGTCCTGATAAGAGGATAGCCCCTCGAAGGGCTCTAAACAGATGATAACTTTCAGTCTGTACAGGGTAACATAAAGAGTATCGCAGACTGAGGTGTATTTCAAGGTAAGGAGACTAAAAGGCTATATTGGAATAAGGGTGAAGGCCATGAGAGGTGGAAAATAATGAACATGGATTTTCTCTGGAGAGAAGAGACCAACACAACAAAAACAGGGGAGGGCAGGCAAAGCCACAGCTCACTACAGCACCGAATTTCATACAGCTTTGTTCCTTTTTTTCTCTCTATGGCTCTGTCCGACCTCTCTCAACCACCCAGCGCCATGGGTTTTAGGGTCAATTTTTCGTGACGAAAGCCTTGAGTGATAGACTTAGAAAATTAAAACCCTCCATTTGTTATTCAAAAAGGCCTAAGTGCTTTCATGTTTCCTGATGTCATGTACTTTAGGCTGGCAAGAATTTTGACGATGATGTCTCTGAGGATTACTTGAGGCGTTTGGCATCTGCACGTCTTCCAGAAGAACCACTACCCATGTTGAAGACGGAAAAAACTGTGACAGACGACTATCCAGAAAACTTTGATGCCCGGAATAAATGGACCAAATGTCCTAGCATTTCCCACATCTACGACCAAGGAAACTGTGGAAGTTGTTGGGTAAGCATATAAATGTCAAGTTTATTCCCACTGCAAATGCTTTGAGTGCTTTATTTCTTACTTACTTTCATCAGCATGAAATAATCCTCAGACATAAGCTCCAAAAAGAAATTAAAAATTGGAGGAAACAGGAGAAAAGCGACAAAAAAACTGATGGTATCATTGCCCTAACAAGTACCTTTTTTTAGTGACTCCATCGCTTAGTCAAAATTTTACATCATTAGTGGCATTGTAAAAGACTTTGCCAAGTGTCAATCCATTTTTTAAAAAAAACAGTTAAATAGGCAACTATTTTACTCTGGATGAGAATTGTAGGGCAGCCAGCTAGTGCTCCAATTCGTGAGACAAAGTTAAAAATTACGTAACAAGTTTATTTCATAAGAGTCTAAGGTAATAGTTTTGGCATTTGCTATCATCAGGATATTGGCAAAAAATCACATTCAATGACATAAGAATTATGATTAGAATTAGACTGGTAAATGCGGAGACAAGCTTTGACTAAAATAAAAGAGAGCACTTGTTAAATAAGTTTTAGGTTTATCTAACTAATTATAGAAGTGGTCACACTCCCAATTTGAAATTAAAATGCTACATTCCAATGATTACAAACATGTCTTGCTTCTTTCAATTTTATTTATTTAAATAGCATGTATGGATTCTTAAAAATATCAGAGAGTCCAATATGTACTATGTCTATTTGGTAACTTACTGAACGCATCCAGCATATGATCCAAATTGATCTTGCCATCTCACCATCCAATCTCCACAGTAATATTAAACCCCATTACTATTTTACATGATACGCTTTTGAATTCCCTGGCAAATATGAAAATTGTGGTGGCTATTTCTAATTAATTCTAAACATGTTTTATGATTTCAAGGCGGTTTCTGTTGCATCTGTGATTGCGGACCGAACTTGCATTGCTTCTGATGGGAAGTTCACAAGCCCAATCTCTGCACAAGAGATCATGTCTTGCTGCACAAAATGCGGTTACGGTTGTGAGGGCGGCTGGCCAGACAAGGCCTTCAAATTTTACCAGAAACATGGAGTCTCTACTGGAGGAGACTACGACAGCAAAGAAGTGGGTCATATTCCATCAATGTATTTAAGTGCTAAATTACTATTCAGCCGCAATGAGTAATTGACAATCAAAATTTATCGGGAAAATTTTTTTTCATGATGCATTTATTCCATACGCTATGCTACTATTAGTGATAACAGTCCAAATCTGAAATTTTATTGACAATTTTAGAGGCTCTCTCAAAGTCATGACCATGGTGGACTAAAAAAGCAGGTATTTCCATTTGTAGTATTACCTACCAACTACTTGTCTTATTTAATTTCTTTTATTGAAAACTATTTAATGTAATCTCTGAATGAATTCTATCATTTTTCTTCTTAGCAAAGAATATTCCATAAAAATTTCAAGGAAAAGGATAGCAAGGCAATGATTAAATTTGCTTCCAAAAATAAAATAAAATGAGAGTTGGAATTTTGAAAATTTTTTATCAATGCAGGTGCTTTTCTGTTTTTGCCAAAAATAAGTATATTTCAGTATTGACCTTATCTTGACCTCTCATGAGAATAGGGTAGCATAGGGACCATGTCCTACGTAAATTTTAGACTGTTTTTTTTTTACTGACTGTTTAATCTTACATTAACCTTCTTATGGTTCAGTTTTCACCTTTAGTAATGTCGCAAGACAAAGAAGGAAGCAAAAAAATTCAGCCGAGAAGCAAAGGAGGCAGATTCAACAAGAAATTCCTATTCAAGATTCAAGTAATTTCTATCAAAACCAATACAGTAAGGAGAGGAAATCATAATAATTTAATGATTTTATTCTTACAGGGTTGCATTCCTTACGAAATAGAACCATGCTCACACCATGTTGATGGACGTTACCGTAACTGTAAATCCTATAACACAACAGCAACACCTGTCTGCAGAACTAAATGTAGCAACTCTCACTACAAGGTGCCGAGGAAACGTGATCGTCACTTTGGTAAGTGAATGAAATCAATAACCTGGAGTGATCTAAAGCTGATGCTTCACAATCACAATTCTCAGAGTTTGGAATAAACTTCAATCAGTACAAATTCATTTTCAATTGTTCCTTACGTTAAAGGAATTTTCAATTATGTCATGGAAATCATCCTTTGGTATGAGCAGATGGATCAGATTGATAGTGACTCAGTTTAGGTTGGCAGATATTTGGTGTTGAATATCTAAGAAACATTCTATGAAATATTGAAGGATCATCCATTCATGGCCTCCAGGTTCTTTCCCCTCTTATAGAGGATGATCCAAAACATCCTTGCCAGATAATTTAAAGGGTTATTTTATGTCGTTTGAAGTCAGGGACTCTAAGGGGGGAGGGTTGGGGGTTGAAAAAGTCTTTGGCCCCTAGCAATCCGCATATCATTGAACTAAAGTACTTTGGCTCCTCTTGGAGAGTGATAAAAGGTAATAGTTGGGGTTCCTGAATTAATTTTACATCAGTTTTAAACAAATTACATTTCGACGGTGTAAGTCCGCAATCACATAACTTGTTTGCGGTGTCTGAAAATCTCCGCCCCTATGTTATTTTCTTAAAGGAGAACAAATTAGCATCATTTCTTGAGGTTTTCGCAGAATTTTCTTTGCAAAGAGAAGAAAAATCTTGACAGTTTTAAAGAAGTACCGTTGAGTAGTTTTCTGTTTATAAAATAAAGTATGATAGGAAGTCTGTGACGTTATGTGATTGCCAACTTACACTGTCAATTTGTAGAGGAGGCTTTAACGTGTGAGAAACAACTATGAATACGACCCTCATTGTGACCTGAAGGAAACGAGAAAAAGGCCTGGCACAGGTGGTCGAAATCACCCTGTACAATGTTAGAATGATGGTTTAGCCCTACATCTGGCCCAAATATGCCAATATTATACCCTCAGAAGGTAATGAGGCAAAACCAGTATAAAGTGATATGGAATCGGATTTATGTACTTTTATGGACTGTGTCAAAGATAAAAATCAAAAACACATACACATCCTATCGTGCAGTTTAACTTTACCTTACTTCATCAACTTTTGATGATTGTTGTTACGGTACAAGATGTGTATATTAGAATTATAAACAACTCTTAAGCTTTATCATTTTTCTAATATGAAAGAATTTGGAGTTTCACATTCAGGTAAAAGTAAATGCTTGATAGTGATTGTGAAGAGTGAAAGCATTTAAAAAGTGAAGATTCTGGAGCCGGACTAACCTGGGTGTGATAAGTGAACAATTGGTTGCAGGTTACGCTTGCTATGAGATCAGTGCTCAGGACATGAAACATGAACTCTCTCATCATGGTCCTGTTAATGCCATCTTCTCAGTTTATGAAGATTTCTTCCACTATAAATCAGGTAAGGAAAAATCTGGTTAGTTAAGATAAACTTTTCATAAAGTTAATCCTTACAGTATACTTGGACTTTATGTGGTGGGCATAAGTCACCATAATAGAAAATATGTTTGAATAGAAAGGTAATTTGAGACAAAATTGCGTTTGTCTTGTCATAAAACCTACCAGCCAACTGAAATGATTCTACCTAAAATTCAAAAGAGTAATTTGCTTAGTTTCAGCATCTTGTGATCATAATGTTTTAAAGATTTCTAATTAGATCCCAAACTTATGTGATGGAAACCATTTAAGCTTACCTTGATTTTCTAGCTATTTGCTTTGACTAAATTCCAGTAATCACTTTCTAAAATAGTGGAACCACAGACAAATCGAGAGAGAACTAGAAGGTTTTGCAGAAGAGGCTGCCGGACTGATAATCTGATTTAACACGCATCATTAGAGTTAGGGGTACATAAATTACAGTTTTGAATGTAAACACAAAGAAAAGAAAAATCAAAATGAAGTTATCATGTTTTGCTTTTCTTTAAATTGCTTGGGTTAATTTGCTTTCCGAGATTAACAATTGCCGAGATCAACTGATTAAAAGTCTTTCAATGTTTAGTTAACATTAACATACACATAACAGTGAACAGTTAACATTTCAAAATATTTTTAGTAGATATTCCAATTTCCTTGAAGACGTTCATCCTTCTTTTTTTTTTTTCTTGCTCAGTGCTAAAAAAAGGCGGGGCAAATTGCACATTTTACCGTTAAAGCAGGAATTTGGCTAAAAAATTGGACAGTCGGTCGAAAGGAAAATCTCGGACAAGACCATGAGGCAAAAACGCTGAATCACAGCAAACAGTTGGCGTTTTGGAATTCTTTGTCTCCCTTTTATAAACTAACGATCAGTCTAAATGATCATGATCTGGAATATTAGGAAACAAAGAAATCTAACTGGTCTAAAGATAACAAGAAAACCAAGGGAATAGGATTTGTGTGATATGAGGTGAAAACTTGTAGTAATACAGACAAAGAAGCTAAACTCTTTTGCGTTTGAACCACTGAAAATTAGCTTACAAGTTAGTGTAATTTAAAACTTACTAAAAAAAATTTCAGGTTGAAATTGGTTTCAGCTCTTTGACCACGTAGATTAGTAAAAGAGAAGAGGATACTAGATATTCAAGCCGACTGCAAATTAGACATAATCTTGAGATCTGAAACATATGATTGTGTCCGGAAGAAAGATAGAATTATCCGATTTTTCAGCCAGATTCTCTGCCTCTTCACAATCAGCTGGATTCCAATTCGTCAATGTTGTGTTGAATCATCTTTTCTCTCTCAACAAGATACCTTTCAGTAGTTTCTGCTTTTCTTTGTGACTAAGGATTGTAATTTTTTTCTAGGGATCTATGACCATGTATGGGGTACTTTAAAAGGCAAACACGCAGTGCGAGTGATTGGATGGGGCAAGGAAAATGGTGTTGCATACTGGCTGGTAGCCAACTCCTGGAATGAAGAGTGGGGCGATAAAGGTCTATTCAAAATCAAACAGGGCATCAATGAAGTGCGCTTTGAGGAATACTTCATGAGTGCTGAAAACAAGAAGTGATTTTGGATCAAGAAGAAAATCTCAGTCATCATTTGGGCAGTTTTTAGAAGTGCTACAGAAATAGTGTGATTACTGTCCAGGAAAGTGAACATTAATAACGATATATCAGAAGGATTTCACAACAAGATTAAAGGAATGTTGGTTTTATATGCTTGATACTCAAACAATGGCAACCTATAATTTAGGCAAGAAGATTTGGAACTCAATAAGTCGTAACAGAATTATTGTCAGTTGCTATGAAATGTGAATTTACCTCACTGTACTGGTACTGCCTGCACAAGTTCCAATAAATACCAAGTTTGAACCTTGATGTACTTTTCTTTTTTTCTTTTTCTCCATCCATACCGCACAACAGTTATTGAATTGAAGAATATCAACTTAGCTAAAGCTGATTTGAGTGTTAAACAAAGATAAACCTGGAAATTGAAAACTTCCTGATACAGGCTTACGGGCTCTTTGAAAATTTAACTTTAATACAGGAGAAAAAATATCCTCATGGTCTTATTTTGTCCACTACAAAGAGAATGAAGCAAGTGACAAGGCTTTGAAATAAATGTGAAAATGGAATAACTTCTTCTGTTAAGGAATTGTTTAAGTGCAGTGTTCTTGGCAAGTTTTAAAGCACAAAGCTCCGTTTTCGATTTTTAAAATCAACGTTTCATTTGAATTTGAAAGGTCTTTCATAAATCATACTTACCCATAGATGGTTAAGCAGTTAGGCAAATAGAAGTTGCTGCAACTCTTGTGATGTGCATTGATTCATATGTAATTATTTTGCCTTGAGTTTGCTCTTTTGTATCTTCTTCTTATGAGGCAGATTTCCCTGAAATGTTAGGCAGTTGGTGAAAAAGTAATTTAACACTTCAGAACAAAATTTTATGATATTTTATTTGACTTGGCACAAGCAGGATTTTTTAGATTTTTTCCTGATCAGCTTTGAATTGTTTATTCTTTTTCCATCTTTCTTTTGGTTTTGTAAAAAGAATATCTCACAAAGCTTTTATTTTCAAACAGCTCTCAGAGCTGATCCTGCTATTGATCCCCCAAGTCCTCCTACCCAGCCATAGGTGACCTATGCCTGAAATGATGAGACTAAGGTACTTTGGCTAGGAATCGAACCAGGGACCTACTAATCATGGGGCAAGCGCTTCAACCACAATACCATAGGAGGCTGACATTATGGACAACGATACTTCAAAGACACAATCCATAGAAGTGTTTTCACAAGGTTGATTGTGTGAGACTCTTAAACACATTGGCTGATTTAGACTTGGCTATTGGCTGATATAGACTGGCTAGACAGACTAAATGAGGTTGGAGAGTATTCATTATTACAAACAAGAGCTCCCTTGAGTCTATGTAGTCACAAAACTTGAAGTTTTTACTGACTGCGCCAATATCTTGCAAATAATTGTAGGTACCTTAAAGTTTTGGAAGGAAATTGTCTAGGAAAATGACTTCCTCAAATGCCAAGTCCAACATGATTGACCTACGATGTTTAAAAACCATGTTTTCACGAACATATTTTAGGAGGTGCAACGGCAGGACCGTGTAAACCATGTTTCAGCAAATGAAAGACCTTCAACTATTTTCTCATGCTCAATGTTTCTTAATGTTAGACTAGTTTCATAATTAGATGCGATTGTTAACCATATAGGAGATGGAGCTTGGACTTGCTGCAGACATGGTGCAAAGTATCAGCTTTTTGAATTTGGTCCGATCACGGCTGCCTTCACTACCTATGAAGACTTCTATACCTACAAATCAGGTGAGTCACACCCTGTCAAAATTCCTTGATGCGAAGACATTATTACCTAAATATTACTCGGACATGAAATTGGGGAGCAACTTGGTGTTTTCAATTTCCAAAATCCATCTACTGATATAATCTTACTTTGGAACATTTTTCTATGAGGGACTTATATTTAGTTTCTAATTACGCAAGCTATACAATAGTCGACAAGGTGGAATGATGGAAATAAAATGAACACTCCTTTCAAAACCCTCCTGCTGCTTCCTGAAAATTGTGGCTTTCTGATGTACAGATGAACAGAATTTTTTGAGTGGTATTAATTACTTTTGCAGCCATACAGGGGTGCATCAAAGATTTATCCAGGAATGTGTAAAGCTTGGAATTCAGCGATTTTTTGCTCATGTCTCATAATTTACGTGTGATCTCATCATTAATTTGTGTTGGTAGGTTTTGCCCATTTTAAACACAAAAAGAAAAAAAATAAATGCGCTGAAACCTTGTTAACAGCAAACTTAATAGCAATCATGTTGAACTTTTTGCAACTTTTTTCAGAAGCCACATTACATATTCACTTTCAGTAGCCGAAAGCTATTTTCATCATTTTCAAAATTTTAAGTAAGAGCGAGAATCTTGTGACATCGATTTCTTTAATGACCCATCCACTAAAAGCAAATCATCCTAATGCAAGACTAATAATATTTGATTTCACAGGAATCTATTACCATGTGTGGGGAAAAAAAATGGGATACCATATTGTTCGTCTACTTGGATGGGGAAAAGAAAACGGACAGGAATACTGGCTGGCTGCAAACTCTTGGAATGATGAGTGGGGTGACAAAGGAACCTTCAAAATCAGAGCAAATGTAGACGAGTGTAACTTCGAGGAGTTCTTTTCCCTCACTTTCCCCAAAGATAAGAAACACAAAATCCTACAGTAAATCTTAACTGTGCCATGAATATTTTAAAACGATCTTCCATTTCACACAATTTGAGTAATTTAAGGTTCCTTGTAGAAAGTTCAAAAAAAGTTTTTTGAATAAATTCACCTGTCATAAGTTTTCTCATACTAACTCCATGCAGATAGAATTAAAAACAGCATATTATTGGATGAAATGGCTGCAAGAAGATGCTTTACAGAATATTTCTGCTCCATGAGGATAGACAATTTTCCCCATTTGAGCACCAATTGACAAAAAAGGTATTCTCTAAGATTTCGGTAAAATTTCATAAATGTTACAAAATTATTGGGAGAATTTATATAGTATTATTTTTTTGTAAAATTTTCTGCTAAATAGCCTTCTATTATTTTGAGTGATGTAACTTCGAGGTTTGAGAGAAAAAAGTCATGAAATGAAAAGATGGTTCAATTAAAACATACCTTACAATGACAGCTCATCATTTGAGGATCATACATCTCTTTCTGATGAGATTATCAGTAATCACACTTCTTGGTCAGGGCATGGGCGATCATACAGTCATGTGCAATGATTTGGCCACATTTTCAGTAACATCGGCGAGACGATTCTGGGTACTTGCTTTTCAGCTCCTGTTTAAACTGCCGAAATAAGATTCTGTTCCGTTCTAAATCATTCTCTTTTGCTGAGTGGAATGTGGATGCAGTTTTCCAACCTTGATGGACCAGGAATGCATTATTTAGGACGGCAAAAGTATATCCTGCAATGTGCAGCTCACAAACCTGCCGGCAAAAAAGCCACATGATAAGCTGCTGATAATAATTTCTATCAAAACCATGACCTAACTTAACTTACAAATGTGCAAACTCACAAAAAACTGTTTAAAAATGGACAGAAACTTAAGTGCTTACCTGACTTATTCGATTGAATCCATACTGTTTGAATCGTTCATCATAGGATGGGATATTCTTCAGAGCGATGTAAAATGGTTCCCACGGGTCTTTCCATGGCACTTCGAACAAAGGCAAGAGTTCTGAGGATGAAATCTCTTTCTGCCAGGCTTCATAGTTAGTTGGAATCTAAGATATGATAAATGTAATACTGTTAAAAAATTGAAAAACTTGTTTTACAGCACAGTAATAGGACTGAATAGATTTACCGAAACACTAGAATGGTAAATTTTAAATTCCCCGAACTCGAAAATTATTAAACTCCTTAATATAGTTTAAAGAGCCTAGTGGTATTGTAAAAAAAAACCCTAAATTTTGTTTCAAGACCTATTTGTTGACCTCATACCTATTTGTTTTTGGAACAGAATGTCCAAGACAAGCCTATCCTTAAAAATTGATTTATATTCAGGAATTACTTTTCCAAGTCCTTTGACAAATTTGATCAGAAAAGATAAAAAGCTGTATCAGCCAAAATGTGGGTAAAATATCAAGGTTTTACCTGATTTGATATGATTTGAGAAACTTCTATTTTCAAGATTCAAGGCTCTGATTAATTTCAATAATTCATTGATAGACACGATAGGTATAAAGGGTTGGATAAAGTTCCAACTACCAATACACCATAGTGCATGTGTTTTAAGCGCATGTGCATGTGTGCCTAGTTCATGGTGAATGTTTTTTCAGTTACGAATATTGCACAAAAAGGTTTATGTTGACAGAGAAACTGCAAAAACCTGTTACTTGTTTGACAATGTTTCAGACTGCCTGTCAGAATTGTTCTTCTGAACAGAAAGATAATCGTCCTGTCTTCTTGAAAACTTTGGTGATTTTGCTCTTCTGTATAAATATATAAATAATATTCTATGAAAATTTCAAGCTGTGACGTTGGTTTGGTCCCTATTAAAAAAAGAAAATAGGAGAGAAGATTTTGGAGCATTGCAATCGAGGAAAGCATTTTGGCAGTTCTACGTTTGATGTATAGGAGCAAAGCTATCAACCAAGTTCAACCAAGAATATATATTTAACTGAAAGTATAGCTTTGTTCTATACTCACATGGCATTTGCTGCAGACTTCCATGTAGAAGGGCCGAGCTACCCCTAACTTCAGCAGATGTGTCAACTGATCTTTGTGAAGTGGAGTGCTGATTTCAGAATTCACTTCAAACGCAGGGAGAACAAAAACAGTTTTATTAAACTCATTAGGGTACTTCTGAGACACCTTTTTACTTGTGGCAAATTTGATAAAATCCTGAAATCATAAAAAGGTAGTGCAATGGTAAATCACTTAATATGAAGAAAAGCCGTTAAGTTTATCAACAAGTGTTGTAAAATCGATAAACTTGTTCCTGATTCTTGCCTTCTTTATTATAATTTGACAATTTTCAGCCATACATATGGTAGATTAAAACTTTTCCCAGATCTATGTCCTTAAATTTCTAACTTCAAATAGTCATGGCTCTGGTTTTGTTTAAGCACTAAAGTCATTTTATGCTCTAGGCATACATTCTTGAAACACTTTTCTAAGCAGAGGTCTGTACATAATTCTAAAGTTCTAATTTTCTGCTAGGTAAAGAATGGAATAATATGTGAAGAGCTTAATTAACTTTCCATTAAAAATTAATACACCTCGTTACCTTCCTTAAATTATGGCTGGGTAGTATATCAATGTCAATTATCAAAATGAAATCTGAAGCAATGTTCTTGCGTCCAACATTTCGGAGTAAGTTGTTCGGATAACTTCTCCGCTTTGCGTAATTGCTTTCAGAAGTATTTATCCACTGACAAGGCTGTTTGCTCAATAGTGAAGGAGCAATGGAAACTGGAGGTGAAATTTTGGGAGGCAGCGGAGAAACCAGATGAAAAGTGACAAAAGTTTTGATGAGTGAGTGGCAAGCTAGTAGATTTGCAATGCTCCATAAAGCTTCCGGGAGATTTTCATTTTCTGCGTATACAGCAACTGATATCGGACCCTGAGAAAAGGAGCGATGAATGAAATCACAAACAAAATTTTTTAAAAATTCTGGGCGAGGAAAGGGATCCAAATAACAAGCAGGCTAAAATCACCGATTTACTGTTCATATTGGTAATTTGAAATCACACAATAAAAACTAATTTTCTGACATATTGTGAATGTCACATTTAAAAATTTGGGGCTGTTCAAGTATTATTTCAGCCAATTTGGCCGACTTTTTGACCCCCCCCCCCTTTGCCTTGTAAGACCATGTTAACCAAGCTTGCACCCCGAAGTGGCTTACATTGCACTTAAGCTCCTTGCTTGCGAGTCAAGGGTTTCAAACTTTTAATTTTTTAGAGATTTGAAGGAGTACCTGTAAATAATGTTAAAGTTTTTCAAAAGTAACTTGTGCAAGATAAATCATTTGTGTCCTTCTGCATGTATTGAAACTGGATACAAAAAATCAAGAAAAGAGAGCTCTTACTATATTGTAAAAATAGGATAAAAATCTAATGATGAGCTTAATATTTTAAGTTTTTTCTTCTTCTTTGTGTTCAAATACTGAACAGGGTTTCATCATTAGCAATAATAAAATGCATATCATTAAATCTACTCGCCTGCCAAAAGACAATTAAATTGATTAAATTCTTAAGGTGATCATAAGAGCATTGTGTAACTATGGTGACATCAGATGGTTTTGGTTTCTTCAAAGCTGGAGCAAGATTGAAGACAATTTGATACTCTCCACTTGAGTCAAGGATACTTCCTTTTTGAAGCTGATCTGCGAGTTGTAAGAAAGTGACTTCCACCTATAGGTACACAATCAGAAATTATAAAATTAAAATGCGATAAACACGAAAATGTAAGCCGCTCCTACAGCGCACTCTAGCGCTCTGCAACATCACAAAAGCTTGTGTTCCCAAAGGTTATAGGGAAGCTGACACCTTAAAACTTCTTCCTCCGCACCCTGCCCTCCATGCTTTTTTTCCATGCTATCTAAAATTGAATCTCTCAGTTTGAAAACGACCTAACTTGGGTTTTTTACCATGTTAATTTTTTTGCCTAAAAACACTCTTTTTCTGGCTATTTAACAATTTATATCATCTCTAGAAAATTTTCATTTTCCCGAGATGGGTTGTTTTCAAATTTAAAAATTCAATTACAGAGGCTTCTGAACACTCTGATATCGTATTTGGTTAGGAAAAATTGAAGCACTCTTTCATCCTAAAAGAAACTTCTATGTTTGCTGGTGATTAGAATTGAAATAAATGACTTCTCAATGGAAAGATGACAAAATTACATTTCTCAGTGTGCATCTTAGCAGACTTTTAAAATTTTAGTCTTACTATGGACGGTCCAGCATCTTTACTGCACCAGATGTCATGCCAGATTTTTCTCTACCCTTTTCAAACAATCTTGAAACCTCCGCTTTTCGCATAATCTCTGAAAATTACGAACAAAAATGGTTGGACATATTCCTCTAGAAAATTAAATTAGATTGGAAATCTTAGGAGGCTGCAAATGAAAAGTAAATTCACTCAGTTCCACCATTAATAGTTGTTTCCACATGCTGGAAATTGACATTGAAAATAATGTAAATCGAATTCAGTAAGGAAAGAATAAAGTTTGACTTACTTCTTCATCAATCGCATCGATATCAACTTGCTGTGGAGCCATCAACAATGATTTCAGTCTGTTCCTGTTATCAAGTTTGTTTAGCAAAATCAAATGAATGATCTGAAGGACTACGATTACCAACGCAAGGAATATGATCAACTTTCCAACAGAAAATTTCATCATGTCGATGAAAGCGAATTGAGATCCGTAAGACAAGATTAAAATCGAAAAAAATGAGACTATTCGGTGTGTACTTAGAAGATAGGATGCAGAGATGGTTGTCAAATGAAATTTGGATGTCTCTTTGTGTAAAAGCAGCGGTTCGACTTGCTAACTGATGATGTCAGTCTTAGGCTTATTGGAAATCACAATATGATGTTTGAAAATGATTTAAAACTTAAAACTTAAATTAAAAACTTTCCGGACAAGTGCTTCAAAATTTTCGTGGCTTCATCTTCATGCATCACGATGTGTAAACAAAATCCATAACCTGAAAAGCCGAAAGGAAGGTAAACAAAATACTGTCAGTACTGCCAACCGCATTAAATGACTGTTTTGTTGGAGCGAACAGAGCCCAAACTTCGTCGAGGTATTCAGAACAGAGTTCGGGTCATCATGTCAAAAAACAGATTATCTTGGCGAATTTGTAAACTTATCTCGAATACGTGCAGTTTTTGAAGGTGGTAACTCCTTGTCACAATCGGGTAAGTTGACTCTTTTGTTATCAGCAGTTGTTGCACATGTTGTGTCTGTAATGTTGCATCGCATCAGATTGAAGGAAATTTTTGAGATTAGTGCGACGAGAGAGCACGAATTCAGCACCATGCTTAGCTTATGCACCAACATCATATTGGCTCAGTAAGGGTGACTTGGAATTAACTGCATTTAGTTAACTGTGTGATGGCTAATACTATGTAGACGAAATCCTTTTTTTTTTAAATTTTTTTTGGTAACACACCGGCGCGGCGCTTTCTTAAACTCTCTCCTCATCCGCCATTTGCAACTCTCCCAGAGGAGATGGTCGCATCAATTTAACCCGGCTCGGAATTTGGTAGTCATTAAAAAAGGAATTCAATGACACGACTCAAATCTCGCCATAATACCAATTATTAGACTTGTACCCTTCAGGGCGCTTAAGAAAACTGTAAACGACTATTTTTTATTTTTTTTTTTTAATTTGTCTCTACTTTTTTACTTTTCTTTCATGAGTTGTCACTCAGATTCGGGAGAAAAGTTAAAAAACGAGATATGCCTTTTCCATCCACAACTGTATTGCCTCACGTAATCCTTAAAGTACCGCTCCGAATAAGATAAACGGAACCAAGATAACATGAATATGAAGCAGGGGAAACGAACAACGCGTATTGACGGCGCAGAGATACAACTATTCGTACTTGATGGATATCCGTGTGGCATCTGCAAAGTTGAAGGCGCGATGGCGTGCGGCGGAACTTGCAATATGCAGTCGTCGTTTCGAAGGCTCAAAAGGCGAAAACCTTTTGACCTGGTAACCGATTTTATTGACGATTAATTTTGTTTGTCTTTTACTACAAGGGTTAGTAACACGTATGAGTGAAATTAAAAGACATATTACTATATATTCACGGTTATTTTTAACTCGTCTTTTGTATGTACAGTTTTTCTAATGTCTTTATAAAAATTTGCCTATCTTTAAGTAATTAGGCAATTGTCTTTATAGATAGTTAACCCTATTCTTAAGTTTAATCCAAGTTTTCATATTCTCATCGTCTTCATCTTCATTCCTTTATCATAGTTAACTATCTTATAGGATATTTATGTTCTATAATTGTAAACTAAAAGTGCTAAATTTGTTTGTACAATGATGTGCTAATAAATATTCAAAACAAAACAAAAAAAAAGTTGTCGTTCAGATTCGGTAGAAAAGTTAAAAAGAAAACGAGGCCCGATTACGTATCTTTTGTCTTCGGTTTTGCTGACACTTTATTTTTTTTTCTTTCTTTTCCTATTAAATGTCCGAATTTTTTTCAGGATGTTCTTACAGATATATATCTAAAGCTCGTATGTATCGTTACTATAGGTAAATCCTCCAGAGGGATAGTTGGACTCACGTTGCACTTGAAGCAAGAGGCACCACCAACACAACATGGTATGTAGTAGAGCAAAAGAAACGGCGCGTACTGATGACGGCGCAGAGATACAACTATTCGTACTTGATGGATGTCCGTGTGGTATCTGCAAAGTTGAAGGCGCGATGGCGTGCGGCGGAACTTGCAATATGCTCTGCTCTATGCTGCCAATAAGTTATCGTTCAGATCCGGTAGAAAAGTTAAAAAGAAAACGAGGCCCGATTACGTATCATTTGTCTTCGGCTGTGTTGACATTCGATTTTTTTCTTTCTTCATCTATTAAATGTCCGAATTTCTTTTTTAGCATGTTCTTGCAGATCTATATCTAAAGCTCGTATGTATTGGCACTATGTGTAACTCCCCCAGAAGAATAGTTGGGTCAATTTGACTCGGCTGAGATTTCTGGGGGTACTTGTAGTTAACACGCGCTTCTTCTTTTTTTCAATTTGATTTTCTTCTTCTTTCTTATGATGTATTACAGACATATAGACCTATGTTTGAAGCTTGTATTCGCCAGCCCCATACTGCCTGTTTCCCACGTGTTTTTAGCAAGCCTCGGGTTATTTTGGCCCGGCCTGGACTTTTGAGAGTTAAAGTATCGTCACTCAGATAGTCAAGTCTGCTCTAAGTAAATGGACTGGAGTCACATTTTCATGACTGATGACAATCTGTTAGGTGAAAGGGGAGTAGCTTTTTGTCATCAGTGTTGCGTATCGTACAGAGGCGGATCCAGCAAGTTGGCAACACTGGATTTCCTCCATTTAAATCTATGCTAAATAATCGATTCTTGTCGGAGCACCTGGCCCCTCCAAGAATCGATACATTTCCATAGGTTTAAATGGAGAAAAACAATGTTGCCAATTGTCTGGATCCGCCAATGGTATCGTGCTTCCGTACGTGCGTATTCGAAGGTGTCTGATCACTTGGGTACCTCCCGCAAAAAGATTATGTTAATCAATGAAACTTTTGGAGGTGCCAGTTTATTTTTCATCCGTTCGATTTTTTGTTACTTAGTGTAATCATGGGTGAAGTTTTTTACCGCATCCAGTAATCAAAATTGGATCGCGTTAAACAGAAAGGAACCAAGCCACATCAGCTATCGCCAAATTTAACCGGGCACTTTAATTTTTTAAATGAAAACGGTTGTTCGGATTTCTGTGCAAATTTCTATGAATATTCTCCATAATGCAAAGCAAATTCCTCAAAATTTTCAAAGGAATCCGCACAAACGTTCTCTCGTAAAAAACCAAATTCCCCTGTTAAATTTGGCAATAGCTGATGTGACTTGGTTCCTTTCTGTTTAATGCGGTCCAATTATTCTCAATGTACGATGTTCCATCCAGTTGTGGGACTAACTGAGTCTTTTTAACAGGTAAATTGGAGGGCGAGGTCCTGTCAAATTCTTTTTTTGCGTCTTAATTCAGTAAAAATGGACAAAAACTAGGTTTGGAACGGAAACTCCCCAACCACGTATCTCAAAGTTTAGTGTTGGACCTTAGTTCTTTAACTTCTATCACTCTAAGAGTTAAAAAGATTTTTTTTTTTACTTTAATTATAATTTTTGGAACTTCTTGGCTTTGATTTCCCCGCGAAATGGTGTGGACCCAGCACCATTTCTCCACCTTGTTACATACAGTATACGGGCCACTTCTTCGTTTCTCCACATAAATGTGTAACTGTCATTCAGTAAGAAGCTGCTCGGTACGGGGGAAATCAGGCACTGTGCGAATTAATTTTTTAAGGTTTGTATCTATATTTAACCGGTCTATAGGGCTTCTTTGATAAGGCAAGTTCACTTTAAGGTTGATATTTTTATTCACTCTACACATTCTGTGTACCAAAACTTGATTGTGAGGATTTACACGTCACACAGTCTACATTTTTATCAAAAGCCGGCGTTGAATGCAAAACACACTAAATTTGTGCCTGTTTGTACCGAATCTGAGTAAAATACTGTGCGTACTGATAGGTTCTCAAAAAACATTGGATTTGTGAGATTTTCCTTGCAAAAGTATAACCGATTGTTTTGATAAACTTACAGCTATAATTTTTTTGTGGTTGAAGGAGTTGTGTATGCTCGGCACAAAACCAGCTCTCTTGAACGAGCTAAACCTCCCTCGAAATCTTCCTAACTACGCCCACGATCATAACTTTATCTGCAACTCGTCAAAATTAATAATTAGACTGTCTACTTCTGCCTCAGAGTTTTCCGAAGCAGGCATTTGAGGCGCCTCATGAGGTTATGCTGTACAGCATCGACTCGTAGCTTCAGCATCAATGCCGTATGCCCAGGTATCGGCCGTTCGGGCATACGGCTCCGAGCCTGATGCGCTCAACCTGCCGGCCGCCGGCTTCGGGCATTGAAGCCCGATGCTGGAGAGCCGACCGAGCCAGCCTCAAGCGCTGATGCTGAGGTTTGATGCTGGCTCAGGGACCAACATGGGCCTCAGCCTCTGAGGCCGGACCGTCGGCTTGCGGCCTGATACGGCCTCAATTTTCGGACCCGCCACCCAGCTTAATTACCGACGGGGCTGTCCCAGAAGACCGCGACCCTCGGACTCGGCGATGAATTCGCGGAACACCCCTTTGTTTACGTTTC